>VBSM01003204.1:47330570-47398963 GCA_008086735.1 Cheirogaleus medius | reverse complement strand
GAGGCCAGTTAATGGGCATAAACATACAGTTAGATAGAAGAAGTAAGTTATAATTAATGTTCAATAGCAGAGAAAGGTGACTACAATTAAGGACAATGCATTGTATATTTCAAAATAGTTAGAAGGGAGGATTTAAAATGTCCCCAAACACAGAAATGACAAATACTCAAGGTGATGGATACCCCAAACACCTGGACTTGATCATTACACAGTTTATGCCTGTAACAAAATATCACATGTTCCTCATAAATATGCACAAATGTTATGTATCAATTTTAAAAACCTTCATAGTACTAGAAAATATATTAATTTATCTTGTTAGGGAAAAAAGCAAATATTTTCACTCATTTCTCTGTGTCATATATTAAAAAGTTATTAGGTAAGTTCATTTTTATCATTTGAGCCTCATTCTGAGTCCAAAGACCAATCGGGAATGCATAAAAAGAAAACTATAAATAGAATGTCATGTCACTGTGTCTTGCTAGCAGCATCAAAGTTATGGCAGGAAGCGATGCAGAGAACGTCATGTTCATCACTAGTTCTCAGCACAACTGGCTACCAAGAGTCATGTAGAGTAAGAGCTATAGATCAGTCCCTGCACAAGCTTGCCTTTTTGGCTAATGAGTAGCATTCAAGCAAATAGAGGACTGATTCTCGAGACGGTTGCTTGAAATATAATGCTAGATTTTTAACCATTCCAATGTAACCTTTATCTGATAGTACTTTCACACAGACAAATGAAGCAGACAAAAGAACTGTGAATTACAAGCCTATAACACATTTCAACAAATAACTTTTTGTGTGCCAGTCACATACTATGGGTATTCAGTGCTCTCGCCAAACCCTCATGAAGGTTGGCCTATTTTGACTTCTATTATATCTATAGATAAAGGTGTAGTGTTATCTTCTTTTCCCACCCCAAACTGTAACTCATCTTTTCATTATGAATACCTTGCCAAATGAAATGTCAAATCTTATATATAGAATTTACTTGAATAGCCCCTACATCAAAGTTCCGGTTTCTTAGAAACTCAGAATCATTAATATGTATTGGTTTAGCAAAAAGAACTCTAATGGCAAAGGTATTGCTTTTAAGAGGCACAGCCCGTGCTTGGAGCAGGAGAAAAAATATATACATTTTTCTCTAAGAAGGAAGACCAGAGATTCAATACAGTATGGATAAGTTTAGCAGATATATAGTTTATAGTACAAATGAATATAAATTAAATGAAGTATGTTTCTAAAGGGGGTCTAGGTCCTAAATATAATGTATACAAAAAAAAACACTGAATAAAGATTCTGGGTTATGCATTCAACCAAGCAAGAGAAAAGTAAATTGTTTTGGTGTAGTTGCCATTACTTGCAAGACATAGGGAGGAGGCAACAGAATATTGAGGTGATATTGTTCAGCTTTGTTAAGGGATGAATATAAGTCCTGGAAGAAGGGTTGGAAAATGAGGAGAGTGCTGAGGATTTAGGAAGGATCTTCATTAGGGGCAGAAGTTGCCCAGTATTGATTAATTAACATTAGGGCAGAAAACTTTCAGGGCCCTTCCCTTTCACTCTGGGTGTTATAACTAAACCGAGCAGTTGACCTTTTAGAAGCTAAACAATTCTTAATTTACATAAAGGCCTTTTCATTGTGATTGTTCCTTTGTTATACTTTAGGATAACAGCTTCTTCCTATTTGTTTTGCTCTTCAGTAGAAAAGTAAGCATCGCTTATTTTTCCTTCCCTTCATCTGCAGTGCAAATTTTAGATAAAAAGAGATCTTCAAAGCACAAGACAAAAGTTTTCACTCAGAAAGACTTCTCATCTTGGAAGAAATAAGATTGCAGGATAATAAAAAGCTATCATGATGTCTATTCTCTCCCTTATGTGACAGGGATTTTCAAGGTGGATAGATAAGATAGAAAGGGAATTTACTTATTCATTCAACAAACATTCATAAAGAAAAGGACAATTGGGATGAAGGTGGATATTGGAGCCTCTTCAAAGTTACTATAGAAACCTGAAGAGATGTCCCATTATCTTTAACAGATTAACAGGGATCCTTGGTCTCATTTTTTTGCCCACACTACACTTAGTTTCTTCACTTCTGACTTCCTCTCATTCAGTCCATCCCTCACATCGCTATCACATTGTTTGCAAGCCACAGCTCTGATTACAGCACTGTACAGATTAGAACAAGAAACAATAATAACAAAACATTAACACTCTTTATTGCTTACCAAGTGAAATGTAATTTTTTAAATCAAGCTTCAAAGACTTCCATTGGTGAATCTCACTCAAACCTTTTGAAATAATACTTTACCCTTCATAATCATATTCTATAATTTAGAACACTCCCTATTAATAAAATATCCCTACTCATTTCCACTTCCATGCTTCTTTTCATACTTTCTTATGAAAAGAAAATGATTTAGCTAAATATATATACACACACACACACACACACATATATATACATTTCATCCAGCTCAAAATATCAATACTTTTTTCAACTTTTTTATATTCCAAAAGCTAAAGTGAAGTCTGTCTCTCCTAAATGCTCATTCTATTTTATCTTGACAAGTTGTCAATCTCTACATGTGATATTGTTATGTATAGGTTGTCAATATTGTTTTCCCTTCTTTACAGATATCATTATATCTAATGTCTTCATAGTAACAAGCTTTCAAAGAATTGCTAATTGAGAGTCAATAGTAAGAGCATATCAATCATTACTGAATATACAGTGTCAACCCAAGTTGATCTTTCACTACTTAGTTTTTTCTTAGCACCTTGAACTATGCACTATATCACACAACTGGTTATATCACACCAGAATGGGATTATATACTCTTTGTATTATATACTATTTGTATTAAATACTATTTGTATTGATCCCTGCTTTTTATTTGTAAGTTTAAATACAGAAATATATAGTACCAAAGGTGGGTATCTTCAAGTCAGCAAGATTGAGAATTGAATGAGAATGTCAGAACCTAGCTCTGACATTAAATAGTTCTGCATTCTTAGACAAACCATCAACCATCTTAAAGCCTTAGCTTATTTCTAAAATAGGGATAAAACCATTTCACTTACAATATTTTTGTGAGGATTGAATGAGTTGATTCACATTAAGACCCTAGGACATCAAAAGTGTTCAAATGGATGCCAACTTTTTTCTTTTGCTATACCATCTCATGAGCTACACTTTCTCTTCTTCAAAAGGATATACTATAACTCACTTTGTGAGAATTCTTTAAAGTGTATAGCAAGCTTAAACCTAGGTGGCACACAATTTAGTACCACCAACCATATGTGGTCTAAATAGGGATGGAAACAGAGTTTTTATGTTTCCAACATTATGTCTGAAATGAGAAATCATTATTCAATGGATAGAACCCAGATCAGTCTGATGATCTTTTTCTAGATCTGCAAATATTACTTACTAGTAGTGTGACTTTGAGACAGGTCCTTTACTTCTTTGATTCTTCATTTCTTCACCTGCAAAAATGAGGACATTGGACTAGTTCCATGATTTAACTTTTAAAAATATTTATTTATTTATTCTATGAATAAAATTTTATGAAAGTGCAAGAAATGAAAACATTAACAGCAGAGCTGCTCTTATCGTTACAAGAGGAAGCCTAGGACTCCCACCTTTGGTGCCTTCCCTCAAGCCAGACTAAATTTGCCTTAAATCTAGTCAAGGGTTAAGAGAGGATTTATGAAGAATTGTGATAGTTAATCAGTTACTCAGGCCTACTTAGAAAGTATGTATAAGAAATGCCAAACTCTAAGTCACTCTTTATGCTCACTAAATATTTGGTAAAGAAAAACATTCTTTGAAGCTACCAGAGTTACCTTACCAGGCATGCTGTGTACATTGTCTAATTAGCCGATAATTACAAAGTGAAATTCTACAACTCTAATGCTTGAATAAACAAAAAATATCTTGGCTTATAAAAGATAATACATTGAACAAATGAGAGTGATTAGATATTGATATTTTGTGTTTTAAAGATCATATTGGGTACAAAACTCATGTGAATGAACTATGTCTTCATGCTTTCAATATCACTAAGTGTGTTTCAAGATGGCCACAATATTGCAAAATGGTCAGAGTGCAAAAATTCTGCAAGAAATCATGCAAGAAATTAAACATGTGCTTTGGAGTCCAACAGTTTTAACATTTTAGCACAATAGTTCTGAGAAATTTACATAACCCCTCTGAGCTACTGCTTATCTGTAGAATGTAAACAATGAATATTGATCCTCTGCTTTTGTTTGTGTGTTTTGTAATTATTAAATAATATTTGGTATAAGAAAGCACTAACTCATATTGAATGCCTAGTTAATATTAATTCTTTCTTCTCTCTCCTTTCATATAATTCCATATACAGTTAACATTGCTCAGCATAGAATGCAAGGCAATGTTTACAACTCAACTTTTTAATGGTCTCTTTCACAGTGGTTTCTAACTTTCTAACCTTTTGAAGCTGTTAAAATAAAGTCAAATAATGAGACTGCTGTGGCTTAAGTGTATGCTAGGATCAATAAATTGTGGTTGTTGGAATAAATTGCAATTAAAGGAGTAGAGCTTGATTGCCTGACAGTAGGTAGTCTTTCTGGCCCAAATAAACTTGAGTATCAGTCTGATTTATAAACTAATTAGTATGGACTTCACATGCATTTCATTGGGACACCATCAGATCATATTGACTCCTGTCCACATCATGAGTGTGACCTTGACATTGTCCTGTGTCACTTACAGGTAACAAGTCTTCTTTGCTTGTTTACTTCGCTTATTCAAGATTATAGTCATCATTTTTAATCAAGTAGAATGTAGAAGAAATTTAACATGCTAGTAAATAAGCATTCTAACAGCTCTAAAAATTTCAGTATGCTGCCAGCCTTTTATATTTCATATATTTAAGATAAAAATATAAATTAATTCAGAAATGACAAAGGCATCAATAGAGTGAAAAAGGATCATTGTTACTGAATTTTTGCAGCAATAGAAAAATACACAAAAGTAATTAATTTATAGGCTAAAACACATAACGGGATAGATTATTTGAATAATCTGAAAAAAGGGCCAATTATCCTCAAAGAAAGAAATGTACTTACCTAAAGTGTAAATTTATTTCTTTATTCTTAATTTTTGGCACCTTCTATTCAATGTGGTGTTTTACATGTAATAAATTTCAGCATATGCCTACATAATTATCTAGTGAATATCGAACATTCATAGACTAAATCATTTAAGCAATCCCTTGGACTGTAAATTCCATTAAGACACAAAATATGTTTGTGTGTCTTCCTCCACTATGTATTCACTTATTAGTATCTTTCCTGCTAGAGACAAAATAAATTCTTGTTGAACCATACAAATGAAACAAGTGCAATTCATAAAAAGGGACATAACTGTTTTAAAATAAAGTATCTTTCCCATTTAAATAGCCCTACCTTCATACCTCTTATTAATATAACTGACACTTTTTTAAAAAAGAGTAAACGAATCATAATCACATAAAAAATTCCCTTATGCTATGCCTTTTTTGTTGTCTAATTTATGTTAGATATTTATTTTAAATGCTATTGTAGTACCTTATGAATCTACCATCATACTTACTATATTATAAAAAAGTAATTTTAAGTTTCTGAGCTTTCTGTCCCTTCTCTTCTCTCCTAGAAAGGAAACTCTGTAGGTAATAGCTAAAAAAGACTAATCTCCTTTGTATACTAATGAATTTCAGTCACCTGCCATTGTATATGATTTGCAGACAATTTTCAATAATTATTTGTTGAGTAAATTCTATATTATCAAATTCAAAAAGATCAAAATTATTATAAATTATAAATGATAACATAATATTTCATATGCTTTTAATCTACATATGGAAATATATTTTTATAATTTTATAGTCATCTTTTAACATCTTTATATATGTTACTATAAAAATATATGAAATTTAAGCAGTTATACCAAAATACCATGAAAGCAGTATAACCAATGATAGTATTTAAAAAAGAAAATAGGATCCTGAGATCAAAATGCTGAAATAAATGTTACAATGTAAAAATTGGTGGAAGCTCATGAAAAGATGAATTAAAAGCAAAATTCATACCCTAGCTCTTAGGTAATGTCATCCAAGAACTTGTGGTCTTTCAAAGAACAATAAAAGTCACACTTTCTTTTATATGCCCAGGAATTAACGCAAAACTAGGTTCATTGTGAGGACTGAATTCATGCTTTAAACACCTTGATGAATCAATCATTCAATCAATTAACTGTTCCAGAATGTTTAAGAATTGAAAATTGATACATAAAATATGAGAACAAAATCAAGATTGGAAAAAAACACAAAAATGTATGATACAGTAATTTAACTAATGATAATATGGAATACACTATGCATATTCTATAGTTTTAAAAGATTATGATTTTATTCTAAATCAAAAGTGATACTAGAACTCCAGAAAAATAAAGTATGTCTGTATAGGTAGATTTTTAAACATCCATGATCAGCCATCATCTTTTTCCATTCTATAATGAATTCCGTGTCCTAAGATTAAGGCATCTTTTTCCCATGCCCGTATACTGATCTGGTAATAGGGAAGAGCATCTTGCTTTCCAGTGCTTGTGCTACCTTCACCAAAGTCAGTAGTAGGTTGAAGTGGAGGCACAGGTGTGGGTCTGAAAGCAAGAGGCAATGTAACGCCACAGTGATTCCACACAAGGTGCGATCTGGCATAGGCTTCACAGCAACTGTCATGGCTCTGACTAATCTTGGATCTGTCCATCTGTCTGATTATCAATTTGTCTGAAATCTTGCAATAAATAGTTTTAGTTTTATGTGCTAAATAACTTTCATGTCACTACAATAAAGCAAACATTTAGATACGTATATCTTCCAGGTGTCCCAATCCCAGACATGGTGGAAAACTAATTCTCTTTTTTCTCCTCACTATAAGACACATCCACCCTACCAGCCCTCTCCATTTTCACTCTTATCAGCCACAGACCACCCCCACCACCCTCCACCACATCCAGTTGTTTTTCACCCTTCTTCCTTGTTCAACCCTGTAAAACTCCACTGTCTGCCACTGCTTTTCAATGAGGCCACTTCAGAACCAGCCCTGACTCTAAAAATACATTTTGTTTCTCCTCCAAGTATTTTTTTTCTCTCTTGGGTTACTTTTTTATGAGGCAATATTAAGATTCGCTTGAGCTTCTAACTATAAATTCTAAAATCTCTGTTCACATATGACAATGATCCACATTTTTAAGATGATGTTATATAAATTTTTAAGAATGCCATTTAATTTTTAGGTAAAAGAAGTGTTATAAAATAGTGTTTGGAGGTACAAAAAACCACCATAATGACTTAAAACAGGGATGACAAGCCTATACTGCAAGTGCTAAAACATTGTGGCTTAAACGGTACACATCACCACTCAGTCAAAATTATTTCCTGCTGAGCAAGGATGCGGCCTCTGAATCCTTCTTAATAATATATATGTCTTGGTCCAATGTATCATGCAAGATAAAACCTACCATATCTTTATTAAAAAGGTACCTTTTTTTATATGTAATTGAAAAATGGAAAAAAAAAGCTTACATCTTCCATTTGCATACAGCATTTGGTATCTTATTTCTTCATTTTCAAAATCTTTTTATTTTCAGCATAATATGGGGATACAAATGTTAAGGTTACATAACCCTAACCCTAACCCCATGGATTCCTCCAAGAGACTTCTAGATTTGATAAATGAATTCAGTAAAGTCTCAGGTTACAAAATCAATATACACAAATCAAAGGCATTCATATATGCCAAGAACCGTCAAGCTGAAGCTCAAATCGAAAACACAATACCTTTTCCTATAGCCTCAAAGTAAATTAAATATCTAGGAATATATTTAATGAAAGATATGAAAGACTTATACAAGGAGAACTACAAAACGCTAAAAAAAGAAATTGTAGAAGATGTAAACAGATGGAAAAATCTACCTTGTACATGGATTGGTAGAATAAATATCATTAAAATGTCAGTATTACCTAAAGTCATCTATAGAATTAATGCAATCCCCACCAAAGTACCACCATCATTCTTCACAGATCTAGAAAAAATAATTCTTCACTTTGTATGGAACCAGAAAAATCTGCATATAGCAAAAGTAATCTTAAGTAAAAAGAGCAAACTGGGAGGCATTAGTTTTCCTGACTTCAAGCTGTACTACAAAGCAATCATAATTAAATCAGCCTGGCACAAGAACAGAAGCATTGATACTTGGAATAGGTCTGAGATTCCAGAGATGAAACCATCTGCATATGGTAACCTAATCTTTGATAAAGCAGACAAAAATATACATTGAGGAAAATAATCTATATTCAATAAATGGTGCTGGGAAAACTGGATATCTATATGCAGAAGAATGAATCAGGATCCCTACTTCTCACCTCTCACAAAAATCCAGTCAAGATGGATAACAAACAGACTTAAACCTAAGGCATGAAACCCTAAGAATTCTAGAAGAAGATGTTGTGAAAACCCTTTCTGACATTGGCATAGGCAAAGAATTCTTGAAGAAGACCCCCAAAGCAATCAAAATCATTTAAATTTTTTCTAACAATAAGAGTAAAATTCAATGACTGGAACTTAGATGTATGCACGCAAACATGTACACAGACACACATCCACACATAATTTCTAGCTCTAATTCCAGTCCCAAGAGATAAATTATTCCAGTTAACATTGTGGTCTATGTTTCCATAAGTTATATCTGAATAAATAAATTACTAATTTGAAAATGCATGCAAGCACAAATACACAAATGCATGCATAAATCTCTCTTTTTGATGTATTGTGGATTTGTTTCTATGACCCTCAATATTTTTAGAGTGTCACTTTAATGGCTCATTAATTTAAAAATGAATTTAGACTGTTTGAATGCATGAAAAACTATAAAGGGTCATTTTCATTTCATAATGTCTGTTGAGTTTAGACTTAATTTTAAAATAATCATTTAGAAACAATAAAAATAAATAAAAGAAGAAGACTCATCAGTGGTAGGCAGAATAATTGCCCCTCAAAGATGTCCACATTCTAATTCCCAGAACCTGTGACTATGTTATGTTACATGGTGAAAGGAAATTAAGGTTGCAGATGGAATTAAGAGTGCTAATCAGCTAACCTTGAGATAGTGGTGATTATGCTGGATTGCTCAAGCATGCCCAGTATAATCACTGGGGTCTTATAGGTGAGAGATAGAGAAGTGGGAGAGTAAGAGTAGGAGTGATATGATCTGAGAAAGACTCCACTTGCCTTTGCCATTGATGGCTTTGAAGTTGTAAAGGAAACATGAGCTATGGAAAGTGGACAACCTCTAGAAACTGGAAAAGACAAGGAAATGAATTTTTTATTATAGCCCCCAGAAAAAAATGCATCCCTGCTATGAACATTTGTATACAAGTTTTGTGGACATATGCTCTTTTTAAATTTTATATACCTAGGAGTAAAATTGCTGGGTCATAGGGTAACTCTATGTTTAATTAACATTTCGAACTACCGATATGTTTTCCAAAGTGAATGCGCCATTTATGTTTCTAGGAGAAACCTATGAGAATTCTAATTTTTCTACACTTCATAAATGCTTGTTATTGCCTGTATTTTGTTTTATTATAACCACCTTAGTGGGTCTGAGTGGTATGCTATTTTGGTTTTGATTTGCATTTCTCTAATGATTCATGATGTGGACATCATTTTATTGCTTCTTGGCTATTTGCATATCTTCTTTGGAGCTATGTCTATACAAAACCTTTGTCCATTTTTAATATCTTTTTAATATAGTTAATAAAGAACAATGATTTGCTTCTTGAGGGAATACTACTTAATGGGATTGTCTCACCTAAAAAGGACAAATTTGTAGATTTTTAATATGATATGAACTTGAGAAAAGGCAGATGATGTGATTTGGATGCCACCAGAAATTTACCCTGCTAAGGATGGAAAATATTCAGGATCATTTTGCTGCAGAGCAACTCAGCATTCGGATCCTTTATCTTTTAAATAATGAAAAGAGAAAATTAACTGATACTTCCTAAGGCAGCTGGATATGTAAAACTAGCTTGTGGAGAAATATACATTAACAAACTAGAAAAGGCTACGGGATAATATGGATTAGTCAATGCTTTATAGCTTAGTATAGACCTATATAGATATACGTGTTTATCCCTCCAATGCCCTGGATTATACCATAGGGAAGATGTGGCATAGAAGCATTGTAAGTAAACTGTTTTAAAAAATAATCAGCATGAGACCGGGCGTGGTGGCTCACGCCTGTAATCCTAGCACTCTGGGAGGCCCAGGCAGGAGGATCGCTCAAGGTCAGCAGTTCAAAACCAGACTAAGCAAGAGCGAGACCCCGTCTCTACTATAAATAGAAAGAAATTAATTGGCCAACTAAAAATATATAGAAAAAAGATTAGCCGGGCATGGTGGCACATGCCTGTAGTCCCAGCTACTCGGGAGGCTGAGGCAGAAGGATTGCTTGAGCCCAGGAGTTTGAGGTTGCTGTGAGCTAGGCTGACGCCACGGCACTCTACTCCAGGCAAAGAGTGAGACTCTGTCTCAAAAAAAAAAAAAAAATAATCAGCATGTATTTTCCTTTTACAAGGAAAGACATTCAGAACCAAGTCAATTTGTCTTGTAAATAGGCATTCTAAACAATTTTGTTATTTAAAATATTGATTTTGTTTTATATATGTATTTTACATAATATAATTTGGGGTAGATAATTTGATCTTTCTAGATCTCAATTTTCTTATTAATAAGAACACACCATTATTTTGTAAGAGATAAAAAAACTGACCATTTATTTTGTTTCAGTCCCTGTGCTAAGCTCTTTACATGTATTGTGTAAACTAATCCTCATTAAAATATGTAAAAATCATTACTAACTGATCAACACTTAAGTGCACATATAGTAATAATATTTATAGGGTATTGGGCAGGTGGTGGGGGAGGAGAGGATGGGTATATATACACCTAATGGGTGCAGTGTGCACTGTCTGGGGGAAGGACTTGCTTGAAGCTCTGACTTGGGTGGGGCAAAGGCAATATATGTAACCTAAACATTTATACCCCCATAATATGCTAAAATAAGAAAAAAAAATTTAAAATACCATCATTATTTTTATTTTACAGATGATGAAGCAGAGGTGCCAAAAGATAAGAAGTTTGTCAAGATCAGGATGCTAGTTAGTGGTCAAATTGGCCATCTGCCAAAACAGTCTACACTGTATCACACTGACTACAAAAGGATAATAAAGATTTCTGACCAATCTCTCAAAACAGTAATTAGGATTAAATTCATTCATGCATTCATTCCTACATTCACTCATTAAACTAATGGTTATTGTGCACTTAGGATGGGCTCACTAGGTACGGAGTGTGGTGGGATACAATTATGAACAATGCAGACAGCTGTTTGACCTCACATGGAATACATAGGCTAGCTAGAGAGGCAATGATAATTCCTGGATTCATAATATGGTGACACTTGGTTTGAAAAGAAAGTATAGAGAGCTATGATAAGAGCAAAGAAGAAAAAAAAAAAAATATATATATATATATATAGTCTTGAATAAAAGAGCCAAGAGTCAATTCTAAGAAGGTGACATTTGAGCTGAAATACATAAAAGTGATGCTTATTAGGCAGACACTAAAGGGAGAAATCATTATACATAAAATCACTTTATAATTATAAAGTGTTAAAGAATTATAAAATATGAGGCATTAAGCATTAAAAGACAATTGTGACAAATGTGTTGAAGAAAAATATGCATTGCAAACTCAGTTGTAAATTATTTTGAATCATCTACTATAGTGGATTATCTAAATTACCACTGCCCTCCATTTATGTGAATACTGAGGTGACTAAGTATTGAATATGATTAAAACCAATGAATCACGTATTTTCCTGGCTCCTTGCAGTGCCTATCATACAGCTGACAGTAATCAATCTGTTTCTTTTAGTGCCCAATTACACTTTGATGGAGATGAAGAGTCAGACACAAACCTTCTCTATAGAGAGGGGAATGGATTTTTTCAAAGAGAACCTCTTATTCAATACTAAGAAAGGATGTTGTATTGGAGCCATGAAGTGATTACAGACTGCTAAATAGCCATATTGGATTTAATCATAGCCGAGACCCTTCGCCTTTAACTGTGGAAAAGCTAGGGTCAAAAGCTGTAATTTATACAAATAAATAACAGTGGGCAATCAGGGATTAGCATCTCTCAGATTTTGATATCTAACTTCATTGTAACATAGAGGATTCTTAAAATCTTGTATCACATTTGCACAAGAAAATATTAATATATCTAAATTTTTCTTTTTATCAATGTCTTAAGCTTTTTGAGGAATGAAAATTTAGGGACCCTGGAAAATGTAAAGAGACATAGAAAATAATAGATATGTTCATTTTCCAGATGGCACTTTGATAGTGAAAGTAGATGGATCGAAAATGGAGTCATGCATAGATGGGTCATCAAGCTTCTTTAAGAAAATGTGCCTTATAAGAGAGAGACTGAGTTTTGACTTATTAGCTATACATGCTAATTAATTATGGAGCCATTTGTAGGTAAACCCATTTCATTAAGCTTCATTTTGAGAACAGAATGTGGTGGAAAGAAAACTCAATAAGGTGAGTTCTTAGTTCATCAATCTGTGGACTATGCCTGCAGTTTTAACACAAACCATTTTACCTCATTAACCTTTGGCAGGCAGCTGATTTTCACTTCATTTTTGAAACTAATTGAGTTGTATTCATTGAATTTATTAGAAAACACTGTACTAAAATCAAGATACATGAAATTAATGTATCTTGTTTTACTATCAATAGATTTTATAAGTATATAAACACTACTGCTGATCTGACTTCTTGCTTCATAGCTGGAAATACTTGACCCAATATTAGTGCATCACTTCAACTGGGCAGATTCTTTTACTAGGTAATTTGTTTTGACCATTCTCATTCCTATTCTTCTTCCATCCTCGCTACCACGTTTTGTTTGACTAGGGCTGAATTAACATGATTTATTGCTATTCAAGTAGAAATTTTACATCACCTCTGTAGACAGAGTAGTTAAGGTCCAGCATATAAATCAGACGATTGTCTCACATGTAAGGTTAAATAATGAAATATGAATTACAAGTAGTAATAGCTATATATGTGTGAGTAGGTATATTTATAATTCCAAGAGCACATGTAATTGAAAGTATTGGTTGTTCAAGCATTTTGAGGTGTTGGATATAAACCTTTCTCACAATCTATTACTATCTGATTATCTAATAATGAAACTGTCATCTTTCTATTACTCTATCTAGTCACTATAATATTTAACTCTAATATGTTATCTAAGTGTCTTAAGTACAATTTACAAAATAGGATATAATCTATTTTATGCAGGGTTGTATCTAGAAAAATCTGTATTAACTCTCACTTCTCTGCTTTTCTTATATAATATTCATAATACTGATCCTTAAATGCTACAATATCTTTAGGTGGCTTTTGTATCATAAAAGGAAGATTAACTTATATGCAATAGTTTATAGTTGAGTGAAATCCTCATAAAATTCATAAGCCACAAAGGGTATGTATGTGGGGTGAAGTATTTATGGTAATTTCCCTTTAACAAGATCCTTAAAATTACCAGAAAATCCAATTTTCAAATGATTTATCAGCTAGTTTACCTGAACCAAAGTAAAATTGTCATCTTTAAAATAATCATCTCCAACATGCTCAGCTAAATTACAACTTTTTATTTGAAATGATTTCTCCCTTAAAATCAGGACTTTGGAGGTGGAATTGTGGTCATATTAATGCTGTTGAGGTAGTCCTAATGTTTGCAAAAAGAACAGTCTCTGTGAAAAACTTGCAGTAATGGTCCTAAGATAATGAGGGAGCCACTAACAACAAAATGTAATGCTTTTCCTTTTCCAGGCATTTGACTATCCCAGAGCTTGTTTACTCCACTTCTTAACAGCACTCTTCAGTCATCAATATTAATTGAATGCTTTGTTTGGATCATTATAATAGGAACTATTTTAATTCCAAAATCTTCTATCCTCAACAATATAACAACATTTCTCCACACTTCTGCCAACTTCTGCATGGGAGAAGAGAGGATTTGGAGGGGCAGGAAAGGATGTGTAAAATTTTCAGAGGAAGCATTCTAAGGTCATTAATACATGAGTCTCTTAAAGAATAAAAATAAAATCAGAGAGTCAAAATAACCTTATTCTCTTTAAAAATCAAAACTTGGGTTTACCTGTCTATTAAACGAGAGCAATCTCTTTAAAATGAATTTAAAGTTTGTGACAAGCCTATGCCAAAATATCATTTAAACTCAAGCCATTGCCTTTAAACTCATGCCCCAAAAAGAAAATTCAAATTATTTGTTAGGAAATATGAGTGGGAAAGTTCTTTTCTATATTACATTGAAATGGTACCACCAAAACACAGCCAAGAATTATTAAATTAAATAAACTACAGAAATCTTCTAAGTAATTCACCTCCAAGGTATAAATTGGATAATTTATTTACTTGTTATTAAATAGCTGAATCATAAGACAGACATAAAAAATAAACTGCCATGTACACAACCCAGCTTAAAAATAAAACTTTATCAATAAAATTGAAACCCACTGTATCATACTTCCAAACTACAGTATTCTCTTGCTCCTTCAAGTAACTAGCTGCTTAATTAGCAATTACAATTCCCATGCTCTTCCTTTATAAATATCTCTAAATAATAGATAGCACTGTTTAGCATGTTTTAATAGTGTATTAGTATCATTTGTTATGAATACTTTTTCAATTTGTTCAGCATGATTACCTGTGTGGAATTCATTTAATGATAAATATTTGTTGATATATATCGCTCACTGTATATATAAAATATTGGTAGGCATTTCAGTTGATAGTCATTTAGAATTCTCTAATTTTTGATTATTAAAATGCTAAGATATATATATAGAGAGATGTACATTTTTGCATGAGTATATACACTAGAGTTACACTATTGAGGATACAACTCCCAAATTCCACAGATCCTGTCTTTTGTCCTTTTCATAACATTTACGACTGAAGCCTCTTTGTTTCCGGGGTTGACAAATGTGCACAAGACAGCCACATTTGATTCCTACTTCCTCTTAGGATTTGCCCCTACAGATTTTCCTTAAGTTCTTTGACTGTCAGCTATGCTTTTATGAGAATATTTCTTGTATTTTATTCAGCAATTGTTTTGTATCCAGTCAGTATTTGTAAAGTGTTTTAAAATACCTTGTCTGTCATATTGCTGGAAAGGATTATATGAGAACATTGATGAAACATGAGGCTACTACTATTGTGACATTATGCATTCTTCTGTCACCTCCGTCTTCAAGTAATTGTTTACAGTGGGGTGGGAGATGCATCAAATTGCTCTACCAGAGGAGAGGGGAGACAGGAAAGAGATCTGTGCTGTGTGTGATTTCTGTGTGTACTACATGTTATAATTTTGAATTTGGTCACAGTACCATCCTCTGATCTTAACATGTATCCCATTGCCACTTGATGGAAATGTGCTAACATAAATTTCTAAGTATTATTCACTAGATAAAAGTATGCTTTCTCATGCAAGGCTTATGAATATATTATTTATCTTAAATAATCCAGAAAACAAGCATTTTAGGATTATAAATGACTATATATTTCTACTGTGGTGGATTCTATTTTGGCAAAATAGCTACGTTCTTCTGGTAAAATAAGATTCTACAAAATTTTCATTTTTACTTCGGCATTTTTAATCATGTAATTTGAATTATTATAAAACTTACGAACCAGAAATGTGGATCTTGGTATTTTCCAAGGCATTTTGTGAAATTTAGTTTCTTGAGAAACTTGTTAGCAGACAAGCAGAACCTAAAATGCTTTCTTTGGTCAAATAAATTTAGGAAATCGTCAAAGTACTCAGGTTTCTCAGGTTCAATAATATGCTAATGTGAACTGCTATATTCTTGAACATATTTTACCATGGAATGTTTTATTAAAAATTGAGAGCTTATAGGACTGGTGTTCTGTAGACCACACTTTGGGAGACACTGTGGTATTTCAAACTTTAAATATAGAAAGTATATAATAATATTCTATGCTGTATTCACTTTAACCAATATGCAAATTTGAGATATTAAAATGTAGGTTAATATTGTCAGTAGAAATTTAATATTTGAGTTTACTAAATTAAAATCTAAAGTGGCGTTACAGACTATCTTGAGATGTGACCTGGAAATGATATGGACACAGATAAAAATATTAATACCTATTCACTGGATATATTCATATCCCAAATTATTAGTTCATTTGATTTCTATCTGTTATTTTCAGGGTTGGGGGGAACTTTAAAGAAAAGAGAAAATTTCCTTATTCCTTTTTAGCTTTTTTTTGTTTGTTTATTTGAATCAAGCTCATATCTGTCTGGCCAGAGGCTAGTGTGGCTTCCTAAAAGCCTATTAATGCACTTCAGAAATATCAACAACAGAAAGTAAAGTGGTAGAGATAGTGCCTTTAGGAAAGTATTTGTCTCCCAGGAATTGACTATTCCATGCCAGCCATGCCAAAGGTCATCCTGATGACTTAACCATAAAGAGGCCCAGAAGATTCCCTGAACAAATATTTCTGTCACATGGGTTAGTTCTAGATACTCAATATGCCATTTGAAAATATTGGTAATATTGAGCCATTAGTTGCTCTGCAGAGATACATATGTTTAAAATTCATACATATTTTACTCATTATGTCATTGCTAAATAAAACTATATATGTATTTAATATTTCCATTATACAGATGAGGAAAAGAGACTCAGTAAAAGAAGACATAACCACTGTTACATTTTCTAGCAGAGAAGAACATATGCTTTTTTACCTTAAATCTTATTTTTCTCTGAATTGTGGATACTTTCCTTAAAATAATGATTTCCAAACCTTATGGTTCATGTGTTCATAAAAATATTTATAAAAAGTATGCAGAGATCACCAATATTTACGCATTATTCATTTAAAAGTGTATTATTGTGTCTTATTATTTTAAAAGTTATAAATATACTACTATACTATATTAGTATTTACATATTAAAAACAAAACAGAAAACACTCCCAAAATTAAGAAAGGAAGAGCTAGCAAATATATAGAAACAGAAACCCTCATATATTTCTCTCAGCCTCCAGCAGATCATCTTATATGCTCCTGAACTGTACACCAGTTACTTTTGAGAACACTGCTTAAGGGTGTGTGTATATTAGATTTTTCCGTGTTTGATTTGATTTAGCCATGACAAAACTACATTTTTGAGAACTCTTTACCAGAAGAACGTATTTTCAGTTATTCATTCCATAATGATAATTGACAGTATTATACAGAATGAATTCTAGCGTCCAAAGCTCTGATTTCAAGACTTTGCTTTCCTTACTGTATAACCCAGAGCAAATTACTTAACCTCTGCTCAGTTCCTGTAGAATGAGATAAACACCTACATCATGTAGTTGCGAAGATTAGATCAGTTAACATATATGCAAAGTGCTTAAAACAAAGCTTGGCACATAGTAAGTGCTACAAACATATTGGCTATTATCACAGCATTATCACCTCCTTTTGTGGTGGTAGGAAAAAGGAGACTATTTTCAAATAATTAAAAAAAAAATACATACTATGCACAAAGCACTGAGATAGGCATTGCCTGTATGCAAAGATAAAAAGAATGTTCCTTGCCTTTAAAATACCTCGTATTCTAGCAGAAGCCAGTGAGGTCACGGGGGACTTTTTGGTTAATCAGAAGTTAATATTTAGTGTATTTAGTGCTTCAGCTTCACTGTAGGTACAAGATCAATATACAAAAATCAATTGTATTTTTATTCTGTGGCAATGAACAATTCAAAAGTAAAGCTAAGCAAGCAATTCAATTTGCAATCAGAGAGAATAAAATAATTTAGAGGAAAATTAACAAAAGAAATGTAAAACTTATATTCTGGAAACTACATTATTAGCCATCAGGGAAATATAAATCAAAACCATAGTGAGGCCAAGCATGGTGGCTCACACCTGTAATACTAGCGCTATGGGAGGCCGAGGCTGGAGGATCACTTGAGGTCAGGAGTTCAAGACCAGCCTGAGCAAGATCAAGTCCCTGTCTCTACAAAAACAAAAAAAAAAAAAAAAAAAAGAAAAGAAAGAAAGAAAGAAGGAAAGAAAAAGAAAAATTAGTTGGGCATGGTGGCACATGCCTGTAGTCCCAGCTATTAAGAAAGCTGATGCAGGAGGATCACTTGAGCTCAGGAGTTTGAGGTTGCAGTGAGCTATGGTGATGCCATTGCACTCTTGCCAGGTTGACAGAGTGAGACCCTGTCTCAAAACAACAAGAAAAAATCCACCACAATAAGATATTACAGCACACTAAATATATGATCTATAATCAAAAAGACATAATAATAAGCATTGGTGAGGATATGCAAAAATTCGAATCCTCATACACCACTGGTGTAAAATGGTACACCCACTTTGGAAAACAATGGGTAGTATAGCCATACAATGGAATATTGTTCAACAATAAAATGGAATGAATTACTGTTACTTCATGGATACAATATGGATAAATCTTGAAAACATCCTAAGTAAAAGGAGCCAGTCACAAAAGACCACATACTGTATGGTCCCATTTATACAAAATGTCCAGAAGAGGCAAATCCAGAGACACAGAAAGTGGATCAGTGATTGCTTAGGGCTCAGGGGATTTGGGTAAAATGGGTGTGACTGCTGGCAGGTAGATTTCTTTTGGGGTGATAAAAATGTTCTAAAATTGATTGTGGTTGCACAACTCTCTGAATATACTAAAACTGATTCAATTGTTCTCTTCAAAGAAAAAGAGACAGATAATTAAGTGAAGAGAATTCAGAAAGATATTTCCAAGCTAAAATCACAGACATAGCAATATTGAACAGATTGATAAAATTAAAAAAATGATACATTTCCAGGTGCTCTATAGCCAAAAGATCCAACTACAGTGCTCAAGACCTGGATGAAAAAAACGTTATTACAAAACTAATATTTAAAATCCAAAAAAGCAATATATGAGGTAGAGGACAAATCCCAGATTTAATTATATAATGTATCAAATTTTCTTATGTATCCCCAAAATATGTACATCTATTATGTATCAATAAAAAAGAGAATTATGAGATAATTAGGTTCCATGTAATGAATTAACAGAACGATTATATTTTTGTTCAGAAATTACTGAAACAGAAAACTAACCATCTTTAATCATATAAAGTAGAATAAATTTAATACATGGTAAACCTATTTGGGAAAAAACATAGAAAATAATGTACAAGTTTTATTAATTAATTTACAATATCTTACAGAACATTATAATTTCATTGATCAAAGAAATATTTATTTTAATATCTAATTAAAAATATTAGATTGTATATTTATTCTTCTTTAATTTATAAATCTTCCTTATTAAATAGCTGTAATGTCTCTGGGTGAATTTTGAAAGATATCTATATAGCGGCATCATGTTCAAAAACAGCACTCTATCTGAAAAAATTTAGAGTTATAAAACATATACTGTATTTAATTTGATTATTATATTGCACAATTAGTATAGTATGTACTTATTAATAAAAGTACACATATATACATGAACAAATGTTTTAATATTAAATTTTATATAGTAATGTAATTGTATTCTATGTTCAATAGAATTAGTTTGATAGTAAGTTAATATCAGTAAAAATAGCAGTCCACTGAAATATTATATTAATATTTTGAGCTTCATTAGGTAATACATTTATTCTATTATGGTGTATATTATTTTCTGTACACTTATTATGTTAAAATGTTATACCTTCCAAGGTTGAGGGTTGGTATACAGTAGGCAAATGCTAAAGTCATTTGTAAACTCATACTTTGCCCTGAAAATCAAATTGTTGCCTTAGTATTATTACTGAAATGTGTTTGGCTAAGATTTCATGTGATTTCATTGCCCATGTGTGTATATATATTACAATGCTAGTACCTAATGTCATAATGTGAAAAAACAGTACTAGTGCAAAAGGAATTTTTTACCTAAAATTTAGAAATTGTTAGGTTTATTTATATCATGAAATCTCTCGTGTTCAGGCTTGTCATTCATTGTTTAGCCCCCCTTTCTACATAAACCAAAAATAATAGGAAGATGTAGTGGCCAAAAGATGTGGGTGAACATTGTGTTTGTATGTATGCATTTCTTACATTTAATTTTTAATCAAAGTAAAACATATATGATTAAAAATCATGTAGTAAATAAGAGCATATAATAAAAATAAAAGCTGCTGCTCTACTCTTCTTTATTTCCCTAATTTTGCTCCCCAGTGGTAAATATTATTACATCTTTAAGCTGTTTCTTCTGTTAGTTTCCTTAACTATCCCTTGGTGATAAGCATATATTTTAAATAAGGCCCAAATGTATTTTGTCACTTTTAAATCTCAAAGAATGCTATCATTTAAATATACATAAGTTTTTCAGTAACAAGAAGATTCTGGCACAAATTAATAATCTATTTTCTTTATCTCTGAAAGCAAGGAAGAAAAACAGTATTAACTAGCAGTGTAACAGGTCGAATATAAATCTCAAAAATATCTATTTTTAATAATTAAAAATAATTGTGTGCACTGCTACAAACTAAGTTTTCCAGTATAATTAAACATATTTAACATATATTAACTCTATAAGTAATTTGCATAAATTATTCTGCTTCACAATTTTAGTGTACACTAGGGGATACTGTGATTTTTATCAATGCACTCTATTAATTGAATGGATAATGATATAGTTTTAAAAGTTGAGATATAATCATAACCCTCATAAAATCTCCAAATCAATAGTGTTACAGGCTATTGGAATAATGTGCCAAATTACAGGGAGAATTCCATGTGTTGTATTGAAAGTTGCAATTGAATCTTTATGTTATACCTAATCTTTTGCTGAATACCAGCTAACGATTTACATTTTCTCAAAGTTCCTTTCCAGATTTATTAGTTCACATGATAGGCTTTCATTCAGAGCATTAGTATTATGTGTGGAGTTCTATATAATTATAGTCATAATTTATCCTACTTAAAAACATGGATAAATATTTAATTTTATGTGATACATGATAGTTTAATAAAACTAGGGGCTAGAAACTGGAGTTCTGGTTCTTGATTTGGTTGCTAAGAAGCCAGTGACTCAGAGCAAGTCCTATTATCAACCCTGGCTTCAATTTCTTTGCTTGTGAAACACAATGGGTTTGAACTCCAAAGTGCAGAGAGGCTCTTTCAAATACTTCACAAAACCCAACACAATTACACTCAGTTTTATTTGTTACTCTATTTATTACACTAAATCATAAAATAATGTCATGCTATTGCTTGCTATTTTATAGGTGTGTCATGGTCTAGAAAAAGAGATTTTAATCTATTATAGCATCTCATATTTTCTTCTGTTCCCTCTATCATTTTCCTTCCCTTCCACCCTGCAAAAGAAATGCATTGGAAAGGGAATAGAGTTGTAAGACAGTCTGGGAGAGAAATGACTACATGGCAAGCACCATTCTTTCCCTTGTCCCAACCAGGCCAAGGAAATACTATTGACCAGAAATTTTTTTAAACATTTTGGTTTTGGGATCCATTTATATTCTTAAAAATTATTGAGGACCCCCAAAAGCTTTCATTCATATGGTTTGTATGTAATTATATTTCCTGTATTTTAAATTAAAATGAAGATCACTGAAAACATTTATGTTTTATTAACTCATTAAAGATAATCTCATTAAATGCTCATATAAAATTTATTTTTCATTAAAAACTTAGTTTTCAAAGACAAAATGAATATTGAGAAGAGTGGCATTGTTTACATTTAAAAAAATCTCTATACTGTCTTGCTTAATAGAAGAAAGGTGAATTCTCCAATCTGCTTTCAATCTGTTGCATCACTTCATAGAGCCTCTTCAAAACTTCACTGTACATTCATAAGAGAATAAGAGCAAAAAGGGTAAATAGCTCCCTAGTATTACCAAAATAGTGTGACCTCACAGGTTTCCCTGAAAGGGTTTTGTTCCCAGACAATACTTTGTGAAATATTAATGCAAACAAAGACATGGGGGTGAGATATAAAATGCTGCATGTTGAAGAGCAGAATTGGCAGGTGGGAATGAGACAAGAGAAGAGGGTCCGGGAGGCCAAGCTCTGACCACAGGGAGCTTGTATGCAGTTGTGTATACTATATTCCTGCTTTATATTATTCTGTAAGTTCTTGGTTTCAACCAAAGGTACATCAGGAATAAGAATTCAAAATGTGAGGAGAGTTAGTAAAGAATGTGAATTAATTGACAGAAATCCATTTCTACTTTGGCAAGAAGAAAAAAAAATTCTACGAATAGAATTACTATTGAGAACATGTATTGTTATGTGATTGTTTATATGATTTCATCATCTTATTAGGTTTTGGATATTATTATGCAATTTCAAAGGTTAACAGTCACCACTTTCATTAAAACACATGGAAAGGTTAGAAAAGAAGCCAAGATAAGCATGAATTAAGTTCTTGCTCTTGTACCAACAAACTTAACCAAGTGAGGGAGCTTCAGTTAAAGAGCTTGGAGATATATATCAGCAAGGCCCAAAGCAAATTAGATATGTATACCTATGTTCTCTGTGCAAAGGACCAAAAAAAAGGTCTCTGATTATGCAAAATGCAGGAAACAAATCAGAGTTAACAAGTCAGTGTCTTCTTTACCAGGTTTTCTAGTCTGGCATAGAATATGGAGAAGCTGGTCTTCTTTATCAATATCTATTAATAGTCAGCATCGACTACAGCTTAACTTATAGAAATGCTTCAGAATCTATTGGTGAATCGTTTCTTCACAGAGTCTCCATATATTCCAAAGCTTGAGCAAATTCCTCAAAAAACACATTTAGGGAGGAGAAATGGTATCACTAATGATTTTTCATCACCAAGAACAAGAGTAACAATCTCTCACACTTGCATGGTGCTTATTACATTCTAGATTTTTCCCTGACCGTTCTGTGCATATCAATCCCATTGATCCTCACAACGAAGCCCTGATATAGACATATTATTCTCCCCATTTTTCAGATGAGGAAATTGAGGAACAGAGGATTTGAACCCAGACAGTCTGGCTTCAGAAAATGAACAAGAACAGAGTAATGATTGAATGTGAGTAAAGCTATAGGAAAACTGAATATGTAAAAGTTTTTCAGGGAATAGTACACATATCTAGAGAAGTCTACTTCTTTAAGTTCATATTCTTAAATAGAAATTTTCTCTAGCTCTCTCAGAATGCATTTGAATGATAACACCTTGAATAAAAGAACTTTTCCTATACTAATCACCACTTTATCTTTAGAACCGATAGCAGAGACTAGCACAGAATAGGTTCTTAATAAATATTGTGGAAGCAACAGAATTTTAATATTTATACTTATAAAATAGGTTTATTTCAGAAATTCAATGGAGTTGGAGGGTAGGGTTGTTTGTTTTTTTTTTACTCTCCAACAACTCTATCTATTGTCAGTCTATTACTGAACTACGGGCATCCTTATTCAGTTATTCTCAAATTTTAATATTTATACGACCACTTGGGAATCTTGTTAAAATGCTGATTGTGATTCAGAGGTTCAACGTTTTTAACTAGCACCCAGGTGAGGTCAATAGTACAGGCCCAAGGATCACTCATTGAGTATCAGAGTCTTAACAAGCAACAATAGATGTGACTTTCAGATTTAAGTAATTAAAGTCACTTACAAGTCATAACAAGTAACAGAATATAAACACTATGTGCATGGTGATTCTATTTTTTTACATACTCCCCTTCTCATTTACACAGTTGCCATTATTTTAGGACAAACTGAAAAGTGACATTTCTCACTGCTACTGGAATAATTGTCACATGGGATGTTAAATTCTTCAAGCTTCACTGGGGGACATACTGTGACGCTTTGTTTGGATATCTCCAACTGTCAATGTTTTTTCTATGACCTTTCCTATGGATTAAACACAAATAAACACATATTTAACAATTTGAAAAGGCAAGCTATCTTACAGTTAAGATTAGAATGGGGAAAGGCAGAAACATCCACATCAACATTTTTTTGGATTTATTCATCATTCTAGGATTTAAATAGATAACCATTGTCAAAATAAACCAATAAAAAAGTGATTCATTATATTTTGCAATGAAAAGGTCAGGCTTGATTCCACTCGTTTCACACATGGAGAAAGAGGTTATGGAAAACTTTTAGATAAAGTAATCACTATTTATTTATCAAACGTTCTTATAGTATTTAATTGGTTCCAAACACTGTTCTAAGTAAAATATGAATATTAATTTGTTTAACATGCATAACATCTCAATCAATATGCACTATTATTATTGCCTCCATTTTATTGGTGATAAAACCAATGCACAGAAAGTAATATATGCCAACCAAAGTCTCACATCTTTTTGATAGAGTAACCAGGATTCAGACCAAGGCAGTTGACTTTACAATCTGTGCTTGTAAGCACTCTACCCCAGCCTACTTCTCTCTACAAACTTCTAAGGAAAAAATATATTTTAAATTTCCAAATACTTAGAATATATCTAGCTGTGTTTTTAATTACCCTCCAAAATCAGATTCCTCCAGCAACTGACAATGTCACAAATAGAAAAGCAACAAATAAATAATGAAGCTGTAGAATGATCAGGACTACAAAAGTTCCAAGGGAAGTGAGGTATAGTTTTTCTTCACCAGCATAGTGTTCTGGGTTCATGTCGATTTTCACTGAGCAGACTCTGCTACAATAAACTAATCTACTATCTCTATTACCAGATGATAGCTACGTTTTTGTAGCTCCCTTGAATTTCAGAAATACATTTCTAATTGTCCATTAGACACCCTCATCCACCTTTGTACAATGGTAAGAGAAAACAAACATAACAAAATCCCCCACAAAAATGTTCCTTCCCTTGCAGTACTGTGTTGAACAATGATATTGCCATCTGTTCATTGATCTAATTAGGAACCTCAGAGACATCTCAACAATTCCCCTTTTTCGTCCATATTGCATCAACCAATATTAATTGTACCTCAGGCAATACTCCATCAGCTGATGCACTTATCGTCTCTCCTTTGGACTATTACACTACATTTCTAGCATCTCATGACTGTCACTTCTCCAATTATTCTTTGACACTCTCATCAGACTTGCTTTTCCAAAACACAAATAGTGTTGCCCCTTGCTAGTTAACAAAATTTAAGTCGTTCACTCTGCTTATAGATTTAAGCCCAAACTACTTAGTAAGGTATACAAAGTGATTTCTAATTTTGCCCCATACTGTGTTTCCAGCTATAGCCCCAATTATTTCTTTTCTAAGCAGCTACATAAGCTGCTCACTTCAATAAACTATCCCCTTAAAAATCTTCTTACTATATACTTTTTGATCTATCCAGAATGTCCTTGTTCATATTTTTAGCTTGCTAGTTTTTATTCATCCTTCAAGATGATTCCTCATACATAAAGCATTTTCCTGTTTCTTCAAGCATAATAAACTTTACCACTCTGATTTTCCACTGTACTTTGAATGTATTTTCTGAGTCACTCCAGATTATGGACTTCTAGCATGTAAGGAAGTCTCTCACAGTTTTTGGCACAGAGGAGGAGCTTAGTAAACATTTAGTGAATAAATAAATGAGAACAAACCATTAAGCTTAACCAATGCTTTTACATTAAGAATTGATTGTGTAACTTTTTAGATTTAAAAAAAGTTACATAGTTAATAATATAAACATTAATTACACTAATTACATAATAGTAGGTGTTTCATCTCACACAATGATTTCTCCAACTTGAAAGGAAAAGGCTGTTATTTGTAGCAAGCATAACAATGGAAGTAAATTATATTAATAGTTTCATAAATACTCCAAATATTCTCTATTCTATTTCCATAGTCATGCCTACCCAGAGGGGAGAATAAACTAAATAGTCAAGTGCAGAATGTTGTAGGCTGTTGATTGCCAAGAAAAAGGAAAAGCCAAAGCCACTCATGTTGAGTTCAACATAGATTTCTATACCAGGAATGTGCTAACAAACATCGTCACGGCTGTGGTCCTGCTGTAGGTGGTTTGTCTGACATGCAGGAGGCTCATCTTTGGTTGAAACATACATACTGTAGTGCTGCAAATACATGACTCTAAAATTTAGACTTTCCTACACCATCTGTAAATACAGGTGGTTCCTGGTTTGTGGCTATGATCGCTTTCTGGAAAACCAACTGGAGAGAAAACAATAGCAAACATTATTTTCTTCACATTCACATAAATTGCGAAGTATATTCAGACTTGAAAGCTTATACAAAATATGGAAGGCTCATAAAGGTGAGGGAGTTTGCAGTTATCCTTTCAACCTCTAGATGGTAATGCTGCACTAGTTTGACACTTGCACTAAACCTGCCATTGCTGGACTTCCACTGCATTGTTGCCAGGACAGCCAGAAATTGCGGAATGAGCACCCTATTTCAGACTAAGTAGAAGAAAATCTTTTAGTTATGTATCTTGAGATAAGTAAAGCACAGATCTGTAGAGTAGTGAATGGCTGTACTTAAGAATAAATAGAGTTTTTACTGATATAAGTAGAGAAAACATATTAAATTGCTATATTTTGTATTTTTGATATTTTTATAATTATCCTCATGGGAATTTTCAAACATATTCAAAAGTAGAGTGAGTGATGTAATGATCCTCCATATGCTCACAAGTCAGCTTGAGCAATTATCAATACATGATCTATCTTGTTAATATTTACTCCCACCTACTTGCAACATGTTGTGATGCCACATATAAAAATGCCCCCAAACCCTCATAATTCTCCTTAACAAAATACATTACTTGATATTAATCTTTGAAGGGAAGACTAAGGGTATAGTAGACTATTAACCTTTGAAGAAAAGACTAGGGTTATGATTAGTAAAAGCAAGAGGGAAGATATTTGGCCCTATTTCTTGATCTGAGTGGTGAATATGTGGGTGGGTTCACTTTGTTCTAATTCACCTAGTTTAAAGACTTTTAATTTGCATACTTTTCTGTATGCATATTTTACTTTTGCAAAAGGAGAGGAAGAAAAAAAAGGACAAGCAGCAAAAGGGCATGGGCCTTAGATATCCTGGCCTCTAGAAGGAAAAAGGTTTACAATATAGAATAGCTCCTCCTTACTGACAACTGGAATCATAGTGAATAATAATGGAAACATGAATTTAAATTACAAAGTTTAGAGAGAAATTAAAGAGAAAATTAAATTGTGTCAAAGCCCTACATTGTCTTTCTTATCCAAAAGGTAAAAAGTAATCCTTGACTTTTATCTTATGAAACCCTTTTATCAGTTCAGAAAGTCATCATATTGATCATTCTTTAAATGGGAGATGTCACAACCATAAAAGGAAGGGACATGCCCACTCACTTGCGTACACCTTTATCCACTGCGGTGCCCTGCGAGCAGCCACTACTGCTGGTGGGTATGAAGCTTTATGGGAAAAATAGGACCAAAAATACTTCACTTAACTAAAACAATGTTGGAAATTCCACCTCTTAGAAGCCCACCAGGAGGATAAATTATGAGATATGGGGAAAATAAAAGTGTAATAATTGAAAAGGTTAAAAAAAAAAAGTGAGGAAGGTAAATCAGTAGGAACAAAAGTAGAAAACGACAAGGTAGGGAGAACAGAGATTACAGGAAGCTGTTCTTACTTGCCCCGGAAGGCTTCCTTTACTACTCCATTGATTCTACTCTTTTCTAAACTCCTGCAGTGTTCAAAGTGTTGTTTTATGTCAAGAAAGGCATATGGGGTGCAGAGAATACCTACTTTAAATTCAGACAGCTCAATTGAACCCTTGAGGAAAATACTTAACCTTATGTTTTAACTCCCTTATCTGTAAAAAGGGGTCAAGAATATCTGCTTTTCAGGGATATTTTTATTATTAGAGACAATATATGTAATACAATACCAGTACAGTAGTAACATCCATAATTATTGTTAGATTATTGTCAACAATAATTTCTAATTATTATTGTTTTTATATGTTTGCAGTATCTCTGTACCTAGAAATAAACTAAAACTATAGCAGGTATTAATAAATATTTCCAACTTGATTGACAAGTATGATTTGAGTGCAAGCAGAAATAGCCTTAGGGATTATATATGCTGCCTTTGACAGATATTGAAAAGTTTTCTTTAAAATATGTAAGATAAAAATATGAATTTTCTCCTTCATACAGTGTTTCCATTAGCATGTATGACTAATACTCATTTTACAATTTACTAAGAACTAAGGAAGGTACGTATAACACAAAATAAGTCATTTAATTCATAGATAGCAGATGTTACAATAACGTCTACAAATATCTGATGGGAGACAAGGAAATGGCTTGTTTCTTCTGGATACAATGATGAATATATGTCACTTGTCCTTCTGTTTCTAAGTTCAGCTACTAAAATCAAATAACACATGATTAACAGTAACCATGACCTCGCATCCTTCTCAGAAATAAATTCAATCCAATAGACTTCATTTAAACTGATTAATTAGAGGTGCTTATCTGAAACCAATATGGTTAAAGTAATAAGGTTTTAACACAGGATAGAGAGATATTAGAAAGAATATGGAGTATTGTAATTTAGTAGTATTAGGGAATTTTTGCCCTCTTAAAGCTAGGTTGTGATTACTAGATATTAATTTCACTTTCGGGAAGGAACCACAAAGACTATTATAATCAAGCTTAGCATAATCTTTTTTTAGACATAAGATCATGTTAATATTATAAAACTCAGCCTGGGCATAATTTAGACCTATTTTAGAATGGCAATGAAAGAACATATGACAAATCATGATACAGAAATTTACTGATTCACAGAAAGACCTTTTATCAACATTGTTACCTAATTAAATTAGTGATTTTCTTGAGCATAAAAGAGTAAGTAGCCAGAGCATGTGATTAAGCAGTCATACACAACAGGGCAGGGTTATCTTACCCATTTTAGTGGCTTCAGCAGTATTTGTTGGGGGAATATTTTTTTATTATGCTTGATAAAATTAAACAAAACAATTAAGACCAAAATACCAAGTGTCTCAATTTAAATATGCACCATGGTAAAAAAAAAAAGAAAAAAAAAGTGCTACATTTGGTTTCAAAAACATGCATAGAGTAGTTCTTGTGTTGCCATTTACTAGCTATTCAAACTGTGTAAACCATTTTGCTTCTTGGAATCCATTTAATTAACCATAAAATAAGGAGTTTGAGCCCCTGCAAATACTATCTAAAATTCTCAGCAGTTTTAACATTTTAAGGTCGCATTATCCTTTGTATTTTAGTCAACGAACACATTGCATCTATTCATTCTAAATGATCAAACATGAAATGACAGGCGTTCTTCAATTCTAGTAGCCAGGAATCTAGTGTCCTATCCTGGTGATGTGGTGACAACAGGAGCAGAATAAAAGGAGAGAAAGAGAGAGAGAGAGAGAGACAGACAGACAGACAGAAAGACAGACAAAGAAAACAGGCGCGATATCCTTGTGCATTTCTATGAACAGCCACATTCTAATAACAAGCACCTACAAACACCTTTGAAAGGCAAATGTCTGCTAGTATGTGTAAGAATGAGGCTAGTGGAAATGAAACTAGATGATTTTTAAGAAACATAAAATAAATTTAGTAGGAAAAACTTTTCTGAATATCAGCCCCTTTAATTTACTTCTTTTAAGTAATAATTACTGACTGCTGCCTATAAACTTCCATTCTCTTTTTCAAAAAACAGAATATTTCACTAGAATGAAGGGTTCTAGGTCAGACAGAATGAATTAAAAACTAATCTTCAGTACTCTCCAAAATAATAGCATTAAGTGAGTTACACAGTACATTAGAATGTTTTTAAATTAACAAAAAATATACATCTTTCAGTTAAGTTTTAAGAAAGTATACATAGCATGTCATAGCAAAAGGAAATATAGAAATATGAAAAGAACGATAATAATAGCTAGCAGTGAGCTAGTGCTTAATTATATGCTAGACATTGTCCTAGTGCTATACATACATTATTTCATCAAATATTCATAACCATATCATGTTGCAGACACTAACAGTATCCCTGTTTTACAGATGTTGAAACTGAGGCAGAGAAAGATCAAATACAGAATGGCACAGCCTGGACTTGAAAAAGAGACTCCAACCATCACATCATGAGGCTTATCAGTGAAGTGTTGTCAAGTCACATATTTCAAAATATTCTTTAGTTTCATTTTCTTTATATATTCTATTGCCTCAGTCTTATTTTTTCTTCTCATTAAAAAAACATAATTAATCAACGAAAGGAAGTATCTCAACACATGTTCACTAGCAGGCCCCCTAAATGTCCTTGCTAAATTTTCAAACAAGAGTGAATGCATTAATTTAATTTTCAATGGAAGGCTAACACTGCAAGGTATTTTACTTTTGGGGGGCTATTCTATTTTAGTGTAAGAATTCTCTGACATAATACAATGCTTATTGTTTCATGTCAATCTGAAAATCAAGTCGTTCTGTATTTAACTTCTGCTTGTTTGGCTTTGGGAAACATTTATGCAAGAATTTTAAAATATGCTGAAATCGGACTCCTCAAATCAGTGATTAAATGAAACTGAATTTTGCTTTGAGGTTTTTCTATAAAATTTCTGTAGACAGAATAGGATTTATTCATCTAACTATACTTAGAAATCCTCAAAAATATACTATGTTTAAATAATATTTCATATATTAAGAAGCTATTAATAGTATGTTTTCTTAAATATTATACATATTCTGCCTACATGCATCCCTTTTTCAAATTAGTCTGAAAGGTCAGTGTGATGGTCTCATTTCCTATCTTACTGCTGTCTTTGATAAAAGATATCTCCCCTAAGATCACAGATACAGACATGTAATGAGTTTCTCTCTGATCAATAACCCCCACTCCTGGTATGAGTGAGTGTTCAGAGGAATTGAGCATGTGATCTTTGTCTTAAGCATTTATGTTTGAGGGAGCTAGGAGAAAAGTTGCCTCTTTTTTAAAATAAAATAGTTAATTTAAATAATTTTCAAAGTAAAATAGGTAAAGAAATTTAAAAGTTGAAGTTATAATGAAAAACACCAGTTTTCCTCCCTAGCACAATTCATGCTTCCCAGTGACCATATTTTTCAGTGCTTTTAGCATTTTTTTAATTACTTTATGTCTCCATATTTCTAAGTTACATGCTTATGCTCTTATTTTAAAATTCTGAATGTTAGATATCATCTATTGGATGTTTAATATGAAAGATAAATATTGAAATATCTTATACTCTCTCACAAATACTTTCCCTTTTCCATTCAACCAATATAGTATTGTGATATAACCAGGTCACGTTACTATCAAGTGTTTATGCTATTACGGTTGGCTGAATATTGCTTATAACTGAGCTGGATTGCTTATTAGTATTATATTTCTTGTATAACTTTTTCCACCCCGTTTTGCCCTATTTTTTACATCTTACTTTTTAAAATAATGTGGTGCCAAAGCTTCGAATACAGCTTAAAACTCTCTTGATTATCTACCTTCCCCCACCCCTTAGATTTATCCTTTTGGAGGACTGCATCCTCCTGCTCCAATTTGGACTAGTTATTACTCTAAATCTATTCAGTGTTCTTGGTACTTCTAATTATTATTTATCATTATCTTGGAATTCTCTTATCTCCTGTGATGGATCCCCTGTTTTCTGAATCCACCTCTGCCTGTTTCTTGCTTTACTACCTCATTTCGGTGGAGGGTGTCTCAGAATATCTTCCTGAGAAAGATAAACATGAAGTCAACTTTGGAAATACAGCATAAAGGAAATTGACCATTTCACATGATTGGAAAGTTGGATGAGAATATAATTTTAGTTTAGAAATCATTTTCTTGGAATATTTTGAGGACAAATGTTGTACGTCCCAGAATTATAAATGCACTGCCCTGTACCTGCCAGTGTTGCTGGTCAAATAGCTGAGTTCATTTTGTTTCTCTAGCCTGTTATGTGATCTGCATTATCTCTTGGGTCATGGACGTGACCCAGTGATCTCTTAGTTGGCAGGTGTGACACTAGTGTGGAGTAGTACACAAGAAGAGAGCTCTGGAAGCCAAGGGTGATAGAAGAGAATGGGACCAACATAGAATCAGAAGGGCTGGAAAATGGAGAGAAAGGAGGAGCAGGAGAACATTTTTTTAAAACAGATCTTAGTATAATCTATTTAGGCTTTGTTCCATTTTAAAATGCATTAATGACTGTTTCATTAAAATCATTTCTCCTTTCCTAGAGTTCCATGTTTACTTACTAGTAACATGTAATTATATGTTAAACTATTCATATCACTGTCCTCAGTACCTCTGTTGTATTATTTGACAGTTACTGAGAAGAATGTAAAGATGTCATGTTCTCATGTCTCTGTCAATTTTCCCTTTTGTTCCCAGAAATGTTTGCTTAGTTTTGTTATGGAATTCATTAACAAGTGGATGCAGTTGGGTTAAAAATACAGAAGTTGAATTTGTGGGCAAGTGCAATGTAAGAAGATTGTGGTTGGTTTTAGTGATGCTGCTTTATTTAGAGGTTAATTGTGCATAAAAATACTTGTCTGCTCCTGTTAAACACCATATCTAGACCAGTTGGCTACATAAAAGGCCCTTCCTTTGATACTCTTCCAGGGAAAAGCCAAAGCAACAGGGCAAGCACTCTGGTCCATGATTGACTGTCTCTACTGCTGCAACCGCTGGGACTGACTGTCCTGATCAGAGGAGCCAAAGCTGGATTCCTCAGGAACCCGTAGCTTGTCAGAGAAATACTTGGACTGGAAAGAATTGAAACTCTTACTCCTTCCCAGGTTTAGAACACTCTCCCTTCATTTTAATAGAAGTGAGAGGTGGTGATATAAAGAGTGATTTAGTTTTCCACACATCTGCTATTTCCATGTTCCTTGTGACTAGAAAAGACTCACTTGATTAGAAAAAATGAACCTCTTTTAATTCATAAGTAGAACATATATCTTTCACAATCAGTTGATATTTTTTCAGGTACATATGATCATTTGAAGACACTACTGAGCTAATGTGTGACCTCCTACTAAACAGTCATTAAGAATTTCAAATCTGAAAATTCGCCTTATGCCCAACAATTTGAAAATGCTATGAAATTCTGGCTAGTAACATGGGAAGTTTATTTTACATAATTATTTTTATTTATTTATTTATTTAATTTCAGCAAATTATGGGGGTACAAATTTTTGGGTTTCACATAATGCCCTTGCCCCCTCCCCCCACAATTCTGAGCTTCAAGCGTGACCATCCCTCAGACGGTGCACGTCTCACTCATTATGTATGTATATACCCGCCGCCCCCACCTCCCACCCGCCCAATACATAATTATTTTAAACTAAAGAACTATGGAAGAACTAGACAGAACCTCTTTTGAATTATTGTTAACTACAGGCTTATAGAACTGGGCTGCTTATATAGAATAGGCTCTTTATGTAAATTGGCTGAATCAGTAAATGGTGTTCAAAAGTTTTGAAAAAAAATAGACTACTTATTTTTTCTGCTTGGCAACATAGATATTTTCAGATCAATGCTAACTGGGGCAAGTGACTAAGTAAGTTTCTAAGTAGAGCCTTGGACCAAGGTAATGCTGTGTGGTAAAAATTATATCCAGAATGCTTGGCGGGGGGGATAATTCTATGTATACATGACTAGATCTATTTTAAAACTGTAACTCTGATCCTTTTCTTTCTTTTTACCATCTACATTAGTATGTGCATTGCTGGTACAATTTCACAAGTTACAATGTTCCTTCATGTCCTCTGAATTTAATAACCCTGAGACTTACTTAATTGTCATTTCAACCCCTTTAGAGCAAGAAGAGAAGATAACTGACTGAAATGTATTTTTAAATACACTCTCATCAGACATGTGATGAATCCCAAAGTAAAACCATGTTCATGTGTTCTATCTTTGCTAATAAGATTCCCTTGGATATAACAAACAGAATAGTTCAGTAATTTAAAAACTGGCACATTATTGCTTTAATAGGAACTGTGAATATTTTATCACCATAATCCCCAATGAATAATTCTGCTTTGTTACTTTCCCTTCGAGGGGAGCAGTACTTGAAGTTATGATATGTGGTGATAGAATCTCTGGAAAATCTTTGAGATTCCTCACCAAGTGACTCTGAAAATCTTGGGTATTCTCTTCAGAATATTAAAAAAATAGTGTACACAATGCGGAGCAATTATTTGTCAACATTTTCTAAATATTGAGATTAGCTTATTGTACCCTATTTTGAATTTGCATTTTATCCTTTCCGTTGTTTCAAATCTGTTGTATATTAACTCGACATTTTTTAAATCTCTAGGATTTATTTATTAATATTGTGTCTCAGCCTTTGGTTATAATGTCATACACTCTTATTCACACAATATTTTCACCAAAGATACTTAATTGAGTGCCAACTGTGTGTACAGAACTATGGCAAACAAAGTGATGGTCACCTAATATTACATGTGCTCTCCTACATTTTTAAAAATGCCTTGTAGTTAGGTAAAAGCTAGGAGACTACTTACGGCTAATATGTGATGAGCCAAAATGAATTATGTCATTTCTATCAAATAGTATTAATTGCTGATATGAAACCTGTATGCTCTTTTTTTTTTTCTTTTTCTTTTTTTCTTTTTTCCTGTTGCATCAACCTTGGAAGCCCAAGTCTGGAAAGTACAGCTACTGTGGACTATTCTGATTAATTCAAAACCTGATATACACAGCATAATGAAATTAGAGCAACGGGAAAATTATACAACAAATAAGCTTATTTAAGAAATAATACATTAAATATACACCTTGATATTGTGCTTGCTTGCCAGAAGGAGGCCTCAAAATTCATCCTAAATTTGTAAGTAGCGAAAATGTGTAAAAGGGAAACACAATTGGTTACTTGTATCCACAGGATAAAAGTAAACCAGTTGATTGGGGGAAGATACCTATTACTGGTATTAACACAGACAGAAAATTCTCCCTGCATCTTCATAGACAGGGAACAATGACCTAAATGAATCTACTTATTCCTTAATGCTATTTAAATGCAGAGCCATGCACTTTTACAGTCAGAGGGGATAATTTTCAAATTTACTTTGATTATGTAAATCCTCCAAACAGATAGATGATTCTTCAGGTTCAGTTAGGTCAGGTTTCATTTTTACTTATTCAATATAAACTTTTCAACATCATGCAAATATTTTTCAACTTTTAAATATATTATATTACAGGCACAAAATTCTACTTGAAGTACTTATAGAAATAAATATATTTTTATGTCCTGTTGATTTGTATTGTGTAAAAAGTGTAACTGAGTTCAAATAAGAGAATTTCCTTAAAAACTATACATTAAATTATCTCCATTATGTTGAGAGTTGTGCATTAAAACTTCCATCTTTCTAGTGTGTTTACTATCAGGAATATTAGAGGAACATAATGTAATTTGAACTATTAATATGTGCTAAATTTCTCATAAATTCATCTAAAAATTTCTAAATATTTGTATGTTATTATGAAAAATATATTTTATACCTGATTCTTTTTAGTCATAGTATCTCTGTTGATATGAGCAAAATCTTGGTTGAAAATTTATGATTCCTCTCTTCTCTTCCCTTTCCTTCCTTCCTTCTTTTCTTTCTATAAAGCTATTTTGTCAGTTTTATTTCTAATTAGTTTTATTTTGGCTTTGTTTGTTTGTTTGGTTTTTTGAGATAGGGTTTTACTCTGTTGCCTGGACTAAAAGGCAGTGGCATATTTATAGCTCACAGCAACCTCAAACTCCTGGGCTCAAGCAATCCTCCCACCTCAGCCTCCCAAGTAGATGGGACTACAGGTGTGCACCACCATGCCCAACTCATTTTTCTATTTTTTTTTTTTGTCAAGAAAGGGTCTTTCTATGTTGCCCAAGCTGGTCTCGAACTCATGGCCTCAAGGGATTTTCCTTCCCGGGCCTCCCAGAATGCTGGGATTATAGGCGTGAGCCACCAAGCCTGGCCTCTAATTAATTTTTAAAGAGAACCATTAAGAAATACATGAAAATGATACATATTTTGGAAGAATATTATTTATAAGGAAACCACTGTCTTTCCTAGAAAGCTTTGCTATGCAAACTTAAGATTTCATGGGCACTTTCTAGAAATCAATGATCCATGAGAACAAAACATGTACACAGCATTCTCAGTAAATATAAATACCAAAGAATAAAAGATGAGAGTAACATGGTTTTTAATATCATTTTCAGCTGAAGTTGTATCCTCTTGAATTTTAGGAATGATATTTTTACCTTCCTTGCATAAGTAAGGTTTATTAAGCACATGAGATAGATATACTTCATCAAACAGCAAAATGTGTCCCTACTATCACTTGCCTGAAAGAAAAGTGCCATTATATGTCCCATGTGGCCTTTATTCAAAAGGAAAGTAGTGTCAATCCAACTTAACTTAGGTATTTTATAAAATTGAGAAGTTAGTGGAATGTTCAGAAGTTCAATAGAACAAAATGTATTAGTAATTGTCAATAAAAAAGTTTGAGGATTGAAATATGCATAAAAACAATGTAATTATTTCTACCACCCTTTTAAGCCCAGCTTAAATAAATATTCCAACAAACTTCCAATTTTCCTTAGTTTTATTTTCAGATATTCTGTGCCAAGTATATTTGAGCTCAATTGTGGCGGGTCCATTATGCTATGATCAGAATAGTTTTATCATCTTTTACCAGTTTGAAAAATGTACTTCACACATTGAAAATAGTTTTTCACAGGTATATTTCACACTTAGACAGTTACTCCAAAGAGAATTGGCATATGGTAGTCATTTATAAAAATTCAACACTACTTAAAATGAAAAGAAATTAGTAGGAAGTTAAACTCAGTAATTGTGAAGTGTAGAATATTAAATCAACTAAATACAAAAGAATTAAAATACAACAATAAGACGCAGTTATCCTAAACCTGTATTATTTTTTAAATGCCCCCGATTATACATCAGGAATGATTACGTACTCAGAATTTTTTTTTAATATTGTCTGACCACACATCACCTTTAAAAAACAATTTATTTTTTCCTTTAGTTGTAAAGCACTTTTCTACTTAAACTGCCACAATTTCTTAAGTATTTTAGTTGCCTAGGAAACATACAAAGGTTTTGCTGCAATGGAAGGAATTCATTTAACCATCAGATTCCCTCTGTAAGCCAGATTCATCATTTCTATAGTGTAGAAGTCTTCAACAGAACACTTGACTGCAGCCAACCGGCTTGTTACCGTACCACACTTTCTTTAGAGTGACCTGGGTCAAACCTGTGTTCAGAGACCTTAGGAACAGAGATATGATCCTCGCAATATGCTCTGGAGTGTCATTTCCCTGAGATTCTAGTCTATAAAACCAAATACCTATATTGTTTCTACTAATCTAATCTGTTATCTGGCTAAAAAGAGTAGCCCACATTAATACTGGAGAAGGATTACTTTGTTCCCCTTTCACTTTCTGTAAGCACATTAACTCTTTCAGGAAACTAGGATTTGTTTATCACATCCAGAGTGATCTTCTACAGATTCTTTGGCTCTGTGTGACTTTTGTGTATTAATATTTGTGTAGCTTTGATATGGAGGAAAAATCATAGGCTTTAGATCATACATAATGATTTATTGTGGTCACTAAGATATTTTGCCAGTGTATTCAGGGAGAACTTAATTAATCTCTGTAGCTCTCAGGTTTCCCCATCTAGAATGTGATAATAGTATTATCTAAACGCAAAAGTTATTGTGTGTATATATTTAATTTATATAAAATTTCCCATTCTATGTTTCTTATGCCAGAGAATAGTGCCACCATCTTCCTGGTTCACACATAAGAAACCTGAACTAATCTTGTACATCTTGCCCCTTATCCTTCATATACAGTGAGTCATCTAATCTCTTCAATTCACTGTCATTGCTATTTCCAAAACTGGTATTTATTTGGTCTTCAAGTCTAAGTCTGGGCCACTTCAATTCTCAACAATGATACCAACTAGGCTTTCTAATCCCTAATAGCTGAGGCTGTTATATAATTTCAGTGACTCCACATAAATCTTCAAATTTCTAATAAGGCATTCAAAGCTTTTCTTTCCCAATTTCCTGGCTGTGCCCTTCTCCTACAGACTGATAAATAAACATACATCAATCTGGCTACAATGATTTATTTGTAGTTACCTTAATATTCTATGCTTTACTTTTCATGCCAATGACTCTGCATTGTAATCATCTACTTGGAAATTCTAGATTCCAGAAGAACTGACCGGTCATTACCTATGTTTATTTCCACAACAGAAACATTACCTCGTCCACGAAGAATTCTTAAAACACAATCTGAATTGGGTATTTCTGCTTTTCATGTAGTAAAATAGGATAAAATAGTAATTATGCCTTGTTCACCATCATATACCCCTGTCTAGTGGTTTCATGTGACACATACTGAGTATTTAGTTTGCATAAATAAACTTCTTTATCATCAAAGCAGTATATACCATAGGAGGAGGTCTCATATTAAAACAAAATTGAGATAAGTATGTATGAGAAAGTGGATGGGAGAGGCAACCCTAAGACATCTCTTTCTATTAATTTACATGAGTAAAAGAAATGGAATGGTATTTGTCAAGGATGATGGCCCCTATATAAAACGCAAAGCCCAAATAATAGAACTATTATTGTTTTAATAAAGGCCTCCAAGAGAATCTTTATTAGGCTCATGGTGTGGATATGTGGTGTGGAGTGGGGAAAGGAACATTCTCTCTATTCTCCCAGGAACACTGACCTTCTAAATGAGTTGAAGAGGAAAAGTGGCACTGATATTAGGATTATTACTGTGAATATGATCACATTTGAATCACAGGCTAGTAATGGCTTTAGACATTGGTTATATTTTTTAATAAAAGTCACACAAAGAGGGGCCATGTACATATATTGTGAACATATTCACTTTGCTTTACTTTATATTTTCTTTACAAATGATAGAAACTATGAAGTTTCAAGTTTCAGGTGGCTGCCAGGCATTATCCTCAATTTAAATATCCTTTGTTTGGTTATTATTAAGAAAATTTTTATCAGGTAAAATTTCCATTACTGCCTTTTTCAAAACATTAGTTAAACATCAAGGATCACATGTATGCCTTAATAACTAAGCAATTTTAGGTGACAGAGAATATTTTTCATTAAATTTAATTTTATTAATTAATGTTCACATGCTCATGCGCTAATTTTCTTGTCTCAATTATAACACATTTCCAGGGAGGTGACTATATAGCTCATGCTTCCTTTCCTCCTTTCCTCCTTTCCCCTACAGTTCCTTGCCACAATAAATGTCATGTAAATAATATGATTGATAAAGCTCATGCTTCACTTCAAATGGGAAGCCCTAAGTTTTGGGGACACAAATTTAGTTCCCATCTTCAGCGGATCTGATTTTAACTCACTGTTCTTTCGTAGTCACATGTCGAAAATGGACGACATATTATCAGATTATCAAAGCACCGTGTTAACAGAGTTACAGTGTTGAATGTGTTTCATCTGTACCACTTATAAGTCACAATTCATCCCAAATGATAAGATAAAATCTTTAGTAATGAGATTTTTGGGTATTAGTCATTGTATAGACTTCAAACGATCCACCATAGCATTCAAATGGCTGACTCTAATTAAGAAGTTAACATAATAGAAAGGATGGTACTAGGAATATTCTTTAATTATCATTTGTCAATGAGAATATCAACAAATAATAATTGTAGTATAAGCAAAAGAGAGACTTTATCCATCTTAAGAATATTAACCACAAGTTTAGTCTGCCAAAGAGATTTTAAAATATCATTTCAAAACTTTCATTAAATAGGGTAGATGTCATTCTCTACCATTAACCTGGATGGATGATTTCCTAGGATTTCTTACAGCTTTCTCATTTTATATGACAAATAAGGATACATATAAAATGCTAATAAAATCAAGATACATATTTTGAGTAAAATCAGGTCTTCCAAAAATATTCCCAAGTACAACTGGAAGGAAAATACCAAGAACTTTACATATCTATAAAATTAAAAAGGTAGAAATTATGGCCCCAATCTTAGTCAATGGAATAAAGTATCACACAATTTGCTGGAAAAAAAAAATTGAGAATTAAAAAAAGAAGACTTAGCTAAGGAAAAGTACAAAAAAATAAGAAAGTTTGTCAAAGTTATATTTAAAAGCAAAAATCTTACAAGCACACATGATGCAAATTTATAAACTATAAAAAAATGAATAAATAGTTTCTAAATTTGTCAGGGAAAAAAACTGCTTCTTTGTCTTAAAGAGATAAATTTGAATTAAAATAAATTCCAAAGGATATTCTTATTTTAAATGAAGTGTTAAATTTCTGTTGTTGTTTCCTAAACCATAACTTAAACTCTCACTCTACATCCTAAATGTAGGCTCTCTCTGGGATTCTAACATCAGTCTTAGCCTCAAAGATCCGTTTCCCTGACTTCTCTTCTCTCTGTTTATAATACAAATGGCTCACAGTGTAATTTCTCCTTCCTCCACTGGTATCACTCACCATTCCTAATTTTGTGGGCTAATATTCAACCTAGCATAGTCACTTCTCACATTTCTACACATTAGAATATTAGGTGTCTTTCAAAACTAACCACAAATACCACTTTCTTCAAAAAGCTTATTACTCCAGGCAAAAGTAGGCTCATTCCCTTTTTAATTTTAAAGTTCTCTGTGCCTCTCACTGGGAAAACATTAATACACATTCTCATTTTCTGGTTATATATGTGGTCTGTGTGTGTATCTTATGTCTTCCACTAAACTTTAAGCTCCTTAAGAAGAATTAGAGTCTAATTAACGATTATTTTTTCCTATAGCCTCTAGCATGTGTTCTTCACAGTGGGGTGCTCCAATCTATGAATGACAGAAACATATCTCATTCACTTATTCAGCAAAAATATATCTATATGCTGAGAGAGCAAGAATAAAGAGGATACATTTCAGTGACTGGTAATGTAAATAGGTTAGAAAAATATAAAGTCTAAGTTTGCATTCACTGTTTCCCAAAAATAAAGGGATATCATTGTAGTGGAATATGTAGGGCTTTTTGTCAGAGACCTGGTTTCCACTTAAATGCTATGTGATCTTGAGCAAATTAATCTCTCTCAGCTTCAGTTAATTCACTTATAAAATATAGGTAATACTGATGGTTTATTGTAAATGGCAAATTACAAATATAGAAGTGTTCAGCTTAATGTCTGACATATATATAGATGGTTATTACAAAAGAAATGAACATTTTAAGATTCTTTTGTGGGGACGGATAGGTAGCCAATACTGTAAACATTTGTTTCCTTTAAAGTATAGGACGATATATCTTATGATTATAACAGATAATTAAAGTTTTACACATGAAATAATACTGGAAAAAAGATCACATATTCTGTTTATTATGATAACATCTTTTATATAATTATTTACCTCTCTAAGTTGGCATAATTTTATATTTTTGGAATTTTTTTCATTTTTATTTAAAATAAATAAAAGTACACTGACCTAATTTTTTAAATTTAAAAACCTAAAGCATGAAATTTAGTTTTTATTTAGCAAGTGATTTTTATTATCCAGAATTCAAAACATATTGGATATGATAAAATATGTAAAGATAAGATCAGACCCGAGGTTTATAGTGAGTTTATATTTTCAACTTACAGTGGGTGGAAGAACCACCCACACAGACATGTAGAGAGACCTTATATAGCCCAAAGGGACATATTTTTCTATAGAAATAGGAATTCTCCCTCATTTTCACATTGCTATGCAGTGGATATTTTCATCTCCTGGTTCCCTTATATTTTAGCTTAACTAGTGTCCTGAAGAAACCTCTTTTTCTTGTGTTCACCTCTTCCTTCATCATCAATCTATGTCATATAGGGTTGAGGGCGTGACTTAGGCCTGGAAATAAAAAGCATTGCATTTTTTGCCCACAAGGCCTGTGCACATGAAATAAATCAGAAAATCATAGGTCCAGGAACCAAGTTCACAATATTGGTAGGAAGGGAAATTTTCCCTTCCTGCTTGAATCTGAATCTAGGAAGCTGTGGCCCATAAGTTGCTAGCGGCCTTTTGCTGCCTTGTAGTATTTCAGAATAAAGTCCTAATACAAGAAAAGAGAGACAAACAAACAAACAAACAAATTAAAAAAACCCCAAACAAACAAAGAAGTTGTTGTGGTAGGAAAAACAATGGATCCCTAAACATACCCTTATCCCTGGAAGTTGTGAACATGTTAGGTCTAGAGGGGGATTAAGGTGCAGATGGAATTAAGGCTGCTAATCAGTTGACCATAATCAGAAGATTACGCTGTTGGCCCCAATATAATCACAAAGGTCATTAAAAGACAGAAGAGGGATGCAGGAGAGTCGGGTGTCAGAGTAACACAATATGGGAAAGACTTCATCAGCCATTGTTTGTGTGAAGCTGAAAGCAGATGCTGAGCTCAGGAATGGGGGTGGCTTTCAGAAGCTATTAATATAAAAAGAAAAAGAAAAATGAATTATTCCCAAGAGTCTCCAGAAAGGAACTTAGCCTTGCCCACACCTTGATTTTAGCCCAGTGAAACCCATTTCGGACTTCTGACCTCAAGAAAAGAAAGATGATACATTTAAGCCATTAAGTTTGTACTAATTTTTTACAGCAACAACAGGAAACTAACAAACACAGTCCTCTAACTCTTTGTATAAAGTCTCCAATAATGCCTAAGGTCTTTTCAGTGACATGAGTCACAACTTTTTTCTTGGAAGGTTGGTGTCTTGTAGTCTACCAGTTAGGCACTATGGTAAGTGAAGGTTAAGAAACAGGCTTTACTGGGGCACTGTATAAGCCAGGATTCAGGCAGACCAAAAGGCCTTGGCCTTCTTGTCTTTATTAACTTCCCACTGTGAGGCTTATGGGGCTGGCTGGACACAGAGCAAGAGCAGGTGTTCTGGGGAGAGACCTGGTCTCATCTCTCTGCCTGGGGTGATGATGTTGAGGATCAGCTTTCCCAGGCCTTCTCCTTTTGCTGACTTCTGAATAGCAAATTTCCCCAGCTATTATTTAAACCATGCTTTGTGTCATTGTACAATTCACCCAGAGAATCTGGCACATGACAGGTAGAAGCCTCAAAAGGACACACCGTGTACGACAGCTTACACATTTGAGGCCATTTCTGTCATTTCCAGCTGAGCTAGTCATTACTGATACTCAGTGAACATAGCAAAAATGGGATTTTGTCTTCTTCTTAGAATTTTTTCAAGCATTGATCTTACATTCTCTGGAGTACACTGGGAACTTTATTAATTTATACACTCACATTCAGACAACACAATTCACTAAGCATCGGATTATAATCTACAGGATGAAAACATCATAAATATTATTTATCTTCTCAAAGACTTCATGGGTCAAAAGGGAAAATGGGTACATAAGTAAGAATTACAATGCATTATAATAAATGCTATAATATGGGTATTTGTAAGGTAAGGGAATAAGAAGATAACAGAGAGAAGTGTGATTAAAAGACATTAGTTATATATAGAATCTGGACTCAGCTATAATTATTCTTTTCTCAAATGGGAAGGAAGTACATTTTGAGATAAAATGATTAAAAAGAAATATGCTTCCTGACTAGGGAATACACGTCTGCATTTCTTGGCAGGAGGAATGGCTAAATACGTCAACTCAAGCAGAGGCTTGAGTATAGTAGGTGCTTAATGAATACTTGTGGAATGAATGTCTAAATGGATAATTAGCAAAAAATAAATAAATAAAGCTGATTGTGCCTAAACGATCTTACTAATTACCACTGCTAATAAATGCACACATTTTGAAGTAATTTATAATTATAGTTAGACTACAAATCTTCTATCAAATTTAGCTTTGACAAATAACATGCTATAGGGACAAAAAGAAACCAGAGGCTTTGTGTTAAGAAAACTGGCTTTAGACCCAACCAAACTGGGTTTGAGTCCTGCCTATTCTGCTTATTGGTCACTGTAACTTTGGTCAAGTTATTCATACTTAACCTTGCTAAGTTAGTTTCTTTCTCTCTAAAAGATAAAATAACATTGGAACTTATTCTTTAGGAAGTTTGAGTATTAAAGGAGGAAGACAATTTGAAATTCTAAACAGAGGGCCTAGAATTTAGTAAGCACTCGGTAAATGTTAGCTCTAATACTAACTAATAATAAGCATTATCCATATGAAAAAACTTCTAAACATCAAATGAGATTGTATAGAAGTTGAAAGATTTAATCTGGAAAAATATTAGCTTCAATATAACTATTATTATAAGAGATCCCATTGGAGTAATAATTTCTTGTGATTTTGGCCCATATGTTTATGTCAGAGAAATGGAACATGGCCAAAGATTTTCAAGTAATTGTATAAAATTGCTCCTGTTATGTAAAATTAATTGAGGGCTTGCTTCGGCAGCTGTTATGTGTACATAGAGGCTGCAAACCCTATTAAAGAGAGTGATAACCATATAATCATGTTTTTCACATATAATTTTCTGCTATCACAATGAAAGGTTTACAAATAACAGTGACTCGTTTAAATGTTATTGACATGATGAAATTCTCCCAGTGTAAGAATTACTCCTTAGGAATAGATTTTACATTTTGGAAATTAGATGATTTCTTATCAGAATGCTATTTTAATATAACACTATAAACAATTTTTCAAGACATCTGATTCAACTGATATCTGTTCAAGCTAAACATCTGCACTGGCCAAATCCACACACAGCAATCTGGCATCACCCTAACTGTTTCCTTTTTCACATAGCCAAGAACTCTTCTATAAACACTTACATAGTGTTTATAATGGAAAAATATTTAATTTATATTATTTTGTATGCTTTATGCTGCATTTATTTTTGTTAATATCTCTGCAGTACAGATAAAGAAATCAACACTCAGATAGTTGAAAGGCATACAACCAAAATCACAGCACATAGCTTTAAACTCTGTTCTGACTCCACACCCTTGACTGTCTCCACATCACACGTAGTTGTCTTCACCTCTACACCATTATAATCAATACACCATAAAGTACTTTGCAATATCATGCATTCATGTTAGTTTTTAAGTGTCCTCATGAAATTTTAGATTTTTGGCAGTTGTCTCTTCCAGATTCTTTCTTTTTCTTATCTCATTTGACTTTGAGAACACTTTTGGAAGAAGAAAACAAGTGGAGCTTACAATTGCTGACAAAGGCTGTTTTTGATCTAACAATCTGTTATTAACTAAGAGGATCTGTAGATTATACAGTCAATTCAGAGCTAATATTTAATGAGCCTGAGTTAATTTTCTCTTTTTCCTTTAGATGACACTATGTGGCTCACAATTACAATTAAATTTTAGAAAAATTACCCATTAGGAGCAAATATGGAAAATAAATATAGTTCTACCTGTAAAGGACTCAAATACAGTATAGCCTAAATACAATATAATTTCATATATGTATATTATTTAATATGCTGTGTATTTTATTTAATTGTCTCTGCATTACAGATAAGGGCAAGAACATTCAAAATGGTTAAAAGACTTATACCCCAAATCATAGCATGTGGTCTTAAACTCTGTTGCACCCTTGATTTTCATCAAATTTCTTCCACTTCATTATAATCAATATACCATAGGCATATTTGGAATCCAAGTTAGGTTTATCTAGACAGGCTCATCTTTCCTTCTCTGGAATGACACTAACCTGTGAGGATTCTGGTTACCTGGCTGTATAAAAGCAATTGAAGAGCACCTTTTATAGAAAATTGTTAAAAGGAGGCTTATCTCTACCCAAGAGTTTGCTATAACAATAGGCATTTTCTAAAATATACACATGTGACTGTAGGTGAAACCTAAGGTATTCTCAACAGAGTGTTTGACTGTGAAGCTTAAGGGAATTTCTTAGAAGAAGGATAATTACATAATTTTCACTTTTTGGCTATGACCTCTGAAATGAGAACAGAATTTTCTCTGCAGAGTAGGGAAATAGGTGCATGAAAGGGGCTCTCTGTAGCTAAAGACCTGTAGGAATATAGAACATTCCTTGGAGTAGACTAGTTCCCCAGACTTGCTTTCATCTGATTTATTCACATGATAAATGTCTGCAGGTTCTAGACTTGAACCTAAAATTAATTATTTTGCTAAGACATTTAATATGGATTTTGCTAAAGGTTTTAGGCTTAAAAATAGACAAATTTCACAAGGTGTTATAAAATTTTGGTCCACTTATCAACAGCTGTCAATACCCCCAGCCAAAGGTCACTGGAAATAATATAGTTGGCAAAGTTTGGTTTGCGGACTTCGCAAAGGAGGCAAATATTCACCATAGAGAATGGTGCAGTGTCTCAGCCAGAGGCTGTTAGAAAGAACTTATTACAGTATTGGGCTTGTGCTAAATTATTTGGGGAAGGATTAGAGAAAGTAAGTCTTTTCTCTGGATCTGATGTAGTCAGAAATCAGGGATAATTCTATTATTAGGTATCTCAATAATTCTTGTCTGGAAGGCAGCAGGAACAAAGTAAGGCTAAATCTGTGATTGCAAAAGAACAACATGTAAGGACGGGGATCTTTGATCATTTTGTGGTCTGGACAATATCCGTATTTTTACCTGCATTCAGATCTGATTTTGTCTTGATCCATGATAGTCATAGCATGGCCTAATGTGATGTTTTTCTGTTACATTGTTTATGCTTAACTGGAAAAAATCATGGGCCAGCCTTAAAGGTTAAGGAAACTTCCCAGTATAACAAAGGAGTAGTTGACAGCACCAGGACAGTTCCTGTCTGTCAGGTGCTACTTTTTCTTACAGCTAAGACAAGTATGAATGCTTGTACAGTCAACAGTAAATCCTTGTCAGCAATTGTTTTAAAATATACCTTGAATTTGACCATTTCTCAAACCTTCCCTTGCTACAACCCTCATCCAAGTCATTATTAATTACTTGGATCTCTGCTTCTAGTGGGTTTCCCTAGAACCTTGTGTCACCACTCAGAAGCCAGAGTAGTCTTTCTAATATAAATCAGATCATTTAACTCTTGTGAGCACAATTCCAATGGCTCCCATCGCCTTAGGCCAGTATACAAAATCCTGACCATGATCTCACTCCTGGCTAGTTCTCTGACATTTTTCACTGTTACACATGACATCTTGGGATTTTACACCTGCTGCATCCTCTGTCGATAGAGCTTTTCCTCCAGGTCATCACAAAACTTCATGCAGGTCTCTGCTCAAATGGCCACCTGTTGGTGAAATTTTCCTTAAACTCTATTGTCCCTCTTCTCTTCCCTACCAGTTTTTTCTTTCTTCTTCTTCATAGCAATTCTTCACTAATGTATTTAAATTATTTATCTGAGTATGTGTTTATTGTTTTTCTCCTCTTCTGGAATGTGAATCCCATGAGACATGAGTCTACATGAGTATTTGGCCACAGCTGTATCCTCAGAGCTTAGTGCAATTTCTAGAATATAATAAAGACTTAACCATGAATAAAATCTGTATCCACAGTATCTGTTTAGTCAATAGGCACATAAGGATCAGGTTCATTCTATGGTTAGGTGGTATTATTCTGAATCATACAAAACAGTGTTTTTGTAAGCCAAGATGGTTAAATATTAGCCATTTCAGATCTCCTTGATAAATAAAAATTATACATCACTGAGCATCAAAGGGAGTCAGGCAACCCCACTCTGAAACAGACCAATTTGAGCAACAAAACTCTTACATGACATGCACCCAGTTATATTTCATTTATTATTTAATTTCACAAATATTTATTCAGAATTTTTCATCTCTGCCTTTTTCATGGTTCAATAAATATAAAGAAGAATAAGAAAAATTCTTCCTTCAAAGAATACACTGAGGGAAAATAGCTACACAATATAAAACAGTATGAAAATGACCTCATGGAGTTAGAGAGAGTACATTATGGTACCCAGAGAGCAGAGCTCTGAATTCTGCCAGGACGTTCTGTCTTATCTGAGCCTTTATGAATGAGCAGGAGTTCGCTGAAAAAAAACAAAAGGGATCGAACAGAGGGCCATTCAGGTGGAAGGAAGAATATGGGCAAAGCCTGAATATGTGAGAGAACATGTGCTGTTTGGAAAGTATAAACATTTGCAGGAATAGAAAGAATGGAGCAGATTCCTGAGGCCTTTAGTGGAGGGAGTAGGCAGGACCTGCATACAACATAGTGATTCATCACAGTGGGATCTGCTAGATTCTAAGTAGCAGAACGGTCTTGGAGCTTTAAGAGTTTAGTTCTTCCACTGTGAGCCATACACCAGCTGCTCAGTGCTCCTACACTGGACTGCTGATGCTCTACCCTTAGCCTTCCCAACAGGGTTTTTTGTCTACAGTGTGACACGCACAGTCAATAGAAGTTTGCTTTTCTATCTTTATGCTCACATAAGCATTATAAAATATTTAGACCTAAAGATCTTTGATACAATGATTCATAGAGATAAAGTATTACAGAGAATGTATATGATCACTAGTAAAAAACTGTACTGAAAGAAGAAATAATAATTGATGTGGCTTTTTTGTTTTTGCCAGAACCAAAAAGCAGAAGCTATATATGAGTACACATTTCTTATGATCCATCTCATCATGAGGTTATTCAATTAGATCCATTTCCATTAGGGTTCTGATTTGTATTTGTTACATTTGTTTCTCTTTGATTTCAAAGAAAAATACAAAAGGAAAAGAGATGTGTGTGAAATAGAAACTGGTAAAATCAGTTTCCCATTTTTCTTTAGTTTGTTTCTGTGTTTTTAAACAGTAGTATATGTTAAGATTTTAAAAAAAAGCCTAATCCATGTTATTGCATTCAGTAACTCTTCCTACTTATGCTTTATCTTACTAAGCAGTTCATGAATTGATGATTTTTTTTAGTTCTCTGGGATTAAGAATTTAGGCAAATGGTAAACTCTACTTATTTAAACACAATTTTTTATTATTTACATCACTAGTTTATTTCCTGATTAGCTGTATGATTTCTTGTTCTTTTGTTTCATAGATACAGTTAGAAAAGTAAAACTATTTGAAGATATGTCACATGTAGTAAAAGAGATGCAAGTTTTCCATAAGCATATGCTTTGGCAAGGGAGATAGGCCTTGACAGTGACATTCTTGAATGTTACATACATATGTTGTCACAATGGGTTTGATTAATTGATTCACAAACCATGCCCTATTTAATAAATCATATGAAATGGGGGATTTTTTTTAATTGGTTATATTTCCTACCTAATTCATTATTTTGCACAGTCCCTTTCCCTCAGTGATATAGCAATCTTGGAATTTTAAGTTATCTCTTCACTGTTTCTAGAGCATTTATTATGAAAACAAATCTGATGATTTCTCTTGGCTACAGTGCACTCTTGAATAGGTATCTATCCATCAATTTATCTTATGTAAGTAAAATCCTCCTTTGCTTCAACACACCCACTTTTGAAAATCTGAAGGCTAGTTTTAGTAAATTAGATATAATTTAGGGTTTCAATAACTGGCTCAAGTCCTTATCCTGAATAATTGGGCAACAAATGAATAATTCCTTCTTCTTAGTTACAAGCATACAAAAGACTAACACTATCAGAAGCTGTATGATCTTGGCAAAGTTACCTAACACCTATGAGCACAATCTCCCTCATCAATAAAACTAATTGCTACATGAATTAATTGAGACTGCGTAGAAGAGAATGCACGCCATGAACCATCAGGATGCAAATAAATTTCCAGAACCACATAGTCTATTCAACCATTCCCTAAATGAATAGCAACTACAACCTAATGGTAACTTGGTATCATGTGATTAATAACCTTCAGCAAAAGAGCTCTTGGTGACACCTAATGCACAATTTTACTTTTAAATAATAAATATGTAATTATTTAAAATAAAGGATTTGATAACTTAGATTTTTGTTAAATACAATAAACTTCCAATAAAGACTTTTTTAAATGAAATTATAAACCTGAGTAATGTAGACTATTTTAGGTATCAAAATGATTATTGCAAAGATATAATGCTTTTATGGTACTGATGAAATGTGGTATTAATACACACAACTATGCATTTCCTGAACCAATTTATGTGCTGTCACCAATTTTTTGGCCAGCTGTCAGGAACACTGAAGGCTGTTGCCTGCACTGTAGAAATACACATGTGCTTTTCTACTGCCTGGTAAATGCTGGGAAATATCTCTTTGGGGACCTTTAATTTTGCATGCTTTCTAAAGGCAGTGACCATGTCCTTCATTTCTTTCCAAATACTACCATTACTTAAAAACACTCAATTAAACAGCTGTGTCTTCCAATTCAAGGTATTGTGTCAGCTTTTGGGTGAAATAATGAAAAATAAGATACGATTATTGACCTCAAAAGATATTCACGCTTTGAGAAACAAATGTGTACACAACTAATCACTAGCTGTTGCCCTGCCATCGCATAGCTTGCAGTAAGACTCTCAGAGCCAAATCAGTGATATTCATACATATTAGCTAAACCAAGGGGGGCAAATAAGTTCTCCTTTCCAGGGATTTACATTTGGGCATAAAAATTTGCTAGAATTAATGAAGTGAAAAAATTAGAACTGCCAATGAACAAAGCAAACAAAACAGTGAAAACTGTGCACTGCCCAGGAGAAATTAGTGAAGTGGTTGTACAAAGAGAAGAAGGATCTAGAAACATTCTGGTCTTGAAGAGGCAAAGGAAGAAGGAGAGGAGGAGGAAGAAGAGGAGGAAGAGGAAAACACAAGAGGGTAGGGGCAGAGAGGGGGGGAGAGAGAGAGAGAGAGAGAGAGACAGACAGACAGACAGACACAGACAAGGAGACAGGGAGAATGAGGTAAATAATTCCCTGGCTGCTTTAGAACTTTCTACTCTTTGGTCCCAATCCCTCAGGAGCCTGATTCCATCCTTGTCCTTGTACTCCACGAAAAGCCTTCAGATTCCTATATTTTCTCTGCTTTTTACTCTAGGTCAAGGCATCCTCAAACTACAGCCCACGGGCCACATACGGCCCGTCGAGGACATTTATCCGGCCCTCTGGGTGTTTTTGCGGCCGCTGCCTGTCCTGCTTAGCAGCCGACTCGTCCCAGGCCCACAGTGCGCACTCTCCAATGGTCTGAGGGACAGTGAACTGGCCCCCTGTTTAAAAAGTGTGAGGACCCCTGCCTAGGTAATGTAAGAGGATTCTTTACTTACAAACAATAATTTTATTAATAATTAAAATTAATGTAATCCAATGAGAAAAGCAGGAGCCTCTAAACTTCACCTCAGAATTAGTAACTTCACTTTACCTTCCCTGAAATCTTATGATCACGGAAAGTTGGGAGAGCGAGCTGTGATTTGAGGGGGAAGATGCTGAGAAAGCCTGAGGGAGCTGACTGGGCAATAGACCATGTAATTCTTCAAGATCTATTGGCCTATTATTGGAATCAAACTGTTGAGAAGGGTTGTAAAACACGTTGATTATTTAGGATCTAATTATCTAAATTATTAATCATTCTTTCTCTCCCCCCCCCATTCTATTCTTCTGCCAATTCTTTCAAAACTAGCTTTAATCCTATTAATCCCTCTGCCAGATTCTGGGAAAAGAATTACAAAGACAGGAAACTGAAATCAATCTATCTGCTTACCTCTTAGCCACCTAGTAAAAGATTCTGTGGAAATAAGGGTAAAGTGATGTCTTAATGAGATTTGGGAAATAACTGCAGATTTCATTTATGTCTGCTCAACCTGACTAATGGGGAAGTATACATAACAATTGTCTGTAATGCAATACTGAGTAAAACTTGCTGATTTTCCCCAGGGACACTGTAACTGTTCATTACTTTACACTGCAGTATAAATTGGCCCAGTGGGGAGGCAGGCATAGATTGAAGGGAGCTGTGAACAAAATTACATAGCTAACACTACAGGCACCTCCCCCGTGCTTGAGGCCCTGGAATCAGGCCCTTGATAAATTCAGCCAAACAATCTCTCTGACAATTGCAGATCACATACCTAGCTACACTTCTGGGGAAACTACAGGCAGGTATAGGGCTGCCTGGAAAGTAGCTTAGAAATGTACATCACTTGCCCCCAACACCACCCTCAGGTAACTCTAGACCAGAACATGTTCCTTTTTTATAGGAATAACAGCTTGCAATCTCTCTCTGCAAGTCTACAAAGGTAATTGGAAAAAAAAAATGAAATATTGACAAGAACTGCCTGGCATTTGCACCCCAGATTTACTGTTTAATGCCTACATGACTTGACAGAAGATAATTGCTATCTTTGCGTTTAGCTTTCTTAAGTTGTATAATATAATGGATGTGGCAATGTACATCCATTACGTTTGTTATGCCAATCTAACAGGATGTAAATGTCCCAGCAAGCAACTAGGGCATAAAATCTCTACACTTGTTACCTAGTGTTATTATTGCTGTTGCTGTTATCAACCTATTATAACTCTGATCTTAATCCTTTTGTTGTTAGAGAAGGAATAAGGCAAAAAGGAAAATAATAGTGGAATAATGATAACTGGCACAGTTTTGAAACTATTTATATATATGGTCATGCACCACATAATATTTTAGTCAATGACATACCATACACAGGACGGTGGTCCTATAAGATTATATAACAGTATTTTTATTATACATTTTCTATGCTTAGATATAGTTAGATACACAAAAACTTACCACTGTGGTACAATTATCTACAGTATTCAGTACAGTAACATCCTATATAGGTTTGTAGCCTAGGAACACTAGGCTATGTAGGCTATAAGAACTCCATGATGTTCGTACAATAACCAAATTGCCTAATGCATGTCTGTTGTTAAGTTACACACGACTGTATTCATTAGAAGCAGGTAAAACAAATTATACATTAACTGAACTAGACCATATTTCTTATTGGTCTAACAGCTCTCAAATCAAAAAAATATTTTCTCACCTTCCTCTGCTTTCTTGAGCAACTTACACTAACCAGGATACATTTGTTGTATTACAGTTTCCCAAAATAAATATTGGGGGCTCATGAAAGAGATTATCATTCCATCATTCCCAATTTCTTCTCTCTGATGCTATTTTGAAAAAAAATGGATAAATGGGTAAAAATAGAGGTTCCTAAGACCTATCTTTCTTGATGGGGTAGATTTAGCTTTTAGGAAGGGCTTACAGAATCTTACTTTACTTCTACCTGGGAAAACTAGTATCTAGTCATAATGCATAGTTCCAATTCTGTTCTGGTCAGTTTTCCTGTATCCTGAAAAGATAAGGAAGACTGGGTCCCAAGCATGATTTGTGTTTTTATTCCTTATATTTTAGATATATCAGCCTAGTGATTATCATGGGAATGAAATACATGCCAGGAATGGCATAAACAAAAAAGTAAACAAATACTAAACAAACAAAAATACCCAAAAAGAAAAACAAACCAAAAACCCCCCATCAATTTGTAAGAAACATTTCTATTTCAATTCATTAGTACAAAAGTCCTTTATTTATTTGGGGCCTTTTGGCCACCCTGGATAGTCTATGCTAACAATGTGATTTGTGGTGAGGGCTTTGGGCCACATTTTATCAGTTCAAACTCTAAAGGGGCTGGAAACTAAGGCCGGCTACATAGGCAGTCAACCCTGTCTATGTGACCAGGCTGCAGTAAACACTCTGGACACAAGGCTTGGATGAGCTTCCCTGGTTGGCAATACTCCACGCATGTTGGTACACATAATTACTAGGAATTAGCATTGTCCACAATCTACTGGAAGAGGACAAATGGAGGCTTTGCACTGGGAATTGTCCTGGACTCTGCCAATGTACCACTTCCTTTGGTTGGTTTTAATCTGTATTCATTCACTATAATAATCCATAACCATAAGAATCACAGAGTTCAGTGAGTTCTGCCACTCCTTCAAGTGAATTGTTGAACATGAGGGTGGTCCTGGAGACTTCCAAACTTTATAAGCACCTGCTATGTGCTAGATATTGACCCTGGCAGATATAAAGATATATATGTGTTTATATATATATATATATATATATATATATATTTTTAGAGAGAGAGAGAGAGATAAAGACAAGTGAAAAACATTTTATGCCCTGATGCTGTTTATAATCCAGTGTAAAATTCTATTTCCAACTAACTTCACAGTGTTGCTAAGAGGATGAGAGAAAGTAATCTGTATTAGTAGTGGTAATGATGATGATGATAACAATCACAGTCACTAATGCATATTGTATCTTTATTATGGAAGATCTTGTCAAAGTGCTATCACATCCTCATTTTAGAAGTGAGAAAGCAGAGGCATAGGGGGAATAAGTAACTTGTCTAAGATCACACTGCCAGGAAATAATGGAACTGGGATTTAGGCTGTCTGAGCCAAAAGTTGTGCTCTTACTCCCAGTGCTTCATTATCTCCCAAATGGAAATCTCCTAGCACTGTGTCTGGCACAACAAAAGTGCTCAATAAATGTCAACCTTCTTCTCTTCTGCAGGACCTCCCTCAGAATATTATCTGTGTGAGGCTGAGAGTGGTTGGCCCCTGCAGAGATGACATCTTTATTTAAAATATAGAATGACTGCCAAGGAATGTGATATCACCAAATCAAATATACTCATAAAGATTTATATAGTGAGAAATTAAAAGATTTTGATATTTGTAGAGGAGGACATGCAAATATAAGACAATTGATAAGTTGTATTTGGCAGAGAGTGGGAAATAGATATTTTTTATTTCAAAAATTTCTATTATTAAATACTTTTATGTCAAATGCTTTGAAAACTCATATGTTCTCATTAAGAGAAAACATAGCAATCTCGAGCAAAAAATAATACATTAAAATTGGAGTGTTTTTTGTTTTTAAAGGTATCATAAACATTATCAAAATTATTATTCAGCACAATAAACTTTATTGAGTTCCCACGACGTGCTCAGGAAGTATTATAGATGCTGAAGATATAAAGAGAGCATTATGTTAAACCAGTCTTAAGAAGACTTATGAAGATATGCATGTTCTTGGGTAATAATATCTAGTGATAGTATAATTCATTAGAAATAGATATAAATGGCATTAGAGGAAGAGATTAACTACACCTGGGCAGGGGCTTGTTCAGGGAAGATTTAAGAGTGGAATTGACATCTGAACTAGTTTTGAAACTGATCACAAACATTTAGGAAGATCATATGTGTCGAAAAAATGCATTCTAGGCAGTGAAAATATAAGAAAAAGCAAGGTATGTTCAAGCAACTGAAAACAGCTCAGTGTTGTATATTATTATTATTTCATTTCCTTAGTCTACCTAATACTACAAGTTACTTAAATTATAAAAGAAATATAAACCCTCATGTATTTAGGTGACTTATTCTTCTTTAAAATAATGTAACTCCTTCTTTTTGCAAATCAATAATAGGTAAGCCAAAGCTGGCACCATAAGTAATAAAGTCACTTCAAAATGCACTTGCAGGGGATCAAAGTAAAAAATGAAATAAATCTGTAAAAATCAGCTTTTGAATTTGCATCACTCCAGGCAAACTTAGAAACATCAAATGGAATATTGATGAAAATTTAGCAAGTTTGAAAGGATTGGTCAAAACTTCCCTGAATAAAATTTCAACTGAATTTCTAAATCAAATCAATTTTAAACTTATGCTTATTAAAATAACTGAAAATGAATTTTCCTATCTCTTCTTAGTTTTTACTGATATTATATTTTAATATTTTACATTTTTCGTCCCTTATAACCAATGATATGACAGTTTATTTAGGAGTTACTATTGCTACTTTCTTTTTGTATTCTCTTTCTTTCCTCCAATTTCTGTCTTTATTTCACATACATACTTGTGCATATCCAAAGCCTATTCATCATGGCTATAATTATTTCCTCCCAAAGCAATTTCCAATCAGGGTAAGACTCAAGAAAAACTTACTATTGTACATTTTCTTAGGCTTAGATATTAAATATAAAACACTCTGTTTAACATTTGCATTTAATCATCAATCAGGTACCTTATTCTGCATACCAATGTTTACATAGAAGCTTTAAGTTTCTAAAAATGACCCTTGTCTGTTTCCAATTTTTTTCAATTTTGTCTGAACCAACTTTATACTTTCAGTTACACTACTTTATTTTATTTATTGCAGCAGTATTATCTTTAGAAATAATAAATTTCTCAAGGACATGTGCTTCGTTCTATTTTACCTGCAGAATTTACCTGAAGTGACCTCTAAATGACAAATCTATCAAGCAGGCATTAATTGAAAAAAAGAAGTCTCCCAAGAGATAGTCCAGAACACGCCTTCCCAATGGGGACACTATCACCCCCAAGGGGATGAAACAATCTTAGATATGAAAATGGCTTTGTGGCCCTCCAAAAGGATAAATGGATATATACAGTATATCTGTGACATAACAGTATATCTATGGTATTAAAATATGGTTGGAAAAAAAACTAAGTAAAAAGCCTCCTTAGGTGGGTGACAATAGAAAAGAAAAGAAATTGGGAAACACTGGTCTTAGATAATTTATCACATATAATTTCTTCTTCTGTTTACTACGAAGGGATACTCAGAGTAAGTTACAGATCAACAATTTCATATTTGTCCTATCCCAATGAAAGCATATGTAAATATTAGACTTTTCCTAATTTCTCTAGGTTCCTGAGTTTTATTCAAAGACTCACTTTAATATATTTACATCTAATAATTGTATTTTCCAGTTTATCTACTTGCTCAAAATATAAAGTTTAAATGTAGAAATTGAGCATATTCCAGAGATATAGCACTGGAATGAACTACTCTATAAAAAATCCAATTCTAATATGAGATTTCATAAATATTCACTAAGTTTAAAATCAGAGATATAAAATGAAAACAAAATTAAAAAGTGTAAAATATATCTAGCCAGCCACTGTTCCAAAGCAATAAATACGTAAATATAATTTAGGTATCTTCAGATTGGCTAATGAACAAGGCCATGTAATGAATAATTGTATGGGGGATTTATGAAAATATCTTAAGATTTTAGAACTGATAAAAATTATTTATAACTGCTACACTTCTCCTATGAGTTCTCTGGGACTTTGAAGAGAATCATATCACAACACCTAAGATATATTTTAAAGGCAAATTTACTGTGTGATCCCAACATGAACACATTTGTAAATATGTTTCATGTCTACTGGGCATGAGAATATAATTTTAACTTTTGAGATAAGAAAATGGCAGATCCATGATGCAAACTAAAGTATTTCTTCAGTATCTGAAGATTTCTGAAAAAACAAATTCTGGTAAAAGCCACACTAAAATATATTTTTATTAACTGTGGTGTACACTAACATAAAAGTTGTAAACTATGTTATTCTTGACTAGAATATAGTTATTCTCTTTCCTGAATTTACACAGAGTAAAGAAACTAAGCCAAATAAATGAAATATATTATTTGTTAGCACAAATAAATCATTTTTCCCAACCTAATCTAGTCCATCTCTGACAGTTTCCAATCTACCTTAAACTCATCTCATTTTATTGAAACTGAATTGTCTAATGTCTCTTGCCATCTAATATGGGGAAAATACCAAAGCCTCTTTTTCGTTCAAAATTCTGAATGTCTCCACTGCCTCAGAGCCTAAAAAGTAGGCTTCTAGACATTTGTTATGTTTCTATGTAGCCATTAGACCTATTGTAATTGGTGTGCTTCTTTGGCTTTATTAATGGCCTACTTCCTCACAGTACATCGATTATTTAATCCATAGAAATTACTGAGGAAACTGGTCCAAAACTAAATTCTCAGCCTAAATTCCATACATCAACCTAGATACTTTCAGTCCAGTAATACCAAAATCCATTGACATAGGGTATATAAATGAAGATACACATATAATTTTAATAACTGAAAAAAGTTAATATGGCATTTTTGTTTGTTTTTATTTTTTATATTATGAATATATATTATATATGTATAGATAAATACATATATAGCATCAGAAAAATACACTGAAATATCAGTTTGTTAAGGTCAGTCTTGATCTTTTAAACAGCAGAATTGAAAAAATTGAATAACAATCTAATTACACAGAAAGGACTAGTTAAATCATACTTTATTTTGAAAGTTTAGCCACTTTAGATAATTTTTAAAATTTTTGAATTTTAAATAATTTTTAAAAGTGGACAGCACTTCACACTTATTATTAATAGAATGGATAAAATCCAGAACACTGACAATGCCAACTTCTAGCCAGGATGAGGAGCAACAAGAACTCCCATTCACTGCTGGTAGGAGCGCAAAATGGTACAGTTTGGCAGTTTCTTACAAGAATAAACTCACTCTTACCATATGATAGCAAGTGAGCTCCTTGGTATTTACTCAAAGAAGTTGAAAACTTAAATGTTCATTAAAAATTCACACAGATGTTTATAGCAGCTTCATTCATAATTGTCCAAACTCAGAAGAAACCAAGGTGTCTTTTAATTGTAAAATAGATAAATAAAATGTGGTACATAAAACTGATATATACTCAGCATTAAAAAGAAATAAGCCATCAAGCCATGAAAAGACGTGGAGGAAAATTAAATACATATTACTAAGTGAAAGCCAGTCGGAAACATCTACACACTATATGATTCCAACTATATGACATTCTGGAAAAGGCAAAACTATGGAGACAATAAAAATACCAGTGGTTTCCAGAGGTTAAGGGAGAAGGGAGGAAGAATAGGCAGAACACAGAAGATTCTTAGAGCAGCGAAAATACTCCGTACAATACTAAAAAGGTAGATACATGCCATTTTACATTTGTCCAAACCCATAGAATGTGTAACACCAAGATGGAACTCTAAAGAAAACTACAGACTTTGGATGATTAATGATGTATTAATGTAGTGGTAACAAATGCATCACTCTGGTGGGGGATGGTAATTGTGGGGGAGGCTACACATATGTGAGGGCAGCCAGTATATGGAAATTGTACTTTCAGTGTAGTTTTGCTATGAACCTAAATCTGCTCTAAAAATTAAAGTCTATTTAAAAAACTTTTAAAGCAAAAATAAAATAATAAGATTTAAATAAATAAATAGAGTGGAGCTGGAGTTTGTAACCAGGGATTGAGAGGGGAGGTTGGCTATAGATTTCTAAAGAGTTACTTTTTAAGTACAATGTTCTAGTATATTCTCTGTGAAATTATTTAGTATACACACATATGTATTTCTTCACTTTTTGAGAGAAAGTTCAAAACTTTCATGCTTTTTTTCCCCAAAACAGTGAAGAACCATTCACAGAGAGATAATCAAGAGTTATTGAATGGGTTCTTGTTTTGATTATTTTAATTTTGGTCTATATTTTTTCAAAAGTATATAATTTTGTTTGCTTAATTATGTCAATTCAACAGGTAAGATAATCATAGTACACAAAGGATGTTTATTTGTAAATGCAGCTCTACTTTAAACTTAAACCATATTTGTAACATGTCAAAAATCAACCAAAGAACATAAATCATGACAAGTAGTAATTACTGAGTATAAAATTCTAGAAATTGTTATTCCATGTTCTAGCTTCTTATCATTTGAAATATCAAGCTATATTAATTTTAAAATATAACTTTTAAACAGTACATCTAAAGTACAAGACATTTTTATACCTGAAAGTAGAGAAAGCTCCAAAGTTCCTAAGCCAATCTCAGATACTTAGTCTTAGCAAACACATATTGGCCTATATCAGAGTTTGCAAGGACAAGTCTATGCTGTCCTTTGCCACAATGAGCTAGGATATGACTTTCTTCTCTAGCCTTCTGAGCTACTGAGGAGAGTTGGCTAGTGAAAATGAGTGAATAGAAATGGTGATATAACACTTCAGTCTCATCCTCCCTGCCTATGTGTGAAATCCACCAAACCCTGTGGCAACGGCAAGGGCCAATCTCAGACTGACCTAACTTTATCCCTTCTTCTTACGTGTGAACAATTAAAAAAAGAAATCTCATCACATGCTTGGATTAACCAAAGATTAACTGGCCATAGGCATAGGCTTGCCAGGCAAACACTAAAACTATAAAACCAACCTTCCAAAAAATAAATTGGGGTCAGCACTTAATATATCCATGTCAAGATGTCAGACCACTCTCTTATGGTGAGAACTTAGCAGGAATCTAAGGTCTTCAAAAACTGTCATGCATCTCAGCGAGATGATGGCGTTATACCAAGTAACTGTTTAGTTTAAAATAATCCTCTTGTTTAAGTGACAGTTACTTGGGATTTTTATTTTTAATTTCAACAGTTCTATTAAGAAAAAAGTAAGCTTTCATGACCTGGAGGTGAGAAAATAAAACAGATAATAATACTGCAACCAGAATAGCCAAGCAGGAGTTAGAGAAAAACACGGTTGTCCTAGTACAAATTATATAAAATACAATTCATTCACTTAAAAAATGAAATAGCAACTGATAACTAATAATTTTTATTCTTTCCTGATTATCTGGTTCAGAATCTTCTTGATCACTTATATTAGTTTATACAACGATGTTTAAAGATTAAAGAAGTGAATGTAACAAAAATATATAATGATCCAATAGCAGGTTTATATTTGCAAATAAATGCAATAAAATGGAAGCTCAATAATTTATTCTGGCCCCATAAAATAACTTCAACTAGTAAATATAAATGAACTCATCAATAAGATGGTTTTGTGAAGCTTAATTATAGCAATTAGAGAGAAGTTGATAAGTATTAAGATATTATTGACATTAATTTTAAAAGAATTACTTGATAATAGAAATACACAATGTAAAACAATATAAGGGAAAATGCTTAAATAAAGATTGCAGTACCTCAGCCGTTCTATACTGCAGCATATTAATGCTCTTAAAATATATTAACCTGTATTAACATGTGAATATTATAAGAATTAACCATGGATGTTCTTTAAAACTATCCATGATAAGATACATTAGCTCAAATAAATGCTTCTTGCAAATAGATGTTCTAATATATATTAATCAGAAATTCCTGATGTTGTTATTATAACATCGTATTGATGTTCCTTACCTCAGAAACCCTGAATAAAATAAAAGTGGAAATAAAAACCATAGTTGGTATTTATATATGTTAAAGAGAGTTAAAATTTCAGCAGGTCACAAAACAATGTAAAAAAGGAAAAATTTATTATATATTTTTGGTCTAATAAATGGCCCTGTAAGTTACCAAGTAACCTGGTTGAATTATACAACTAGATAATATCACGCTTGCATAAAATACCTAATACTATAGCACAGTAAAAGAGGAAAATTAAAGCAATAGTAGGAATATTTATATCATGTATACATAGATTTCATAGTTTTAGTTTGTCTAAATATAAGGAAGGTAAACTGTATGTATGTTGTCTATAATCCTGACAACATTCTAATTTTGGAAACTAGAAAAATCCACCCATATCCTTTAGGGCAATTTGCTACTCAGCATCACCTGTTATACTACAAAGGGAATAAAAAAAAAACATGAAATGCAAAACAAAATATCTGAAACCAATATGAAACACACTGGTGGTTTGCAGAAGTCTAGATATACACAGCAACTTTAGTGGTAAATATCTATGACAAGAGAATTTTCACTCTTAGCATGTGTGTATCCATTTTCTCTAAGGGTGGTTTCAGTTTAATCAGCACAAAATGAAAGGTGAGAGCCAGCTTTCACACGTCAGCATGGGTGAGCATGAAAAAAGATGGAAGGAAGATTTTGAAAATTATTAGACTAAAGATGTCCATAGAGTCTATTGTTATCTCACGGTCTCACCTAATCCCTATGGTGAGTGGGAATTGCAAGAGACAGGTGTCGTCAGTCATCTACTGATGTATTAGGAAAATAGATGACCATATGAGTAGTCTCAGTAGTTACACTAAATGGACAATGTCAAATTACCTTTCAATAAAATCATCAGTCCATAAGCACTATTACCTATCAATATTTTTCTTAATGTTTACTTACATACCTATCAAACAAATATTTCAATGCCCAATCCTTCCTGTCCAGAAAACAACCAAACTCTGTTACATAGCATACTTATATATATAGTGGAAGCTTTATTATTGAAAATAGTTTGGAGTTTTAATGTGAAATCATAAAATTAGCATAAAAATATTGTTCTATATGATCATGTTATTATACCCAGTCTAAAGCCTTAGACTGTGGATTTCAAAGGCATATGGCATGATAACTGAATGAATGTTATATATACCTATAGGAAATGTCACTCACACTCAGAGATCTTAATAAATGTGTTAGAATGTCTCCATTTTCTTCAGGGTTCATATGTTCTTGAGTTTCATTTTATTATAAATAAATTTCCATTTTTTCTAAGAAAGAGTCCCAAAAATGTATAAAAATATATACCCTACCTATTAAAATAGTTGCCTGGTTTGTACAATTCCGAATAAAAATGAGCTGCAAACAGTTTTAATATCCTTTTGGCCCACCACCAAGTTTTCATTAGGCAGAATAAATTCTCAGCTCTAAGTTTACAAGGTTTAAAAATTATTAGAAAGTTGTCAGAAATTCCCAATGATTTGATCAATAGTGATCTGTTCAGTGAATTTAGTTCATGGATGACAAGGTTTCTAAACCAGTATATATAAATCAATGACCTATTTTGATAACAGTGACATGTGCATGTATAGAAAATTTTCTAATAAAATGTTAATAATATACTAAAGAAAAAGGAAATCATATTTTTGTCTACACCTTGCAAATAATTCAATACTTTAAATGTTAGAAAAATGTAGATGGATATAAATTATAAACTCATGGTAAGCCTTATTCATGGAGGAATTTGTAGAAGAGAAACAGATGGCCTTATCAGTGGACGCAGTAGTTACATTAAATGGACAATGTCAAATTACCTTTCAATAAAATCATCAGTCCATAACCACTATTACTTATCAATAACTTAAATACCTATTAAATATTTCAATGCCCAATACCCCCTCTACAGAAAACAATAGCATATCAGATTATTTTATCCAATATGCTATATGTAAGATTGAGGTGTTTTATATGTACACATATCACACATATACACTCATATATGGAAAAATAAAGGGTAGAATATCACATTTCAATATGATGAACCCCAAGGTATTTTATCTGCCGTGGTGTCTTGGATCTGTGTTTCCTTTGCTTTCCTTGTAAATCCAATTTCTCTGAGAACAAGTGACACTCTGCCAAATGGGATGGTCCCTGATGATGATTTTTGGACCAAAAATGAAGTCTTCCCTAGCTGGTACTTTTGAGTCTCTCTTTCAGGAATGTGTTTGGGAGCTGAATTCTGCCTGTCTTGGTCTCTGCTATCTCCTTAGAAGAATATCATGGGAACTTGGGAGTTAACCTCCTATGTAAGGACACTATTTTTCATTATGTCCATGGAGACACAAAGAGCTGATGATCTGTAATAAAAAGTGTCTTAAGTAAGAAAGTAAATTTCAAATATTATGTAATAGACTATCACTGCCTTTTAATGACTATACAAGTTTAACCAGCTAGGAATTGATGGTAGGATGAGAAAGCTTGTATTTTAGTATGATTTTATTTCATTCTCCCTGCTTAATATAATTTTGCATTTCTAGCTTTTGCCTGATTATGGCACTTCTGTTGATACTTGTTTCCTCTTAAACAGTGTAAGCCCCATGAAGAAAAGTGGCAGATCTTATTCTTCTTTGTATGCTAGTGATATTGTGTTTATTGCTTAATAACCTGGATTTAATCCTTGCCCACCCAACTTGGGCAGGTTACTTAATCTTTCTCAGACTCAGTTTACCCTTATAAGTTCCTACATCTTAGAACCCTGTGGAAATTTCAGAAATACTACCAAATGCCTTACAAGATGCCTGGCAACTTCATTGCTCAATGTATATTAGATACTGTTATTTTCATACACATGCTCATTACCATTAAGAGAATGCTCTGACTATAAAGCTGCTCAATAGATATGTGTTGAATATCAATATGAAACTAAATTAAATGTAAAATTATAGATCAGGGGTCAGCAAATTGTGGCCCATGGTCCAAATCTCGCCTGCTACCTATTTTTGTATCTCCAGTAAGCTAAAAATGGTTTTCACATTTCTAAGGCATTGTAGAAATGAAAACAAAACAAAAACAAAGAAAAATACATAGCATACACTATATGTGGACTATAAAAGCTAAAATATCTACTATCTAGCCCTTTACAGAAAAATCTCTCCCACCACTATTATAAAAAATCTATGTGTCTTCTTGTTAAAAATATAGTAATATCTTTTGATAAAATAAATTTTAGAAAACTCTCCTGATGAATCTTTTGTATGCTTGAGAAAATTTTTTAAATTTACAAAGCTGTGTAACCACTTTACTAAGTGGTTGTATAGCTTTAATAAGCTTCTATACTCTCATAGTTTCTCTCCTCTCCAATTCATCCTTTGTATCAGGGCCATACTATCATCCTGTAATGCCATTTTTATCATATCGCTCTGTTTTTCAAAAATACACATTTAATATGCAAATGTATATAGAATCAAAATAATCAAGTTCAAATCCTTTTACCCAATATTCAAGGCTAACCCTTTATTTATTTCTGATGTTTATCTCCTATTTCTTTAGTACATATATATGTAACTTCAGCCATATCATACTCTTAATATTACATATATGCATATGTATTGTGGTTTTAAAATAAGACCACATATTTTTTGTTACTCTTCTCTTTAAAGAGTTGAGTCTAATTCTCCTTTATGTAGGCAGGTTTCTAAATTGGGTTCTAATAAATACGTCTGGTGGAAGTAATGCTATATTGTTTTCAAGGTGTGTTTCTAAAAGGAATAGTTCCAATAGTTTCCTCCTAGCTCTCTTTGCCATGGTACAGCTCACTCTGGAGGAAGCCAGCCATTATTATGTATTGAAGACACTCTGGAGAGGTCAACATATAAAGGATCTGAGGCCTATCACTAACAACCAGCACCAACACATCAGACACGTGACTGAGCCATCTTGGAAGCAGATTCTCTAGCCCCATTCTAGCCTTCAGTGGACTGCAGCCCTGGCAGACATCTTGACTACAACTTCGTGAGAAACCCTGAGCCAGAATTGTCCAGGTAAGCAGCTCCCAAACTCCTGACACACAAAAACTATGAGGTCAATAAACATTTATTGTTGCCTAAGCCACTAAGTTTTGCCATAATTTATCATACAGCAATAGATAACAAATATATCAATCAATGCCATAATACAACAACCTTTCCATTCTGCTTCTGCTTTCTCTCTATCTAAAACCTTCATCTGCAAACATCCAAATAAATTCAATCTTTCTTTTCTAAAGACTTCTATTCAATAGACATGCTAATCACCAGGTAACTAACTGGCCATATTTTCATATTTATTTTATATACATATTTTACATATATTTATCTCTCCATAGACTTTGAGTCTTCAACCAAAACAAAACTCAAATGGCAGAGGTTACATCACTGGCTCTGAGCAACAAGCTGGGACTTCTGGCTCATAATTTATCTTTGACAATTTTTTTTTTAATTATACTTTTCAAGATAGTGATAGCCACAAACTGTTGACATGGGGAATGCTTTCAAAATTCAGGGATATTTATATGAACATAAAAACTGTTAGATCATTTCTTATATGTTCACAGCTTCTTACCTACATGAAGTCTATAGATATAACTAACAGAATAAAAATGTAATTGTACCAGGTGACATAAAAAAGTATAGTAGCGTAAGTTTGCTCATTTGAAATGCCAAAACCAACTAAATTTCACCTATTGTTTTACTGACTCTATGAATGAGTGTTTAAGAGTATGGTATTGGAATTAGTCTGCCTGAGTTTAAATCACAGGTATACTTACCAGATGAATTACCTTGGGAGTTATTCAGTTTTTCCATGCATTAGTTCCTTTTTTTTGTTTGTTTTTGGTCTTTTTTTTATTTTATTTCAGCATAATATGGGGGTACAAATATTACAGTTACGTATATTGCCCATGCCTCCCTCCCTCCTCGAGGCAGAGCCTCAAGCATGACCATCCCCCAAACGTTGCACATCTCACTCATTATGTTTGTATATACCCATCCCCTCCTCCCCACTCTCACCTGCCCGACACCCGACAAATGTTATTCCTATATGTCCACTTAGGTGTTGATCTGTTAATACCAATTTGCTAGTTCCTTATGTATAATGTGGGGCTGAGTTTTGTATTTCCCTCATTAAGAAATAAATAAGAAAATCTATGTCAAAAACTACTATAGGGCTTGTCACATAGTAATTGATAAGCAAATGCTACCTGTTATCTTATTTATTTTTTAACTATTTACCTTCTTGTTTAGAATAAGACTAACAGTAGACAGGAATAATAAAGATAAATTGAATAATGCAGATTATAAGTAAACTTTTAAGCACTCTAAATTGGAATATTTTGTATTCTTAATAAACCATTAAATCACCTAATGAGAAGCAGTTGTATCATAGACGTATTTTGAATAATATTGCTACATTGTCACCAAAATCCTTTACTCTTTTCATAGAAAAGGAATTGTAACCTGTATTTGGCTGCCCAATTAGGTATAGAATTTCCCATTCCATCTTCAAAGGATGGACTGTATGTCTGAGCTCTTATTAATGAAATGTACTGTAATGTGTATAATTTCTCTCTGACTTGCTAAGAGGAAATGTTTGAGATACCATTTATGCTCTTTGATATCCAGAATGGTGATATTCAGAGAGACTTAGGAAACTATGTTAAAATTGGCAGTCACCATTGTTCTATATTCCTAAATTGACCCCTTATATTAGAAATGCTTGCTGATCTGCTATGTTGTGCCTGAAGATTTAAACAAATAAGGAATACATTTTATCTTGCTTGAGTCATTGAATATTTGATTATTTTCAGCTATTAGTGATTCCTTAATACACTCTGTACTGATTCAATAAGACTTTACATGAGCATTAGTAATTGCAGTGGCCACAGGCAGCAAAGCTTAGAATTATTAGATGCTTCATTTTGATAATCAGAGGAAAACATTGAAAAAGAACTCTTAAATATCACACACAGTCACATATAAATAAATAAATTCCAGGTAAAACTTTTTCAAATGCTTACGATGCCAATCAAGAGTGCATATGAGTAAAGAGTATTTAAGTATAATCCTTAATACAACAAATATACTGTGCCTCAAGATTAGCATACATTTAGATATGTGTCTATAAACACTGACATTCACAAACACATATAATTATCTTTCTGCTAAAATTTTTGGGCAGTTTTTTGTTGTATCGTATGTGCCCGGGATAAATGGATTGTTTTATTAGTCAACAAAACTTACTAACGCTTTTGTATTTGCCATGGAAATTGTTATCATTTTAATATTTCCTAAAATTAAACCAGTATTAAGAAACCTAGGTAAGAGAGAGATTCATAATTCATTAAGGAAATTTTAGGCAATAGCTTTTTTGTGGCTTTGTCTAATTATTTGTTTCTGTTCTTAAAAATAAGAAAACAACCTAGATTTAGGCAATTAGAAAGCCATCCGTTATCTTTGAACGTGGTTTTGATAGAGTGACATGATTTGATCAAATTGCAAAGTATTAAAAAGTTAATCGCTGGTGAAACAGAAGCAAAATATATAGGTCTTATTTCCCCCAATTCTTTGTTGTGAAAGAACGTAGAACAATAGTAATTTCAAGTAGAAACAGAATCTGAAAAAGAAGTAGGTTTAAAAAAGAGATAGGCAGTTATTTTCATATAAAAAGGGGATATTATGATAGTATCAATTATGACATTTCAAAAACTAAAGGGATAGTGATGGAGTCAATGTATGGGGTGAGAAGGAAGAGCTGAGGGAAAGGAAGCGAGAGGGGAAGAGCATTTGCCAGAGAATCTAAGCAGCACAAATCCAAGATTAATCTTTTTTAAAATAGCTTTATTCAGATACAATTCCAAAATTAATTTGGGAGACAAAGACTTTTTCCTTTTTTTCCCCAAAGACAAAAATAAGAAAAGAATGTTTAAAAACACAGAACACTTTTGAAATAGAAATGTTCAAGATGCATGATATTAAGATGATAGAATTTGAGCCGGGCGCGGTGGCTCACGCCTGTAATCCTAGCACTCTGGGAGGCTG
>VBSM01003204.1:47308100-47328997 GCA_008086735.1 Cheirogaleus medius | reverse complement strand
TTTTTTTTTTGGTGAGTAGTACTCTGTGGTTTACACACACACACATTCACACACACACACATATATATATACACACACCACATTTTGTAACTCCACTAGTGTATTGATGGGTACTTCGGTTGTTTCCACATCTTTGCAATTGTGAATTGAGCTGCTATAAACATTCAAATACAGGTATCTTTTTTACAAAATGTCTTTTTTTCTTCCTTTGGGTAAATTCCTAGTAGTGGGATTGCTAGATCAAATGGTAGTTCTACTTGTAGTTCTTTGAGGTATCTCCATACTGCTTTCCATAGAGGTTGTACTAGTTTGCAGTCCCATCAGCAGTGTATAAGTGTTCCTATGTCTCTGCATCCACAATAGCACGATTATTTGGGGACTTTTTGATAAAAGCAATTCTCACTGGAGTTAAGTGATATTGTGGTTTTGATTTGCATTTCCCTGATGATTAGAGACATTGAGCATTTTTTCATATGTTTGTTGACCATCAGTCTATCCTCTTTTGAAAAGTTTGTGTTCATATCCTTTGCCCACTTTTTAATGGGGTTGTTCAATTTTTTCTTGCTGGTTTTCCTGAGTTCTATATAGATTACAGTTATCAGCCCTTTATTAGAGATATAGCATGCAAATATTTTCTCCCATTCTGTAGGTTGTCGATTCAGTTTAATGATAGTTTCCTTGGTTATCATTAACTATCATTAAATGATAGTTTCCTTTAATGATAGTTTCCTTGGAAATTAATAGTTTCCAATTAATGTTTCTACCATATGTGCACATAAGTGTTGATCAATTAGTACCAAATTGATGGTGAGTGCACGTGGTGCTTGTTTTTCCATTCTTGTGATACTTCACTTAGTAGAATAGGCTCCAGTTTCATCCGAGATAATACAAGTGGTACTAATTCACCATTGCTTTCTGTGGCTGAGTGGTACTCCATGGTATATATATACCACATTTAATTAATTCACTCATGTATTGATGGGCACAGGGGTTATTTCCACATTTTTGTAATTGTGATTTGTGCTGCTATAACCATATGAGTGCAGATGTCTATAATCTTAATACATTTAATCTGTGAGTATAACTAAGCAGTACAGAGAGTGTGACATGATTTTAGTGTCATGATTTATACATTTTACCAGAAAAGAAACTAAGTATCATAGTTAATAAGAAGCATGGTGATATTTATTTGCCTTATAATAACTATATATCAAGAATGATACATGAAAAAAATTAATTTAGATTCTTAACCATTTCATAATACATGCCATTAGCTAATACTAGGAAATAGCAGAGAATTAAAATTAAAATTGGAAACAATAGTAGCAAGGAAGACCCTTCCCCATGGGAATACATGGGATTACTGGGGCCTTAGACAAGCAGCTCTAAGTATAGCCAACATGAACTGCATCCCAATTAGAGAAGCATTCTAGTCTTCAGTGTTTGCATATTCAAATCTTCCATTAGTTTGCCAGCAGCACTTCAGTTTTAACATATCTTCAGGACTCTATTAAATGACTATATTTAAGTTTTAAAACATTTACACTGTGAATATATCATTTTACTTATTTATAGAGTTTAAGAGATTAGTTAATGACATCTCCTAAAGCAGAAAAAAGGATGAAAAAAATGGGAAACAAACCATGAAAGACAAATGATTAAGTAATCTAGATTGTTTTCTATTAAAACTGCAAGGCAGAATGAAACATATAGTGCTTGCCATTGTTTTAAAAGGCAGTGGAAATGAAAGCATAATAATGGTGTAATTATAAATCTTTGAAGTTCTTCAGTGTCTAAAAGCATTAAATCTATTAATTCAGGAAGACTGTGCTCATATCTAGCTCAAGACAAATATATTAGCATTATATGTTTCACAGTGGTATAATTTAAAATGCTGTCTACAAATGAAAAATGTATGCTTTGCCCTTGGTTAATTTCTTTGTGTTCCTTCGCCCTTGGTTAATTAAACGGAAAGTAGGATTCCATTGTGAGAGTTTCCCCCACTCAGTAGGGCCTTCCCTAACCACATCATTTAAAATACAGCCTTTCCCTCCACAAACACACATGGCACATGCTCACAGACACACATTTCCTATCCCTCTTTTCTGCTATATTTTTCTCTACAGCATTTATCACCATCTGGCATACCTGTTAATTTTAAATCTTTTTTAATACTTATTTGGTTAAGATTTCTCCCTCCCACTCCCACTTCCACACTAGGAATTTTCAGCAACATAATCACAGGAACATTGTTTTGTTCCCTGTTTTATTCTCAAGCTCAGGACACTGTCTATCACATAGTAGTACTCATTAATATTAATTGTAGAAAAGGAGGCAGAAGGAAGGAAAGGCTGAGAGGAAAAAAAGAAACAAATTATTGCTAAGGGTAAATCATTAATTAGATAAGAGAGGTGAATGGTGCAGCAGCAGAGTTAGATTCCTAAGCCTTTCTGGACACAATTTCCTGTTTCACGTGTATCCCATTGTGGTAACAAGAAAAGGGAGCCTAGGGCTGGATCCCTTTTGGGAGTCTCTACCCTCACTTCCTTTTTCTTGACATCCTTTTCCCTGAAATCTCATTACACTGGGATGATTGATATGTGGGGTTTAGGAGAAAAGTGGTCAAGGAGAGAACCAAGCCTGGTTTTAGCGCTGAACTTGTCTTAGTCCTGCCTACACAAAGGATGGTCCAATCAATGTAGGCTTTATCTTGGTTTGGGGAAAAAACGTCCTAGCAATAAAGAAACTACTTGTGTAAAAGATCACCAATGACGTTCATTTTGCAAAATCCAGTAAATGATTTTCAGGCTTCAAGATATGTGATATCTAATAAGTACTCAACGACAACGACCATGTTTCTTTCAAGCCCTCTGTTATTTTGACTTCCAGGACACCAGACTCTGCTCTTTTGTTCCTAGCCCACTGGTCTCTTTTTCTCTCTGAACTTTACTGATGTTTACTACTCTTGTCAGAGCTATAAATCAGGGCAAGATATACTTCTTTTCTTTTTACCTAAAACTCCATCCATTGCTAAATAAATAACTGAATCAACTTCTCCAGTGATTTTATAACAAATATGGACATGATATAAATGCTATATGAAAATAAAATGAAAAAGATTAAGATAAGGATAAAATGGCAATATTTTTAAATGCTTTCTAATTGCAATGGCCTTATGTTATCATTAGCAAATAAAGCAGTACAGAACATATAATATGTATTTTGGTCAAAATCTGTTAATGATATTAAATAAAAATCCATATTTCTAATAGCCTTCTTGATAATAAAAAAATAAATGACTTTAGCCCAGTCACAGTGGCTCATGTCTATAATCCCTGTACTTTGGGAAGCCAAGGTGGGAGGTTCACTTCAGGCCAGGAGTTGGAGACCAGCCTGAGCAACATATTGAGACCTCATCTCTACAAAATATATAAAATTGTAATAGCTACTCAGAAGGCTGAGATGGGAGGACCACTTGAGCGCAGGAGTTCGAGGTTGCAGTAAGCTACGCTGGGGCCACTGTGCTCGAGCCTGAGCAACAGAGCAAGATCCTGTCTCTAAATAAAAAGATAAATAAATAGAACCACAACTTTAGCCTGATTTCTTTATTGTTTTTATCTCATAAAGTGCAAATGAAGTGTTTCAATTAGGATTCAGAAAGGACTATACTACGACATTTTTTTGTTATTTCCTATGCATTTATTATTGTTATATACAACCTGAAATTTCTTTGCATTAATATTTTAAAGCTGTTTAGTGAGGAATATTTTAGTTAAAACTAGATAATTCAATATTTAAACCTACTTTAAATATTTATTATTACTTATTTGGTTGAAGTTTTCTCCCAACCACTCCCAAACTAGAATGTCCAGCTTTATAATCACTCAAGTTAAGCAGGTACAGATACTCTTATTTATAATGCAACTTATTGATTATAAACAAATGATAAAGAGTACCACTCTCAACATCTTTGCAGTGTTTAATTTCTATTCTCTCCTAAAGACAAAGATGATGATAAAAATAATGATAATAATAATAATGATAAAATGAGGAAGAGGGAATAAAAAGATCCGATGCTACTATTTTTTAGAGGACTTTACTATGTGTCAAGAACTGTTCTAAACAAATTACATGTATTAACTCATTTAGTCTCCACAGTGATCCCATGAAGTCATATTATAATTACCATTTCATAAATGAGAAAAATGGAGGCACAGGAATCTGGGAATTTGCCCATTATTGCCAGTAGAGCCACAATTCAAGTACAAGGGGGTTAGGCTGCGGAGTCCCTAGCACTAACCACTACGCAGAGTATCTCCAATGCTTCTCAGATTCCACAAAATATGGTGAGTCTAACATTAGACTCAAATGAGGGTGCCTGTGATGATCTGCATAGTAATCCTATCAAAGTTTATTTCCTTATTTGTTAAGGTAGAAGCAAAGATAAATATGGCTTTTAATATGTTCTCCTGAACCTCAATGGATAGCATTGCACATTTCCTTGGTTGCTGTCTCTGAATTTAGAGGTAATTTTCTAACTGTAATAGTCTTCAAAGTTTATCTCTTTGACATCTCTTCTGACTCAGGCTAGATTCTGTATATCTCCGAAGGAGGTCCAAGCACCATAGGCATCCTAGTAAACTGAAATGTTTATACAAAATAAATTTCCCTGGACTCTACCTCCAATTGTACTAAATTAGATATCCAGAAGAGGAAATGGGAATCTACATCTTTAACAAAATCATACTGCTTTTCATACACATTAAATTTCAAAATCCTTCTTATAGGGATCTTGTCAATTTTTAATGCTTAACAAAGAGGAAAACAACATTGCAAGAAGTCACAATTTATAACAACTTTATAATAATTTTAAAACATTTAGAAAGATAACCATGTGAGATGATGAATGTGTTAACTTGTTTAAATGTAGTAATCATTATACCTATGTATATCAAAACATCATGTATACCTTAAATGTATACAATAAAAATAAAATGAATAAAAATAATTTGGTTTATCATCATAATATCCAAGCCTTGAATTTAACCATAAAATGTATTTCTGAATGGGAAAGAAAAATAAAATTAATAATTTGCATGACATTTTAAACCAACATATATATCAGCTTCTACAAATCACCACTAAATATCTTAATTTGCACAATTCATTTCATAATTGGCTCTACACTTTTTTCAGGAATTAACACTGAGTTTACTCTCATACAGAATTTATGCTTTCTTAATTTTCAGATGAAAAACAGGTCATCTCTTGTCTTTTAACACCTTTGAAAATCTTTAGTATTTCTCAGGGCATATTTCTAATGGCTCAAGAATTCTACAAATTCTTTCATTAACATGGGATGTGATTCATCTAGATTTAGAGACTAGAACTAAATTAGGAAAGATATAGAGATCCTTGGCCAAGGATGAGAGTGATTGTGAGTCAGAAACAAACCCTTGCTGAACAATAATACCCCTTGTTTTTTATTTATTGTATTTATTAGTGATTCAAAGTATAAATGATGGGTGGGCTTGGCAAGATCAAAGGGCCAGGAGTAAATCAATGTATTTTTCTCTAATAAGGGGGCATTTCTATGGTTATTTTCATATTCTACATTCACATTTAAACTCATAGTCCTTATCTCTAGTGGAATCAAATGTCTGCTTATTACATGTTTTATACTCAACAGATTTGAGCTATATTTTCTTACTGATTCTAAATTAAGTATCACCTATCAATTAAATGTGCTTAAAAAGTATTCAGTGTGCTTCTTGTACTGTCAGAGTTAAGTACTGCCCTCTTTTCATCCGTTTTTTATCAGCTATGATAATGAATGTATATTATTTATATCTAAGATGTCCACATTTTCTTTACTGCTATACAAATTGTTACACGTCGTCTTCATTTAGGAGAACAACTTGAATTTACCATATACAACAAAATTTACTACTTCAGGAAGTAAGTTCTGGCACACAGATTACTGGAAGAGTAACCTAGCTAGATGTCCACAACATTTAGACCTCAAACTGAAATACATTTTCCTTCTCTTTTCCTCCTCATCCTCCCCACCCCACACCCATGTTTACTCTTGCTTCTATTGTAACACTGACAACAATGTTGGTGACTTTAGATTATATGGAGCATAATTTTATCAATGGCAACCATATTTGGATAAAGAAGATATGAACATTTCTTGGTAAATCATTTGGCCATTATGATTGGCTATAAGGAGTAACAAAAACAATAAAATATCATGTCCATGTTTACTGAGCCATTTTAAAGAGACAATGGTAAATTACAACAACAGAGTTTACTGTCCAATTTGATTATGTTATCCAGTTCAGTTTCTACACACTAGCTCTAGAAGGCATTTTATATCATACATCAGAGAGGTACGATTTTACATAATTAATAGTCACAGATTTAGTTTCTGAACTATCATTCTACCTATCCATATTTTTTTAACTTTCTTTTTTTTCCTTTTTATTTCATATTATGGGGGTACGAATATTGTTAGGTTACATATATTGCCCTTTCTATCTCTCCCTCCCCCCTCCGTGTCAGAGCTTCAAGCGTGTCCATCCTTCAGGTGGTGCGCATCTCACTCATTATGTAAGTATACACCCATCCCTCCTTCCACCTGCCCACCACCCAATAAAATTTTTTTTGACATTTTGATTACATTTTATATCTTAGCCTCTCCCTAAGAAGGGTTAGAGGTATGCCCTTCCCCTCCACAATGCTTGCCACATCTCTAAGATGTGAGTCTCCCCACCCCTGAATCCCTTGTGAACACTACCATCATTTGAGCACCATAGTTTTAATCAGTCAGTACCAATTTGATGGCGAGCACACATGGAGCCCATTTTCCTGATCTTGTGTCACCTCACTTTGGATAACGGGATTAAGCTTAATCCAGGATAGTATAAACGGTGCTAGCTTGCTGTCGTTTCTTAGAATTGAGTAATATTTCATTGTAAGGATATACCAAATTTTGATTATCCACTCATGAATTGACGGGCACTTGTTTCCATGTCCTTGCAATAGTGAATTGTGCTGCCATAAACATTCGTGTGCAGATGCAGGGATACCTATCCATATTAGTAGCCATCGCTTTGGTAGAGCCTTGCTATTTTCTTTCATTTCATTTCTGCTTTTCTTTCCATTTGGTGCTCCATCTTATCTATAGTTTCTACACTTTCATTTTAATTTTTCTTACTTTGGCTAATCTTGTCCATATGTCTTCTATTATTCATCCAAAAAACTCTGTGGAAACTCAGAAAGATTGATTCAGACACAATATTATAGTTTAGTATAGGGAAGGATTTAAAAAGCACAAAAATTCATTCATCACAGAAATATTCTACTATCTACTGTGCTCCAGGCACTGTGATTGAAAGGTGAATATTACTCAGCCTCTGTCCTAAAGGAGATCATGGTCATATTTCTACGTGAAGACATACTTTCATCATTCCTTCTTTTGTTCCATTTTATTAGATTTCTCCAAAATAGTACCCAGTAACATTCAAAGCAAATTATAATTGCAGAGTTAAAAGTTGTAACATCTCGTTTTGTGGTAAGATGTGTTTCAATGATTTCCCTCAATGTAGAGACATAACAATTGTTTAGAGTGTTAGCTATGGCCCAAAATAAAGGAAATAAAATTTAAATGTTGAAGTATTTGAAATTAAGTTTACACATACTTAAAAATCATACATAAGAGTTTCAGTCCATGGGGAGTAAACATATATGGTGAGTTCCATTGTACGCTTTTAGGTTTAGAACATACTATTTTGATTTTGGAAAGCAGTTGGAACCTACAGTTGTTTGCAGTAATTTTCTTTTCTTTTCAATATTGATGAAAGGTTGAACCCTCAAGTCTGAACTTCTCACTAAGATTTCTCTAGTAGAGAGTGTGTTCTTTTTTCAGAATCTGATAAATTACTTATAGAAAGCTACTTCAGTGACTGAAAACATCTTGTTTATTTTAGAAGCACAAAAATAAATATTAAAACATTTTGTTGAATTAAAGGCTTGTATTACAGAGTTTAAAATGAAGAATTGATGACAACACCATGGTTATATATAAAAACGTTATCAAGAATAAAGATTAATACTAGATCAAAGTGTTATGTACTATACTTATTAAGGTATGATTCCATCATGTATAGTAATTAATAAGTATTGGCAAAAATAGAATATATAAATCAAAATGAACAAAAATAAAGCTTGATAGGATTGTTTTCCTTTTTTCCTCTCTCTCTTAGGCATTATAAGATCCTTTATTATACTTTTAGTCAACTGTTCAGAACTATTATTCCCACAACAGCAAATGTCCATAAATGAGTTTGTGTGCCAATGGTCCACCATAGAAATCTTCATTCACCATTTGAACAGGAGGGGCTGAAAACCATATATTTGTTTTAGAAAAATAGCACATCAGCAGTCAGACAGGGGAAGTCTCAACGTGGATGTTGTCCTGATGTTTGCTTGTCATCTCTATTACATCTCTTACAAAGGGCAAGTGGATAATAAAATGAGGAAAAACACAACACAGATCTATGTAGTGCAACCAAGAACAAGCAAAGGGGTAGAGATACCTAGAGGCACTGAGTTTCTAATGTTGACAAATGGTAAATGACCACCACAAGAAGAATTTATGTGATGAATATTCACTTTTGCATTTCCCTTTGAAAGCTAAAACACAAACTCTGTTGGAAATAAATAAAAAATACAAGAGATACTACTATTTTTTGCAGTTATTACTGAATAGCATGCTGGTTCTACTTCCCTAATAATTACTTTCTTTATGATAATGTGAATGATTAAACGGGCAGTCTTACCCTATCCAAAATAATAGGGATTCTTGGTGCATTATTTTAGTCTTGCATTCCAAGTTAAAATGCAAAGGCAAAGTGAATTCTGTAGTTTCTTTAGCTTAATGAAAATAGAGCACCTATATATAGGGTTCATTGTTTTACATGGAAACCCATATATTTCAGAATAATATAAAAAGAACCATTGTTATAAGAATCTAAGAGTTCAAGCTATAAATAAAACCAACTCCAGAGACCAGTGATAATTGTCTAGTAAATATAAAATGACTGCTGAGTTTGCTGGCAGCTTACAGTCAGCTCATTAAAGTTATTCAAATGTTTGTTTTATAAAGGAATTACTGAAGTATTAAAATGCTAAACAAAAGAAAATCCAATCTTGTTTTATCCCCAGTCTTGCACATACTTCATAATACATTAAATGAATATTTCCTTCCTATACTATCAAAGTCACCAGAATATTTTCTTTGTTCACCTTTATAATAATGTTATTGGCTAATATGCTGAACAACTCCCCCCACCCCCATCTGTAATGTGCTACTTTGCTCTCCAAGCACTGAGGCATGTACCTAAAGAGTATAATCCTTTAGAGAAGTTTTCACTCATTTAATGGTCAATTACATCATGTTCATACTAAAATTATTTTAAACAAAAAGTTAATCATCTGTGGATTCTGTTGTTTTTCTACAAGTGAAAACTAAAAATTGTTTTTTAGTCTGTCGAGATGTTCATCAGATTTACATTTTCCTTCTCATTACAGAACTTTAAAATGAGCCACACTTCACAGCTCAGAGTGTGGAAGATGTCATTAAACTAGCAGTCTAATCAAGAAGGTGTAAAAAATTTAATTAAACTAATAGCAGGCTGACTCAATTATTCAAAAATATATCAAAACACATGCTATACATGTGATTACAATCATAACTCAAATACAATTTTTATTTATTTTGTTGCCCATCTTATTTTTATGCATATATTTATAAGTATTCAAAAATATATATATACACACATATGCATACATGCACATATAAATATATAAAGTGTGTATACACACATACAATTATAAATACCACTGTAAACAAAATGTAAGCATTTTGGACATAGATCATTCCATTGCTTGTCTTTTTTTAAAGGGTAATGATGCAATACTAAAGCCAATACTTAAGAGATCATTGAGTATACCTTCCTTTGCATGTGGATATTCCTTCCCTATTTTATCTTGGTTTCACTGATAAATTCAGCCACTCTTATTTTTTTTTTTAAATTGGCAAAATTTATTTTTGTTAAGGGGTGTTGAATTTAATAAATTAATGCAGTTTAAGATATCGATTCTTATTTCATGAGTAATATCATTGCTCTGAGTTACTTTACTATTTCTTTTATGAAGCCCTCACTCTTGCTTTCTATATCTGTTTTGTTACACTTATTTTCTTCAAAAGCCCAAGAATCTTCAAAGGATTTGTATGTATAATTCTGCATAATTTTACTAAGAAAAAAATTTGTGGTTTTCACCAAAAGCACAAATACTAGAGTTTTTCCTATGAAAACTGGCCAGCATTGCTTTGTTTCAAAGCCATTGGTTCATAATCACCTCTTTTCCCGATATCTTACAGAGGTCCATTCTGAGTTAAGAAGGAGACTGGATGAGAGAGCAGTGTAGCTTGGCACTGACAAAGAGATGTTCTCTCCTACTGCAGAAACAATTGCTATTTTGTATCAATCAAAGGAAGAGTCTACCTTTTCAGATGGATGTTAACAATGCCATCTTTGCATATACCAGAAGTATATTATAGTTTTCTCAGAGGCAGAGAAGAAAATATAAAATTACCTAGGTTTGGGATATTGACCTGAACAATACCAAGAACAAGCCAGAAGAATCACTTAAACTTCCATTTTTCTATTTACATGTCCACAGGCTGGCAAAGCAGGTCTCTCAGTGTTCCTGACTCTTCTAAGTGTTATAAGTTTCAGAGACAATCATATTGCTCAAATTGTTTTTAGACAGAAAAGATGACAAAGACACCCCAATGTATCAAAAGGAAGAAAACTAAATAAGTCTTATAAGAAGAGTCTGCAGGAAAGACTATCACTGAAAAGAGGCATTTTTTAGTATTGTTTTTCCTCTAATTCATTAATTACATTCTTACATAACATATGTCTGTGAAGCAGTTAAAAAGTAGATTCAGAAGGAAATCTGTGTTTTAAAATAGCAGCCTTTCCTTTAACAGCCGTGACAGCATATAAAACCAGTAGCCATGCTTCTGGCTAGCATTCATATTATCATTTTTTTTTTCTATGAATAACTTCCTGATATGTCTGGATATCTTCCATGTAGCTTGTAGAGCTTCAAATCATTATGAAACTTAAGCCTTACTAAATATGACTGTAACATATTGTCAAGAAAAATAACCTTTTATTATGGCTTTAAGAGACTTAATTGCTAAGGTCACACCCAGGCTTTGGTACCGAGGGACCAAGACTTACTCCGATGACTGCTGGCTCTCAGCTGTACTTCTAAGCAATCTTTGAATACTTAGTAAGCATAATTCCAGATGGCCCATTGGCAGCTGACAGCAACTCTACCCATCACAGCATATGGTCCACTGATGGCTGATAACTGTCATTCACACAAAATTCACTAGAGCTACATGCCAATCATAAAACACTCACTAAAAAAGAAGATCAAAGCCTGAGCTGATATGTACTGCCTGTCCTGATTAGATACTAAATAATTAGTCACTTTCACTGGAAAGTTCCCCTTGGATATAGCAAAAAACAAAACAGAAAATAAATGAAAACAGAAAAAACACAACTGACAGGTGGAAAATGGTTGCTAAAATATTTTAGGGGAGTGATTGACCACTAAAACCACCACCTTCCTCCATATGAATAATTTTATTTAGTTTAATGCTATCTGATATAATTTTATTAAAAAATACAGAAGTATATTTTAATGCAAACATATTTTTTTCAAAACTCTTTTCATCAGTTTTCCACAATTAAATGCACGTTTCTAAAATGCTTAAAATATTTGTTAAATAATAAGATTAAATAAATACAAATGTAAACCTCACTTAAGATTTTATAGTGCAGAATTTCTTTTTAATGCCTCAGTAACATAGAAAGCTCATAACAGATATATCTCTAAATGCCACTTTTAAAATTAATAAGTTTAACCTAAGAGTAAAATATTTTCTTAAAGTGTCACAAACTGCTAACAGCTATGTTTTGTTTCAACGTTGTTGGTAGCTACGTTTACTCTATGTTTTAGAGAAAATTAGAGAAAGAAAGCTATGTTTGGAAGAAAACTTGAGGACCCAACCTTCTTAAGATCTCGATCTTCTCATGCCAAATATAGGCTTTAAGAGGATGTTAATTTTAACAAACAGATATGAAATGACCAATATAAAGCATCAAAATGAGTCAGGTACAAAAATATGTTTGGCCAAACATCTTTTATTAAAATGTATGGAATATTTTACTAGGTCTATGGTCTAACTTTTTGGAATAGTTAAGAATGAATGACAGCATGAGGGCAGGGAGACATGAAAATACTGGGGTAGCTTTGACAATTGCATTTCTCTTGAGTAAATGCAGTCTGGAATATATGTAATAGTATAGGGGCTGGAGTTGGACACACTTGGCCTTAGACAACTACATAAAATTCCTAAGTCATGAAAGTTTCTCTAGTTGTAAAATAAAGATAATAATAGTACCTGTCTCATAGGTCGGATACGGTAATGTCCAGGGTATAATAAGTCCCTAATAGGTGCTAGATACCATAATATTATCAAATTAATTATCATTATTAACATCTAACTGATCTAGGGTTTAAATTTATCTACAACTAGAAAATAGCTACAATATTCACCTTTATATAACTTGTATCAATAAAAATACTGCCTAACTTGACATAGCATTTTACAGTTTATAAATTTATATTAATATTTATTGTGCTCACAACTCTAGAAAGTAATTATTGTTCCCCTTTCTCAGATGAGGGAACTAAACCTCATCATGGTTAACAATTTGCCTAAATTCACAAAATTTTTCACTATGAATGGCACAATTAAAAGCATGATGATCCTATTCCCTACGCCACTGCTTTTGCCAGCTCCCTGGAGTGCCAGCACTGATTTCTGTATTTGCTCCTCTTTATGGACCTTGGATTATATCTTTTAAGTTCTGTTAAAAGTTATGCTCTGTATAAACGCCTCTGCTTGAATAAATGTATAACAACCTTCATGTATCTTCCTCCATAAGGGAAATACTGGTTGGACAAAGTAATTTAATTATGTTTTTGACCAAGAAATTTAAAAAACTTTATATTTCATATAAAATATTTATAAAGACAATTTGATACCCTCTCATTGCTCATTGTAGGCAAATAGTCATGATTTTATCTCAAAATAATTTTGTACTTTAATTGTAAAAATAACAGAATTTAAACAGATATAAACCTACGAATGAGTTTTTGCAACATTTACAATGATTTATATAATTGTCAAGTAATTGTATGCCTCTCTCTTTCTCAATAAACAGATATATATGTACATAATAAATAAATTTGATTTGAAATATCAGCTGTAAATGACTATGATTCAGAAAACATTTTCACGTTTTAGAAGGTATATCTTTATATTTAAAATTAAGATATTTAATATAATGCAATATTTTGATTTAGTCTCTTAAATGTATAAAATATTTCACTGAAACAAAATATATAAAACAATGATAACCGCTATCACAATCATAATAATGCTAAGAAATTATGCCTGGGTGCTATAAAAATAAAAACTGGAACATACATATATATATATATATAGAGAGAGAGAGAGAGAGAGAGAGAAATTTCTTATTAAAAATAGTATTGGCAAAAGGTGAAACAAATAAACTTCTTAAAATACAATTGTTATATTTTAATCATTTTAATAATAAATAATGCATGGTGGGAGGCAACAGAACTGTTTCTAATAAGCTACCATACCCCCTCTTTGTCCTTGATAATAATTGGAAATTAAAAAAAACTTAATTATGAAGAAAAGTTCAAAATATTTTGATCATGTGGAAATATTTTAAGCTTTTATAAATTCAAATAATATTGCCTACCAAAGTGAATACATATGTCTATAAATATATACATTAGATCATACTTCCTCGATGCCAGCTGGGTGCTTATTAGAGATTAAACTAGTTACAAGTATATACAAAACTACCAATGAATAACATTAAAATAGTAGACAGTGCAGAAATTTTCACCTCCATTAAAACAAGCCTCGCAAGAAAGCTCTAAAAACCTCCTTTCTTGATTCTCTTCTTTTCTTTTCCTTACATTCCTAAATTTCACCAGTTCTCAATAACTGTTTGAAAGGTTTCTTTCCAATTTCCACTTTTCAAGTAATTTATCCTAGTTTTCCTCCTTTTCCCCTAAAACCCACTGTTCACCAAGTGCTGGCATCTCTAGCTCCTTAATACCTTGCATATATTTTTCTTCCTCCCCATCCCCACTTCTTCTTAGTTCAGAACTGGACTAATAAAACCATCACCGACCCCAGTCTTATCATCTGATGATTTTATTACATTGATTAAAACACCAATGGCCCTCCCCATCCACCACTATCTACAGAAAGAAATTAAAATGCTTTATAAGAACATATGAGGCTCTTCTGACTTTTCATTGGCCTTCTATGCTGCAAGGCCTACCTCCTTACCCCACATGTCTCCTTTCTTTGTGAATGCTGGGACTAAACAAATTACTACTACTTCCTGAGGATGCCAGGCTGTTTCATAACTCCTTATTTTTGCTGATGGAGCCTAGTGTTCCTTCCTTATTGGGCCTGAGCCCTCCCACTTTTCATCTACCATCACATCTACCTGCCTTCCACTGAGAACACGTTTGTTTTTCTTGTTCCGTCCTCATATAAGTCCATGTTACTAAGATAGCCCCCCATGTTTTTGTTTTGTTTTTAATAAGATCATGGTATTAAGTGTTATTGCAATTCAAAGTATACAGAGACAATTATGTACGTTTTGGTTTCTTTCTTTAGAGAAGATGTAGCTTGCTCAAAAGCAGCCATCATGCAATGCATTCATCTGAATGCCCATAGAGAAAAAGACCTGTTTTTTTACTCCTTTACTTTAAGCTATTTCTGTAAATATAAGATGATACACACAGGATCTCATGGCATGCTGTCTCCTCATTAACATAGAAATATATTTTAAGATATATACTGGCAGCTACTAAGGACAGGTGTCTTTGGTGCATCTTGTTAGATATGCTTATTGGTTTTGCTAATCAAGGTATATAAAACAAACACCTATTAATTTAAGGGCATAGCTCAATAGTCTCCTTCATTGTAAAACCGGTTCTAACCTCATTTCTAAATTCCAAGTGGGGATGTCCCCTGTTCTTTGCATTTCAGTTTTGCAGATTAAAGCATTATTATTCTGATTCTTTCACCTAGAAAGGAATATGCTCTTATGTTATCTGTCTAATAATATCATATATCTGATGATGAATGTTACCACATAGAAAACACTTGTCACCTAATTTGGAGTCTGTCTTTGGAAATAGATAAGAACAATGGGAGGGAATGCAACGTTATACAGAAAAAAATCATAATTTTATAATTAATGTGCAAAACTAAAAGTTGACTCCCAGGGTCTATGTTTAGGAGATGACAGCTATATTAGTAACATGAATATTTGTATTAAAATATCTTTAACATAAATATTTAAAATCCTTTTCAGGAAGTTTAAGAAAACTATTTGCAGGGCATATAAAGCAATCTATGTGTCATTTTAAGCTCACAACTGATCAGAATACTATATTTTAAACCATCACATGCTGATTTGGAATACCACTGGCAATGTAATAAATCAATTACTGTAAATACAAAAAATTTGTTATTAATTCCAAAGACACCTGTTCAGATAAAAATTATGAGCAGTTAATTAATGTGCAACATTTTAATCTAAAGAATACATTTTAAATGTCAATATAGAGAAGAGACATCTTAAAGATCTTAACTACATCAAATAGCCCACAAAAATATGTCTGAGATGATATGTGAGCACATTTATTTTATTTCAAATTTAATTGACTGTTTCTGTATTTAATTACACATCTTATGTAGGGTTGAAATAAAATATTTAAAAATTGTTTTAAAATTTCATTAAATATATGACTTTTTGCATGGTCATTTCAAAATGTATAAATTTCAGGAATAAAATTACCATGTACATGAGCTATAATGATTCTCTGTTATATAACACAGTAAGTTAATAAGATAATTTACTAAGACTGTTTATCTCTAGTCTTCATTATAACTAAAATATGTTTAAATAAACTCCATATGCATCTTCAGTCTCCCACATAAAGGTATTAAATAAGACAAATGTCTTATTTCATAATAAAAATATAATTCAAGGCACTTTTAAAACTATTGATATAAAGCATGATGCAAATGTATTAGATGACGGCTTTTAGACTAAAGAAATTCAATAGTGCTGTTCACTTAATAACTAAAATTAATAGTCAACTCTTAAATAATAGGAATTAGAGAATAATTATCATTCGTTTGCTTTGCTTAACCCTCTATTTTATATTTATTTTTAGCAACTTAAATATTCAAGAGTTGAAAAGTATCAGACATTCTTTCTTTTAAAAAGGGATGGCTCTTTTAATTTGACAATGCTGATCACCATTATCTATTAGAACATGTCCTCATTCAGAGTAAATGCTAACAGAATCATATCAAAGCCTATACTAAAATGATTTTTTGAAAACAGAAGGAGGTAAGTAATTGTACTTTCAAATAGAATCTCTTTCCCCCATGGTTGCTATTGGTGGAGAAGATTCTATTCTCTGAATGTAATTTGTCTTGTAAAAACATTATTTTTTGTTCTGCACAATGAGAACTTCATTAGATGTTGCTGAAGTCTCCATGTTCTGCCGTTTTTGTGAATCTTGTAAATCTGGACAGGTTATGACTCCCAGTCAGCATGATCCTGTCCCTTGTACTTCTTTAGTGTATCTTAATATTGGAACTTCATGCATTCTTTCAGTAATATACAACCTTCTACTTCCCCCAAATGTTGCACAAGGAGTGGGGGTTTGAGGAGGAAAATACTCAGAGTAAATATGAAACTCTAAAGTGTTATTTTTTTTCAGTTTTATAGGAATCTAGAATAAGGATATTTTTAAAGGACAGTTTTGCTCACTGTTTCCTGCAAAAGAAGCTTTAATGTTTCAAAGACTCAAAGAAGACAATGCAAGTTGGCAATATTTGAACAAAGTTCAAAAGCACAGTCTATGGAAACTGAACAAGAAGAATGATTGTTCCCTCAACTGTAGCCAATGCTAACAGCGCAAATGAACAGGATCCAGCAGGAAATCCATATCTTGCACAAAGTGCTGTCTTTAAAACATTGTAATAAGGTGTCCTAATAGCACTTATGCCACTCATATGGCATGTAAAGATTCTCAAAGCATTTTGACCATCATTTTCACAATTTTCTAGTATATTCAATTTTATAGAAAGAAACTAAAAGATAGAAGTGACTTGCTCAGGATCTTATGACTATGAAGGACAGAGCCAAATTCTCCTTATTCCTGCTGCTTTTTTTTTTTTTTTGCTATATCCCATTGCTTATCACTGCATTAGAACTCTATTATAAATCATGCCTTTAAATTATTCTTAGTTATTTATATTGCACTTTGTTCATTCTAAAAATATTTGAAGAAGCTTTAAGAAATCCTTACAGTACAGTAGAAAAAAATGGACAACTATATGACTATAAAATGGACTAATAATTATGCATAAAATATGTTTTATTCTCTTGTATAATTATTTGATAAGGGTTACACATTTTCACTCTAAGAAACTTCACAGCAAAGACAAAGAAAAAAAAGGATAAGTTATACAATTCAGTCTAGTAAAACAAATCAGGTGTTTAGAAATGACTATTTTTTTGTGGCTTCTGGCTAATAGAGGGACAATAGAGGATGTTGGCTTTTCTTTCCATGTGTTTAGACCTTTAAAGTACCTATATTTTGTTTCTAAAATGTACATACACACAAATATACTGTACAGAGAGAATAAACCATTTCTGGACTATCTACTTTCTAAGATAATAAAAGGGGGTATGCCACAAAAATGAAAGAAGTCTGAAAAGTCATTTAATATCATTGTGACCATTTGCCAAGTTTCTGAGAATAACATCTTCAATCAATTGCTACTTTAGGACACATTAAAAATAATATATCAAAAATATGAATATTGTTCTTGAAAAGATAGAGCATGCAGAAGTAATTATCTTTGTGTAAAGATTTATGTGTATGAATATATACGCAAATATAAATCACATATATAAATTTTTTTTCAGTGTTCACATTTGCATTGAAAGTGAACAGAAATAAAAAGGACACTCTACTCCCAACCCTCACTATCAATGACCTTTCATTCAAAGTTTGTATCACACTTTGTGCCACAATGTATAACATAAGACAGGAATTAATGTGTACCATTTTGGAAATAGACTAAATCTTTATAAATTTGTCTTCAACACATTTTGTCATATATATATATATATGTATATATATAATATAAGTCATATATATACACATACAAATAAATGCTTGGGCTCTTATATAGTCTCTACCATAAATACATATATCTACACATACATATATTACACATATATATGTATATATAATGCATAGACTGTTACTGTCCTCTCTTCCACTACCTTGAAATAAGTCTATCCAATTTAAGGAAAAAAATAAATTATTTAAAAATTTCATTCCTCATCTTATCTCTTCTATTTCCTGTTTTATTTGACTGAATCTCTGTGAAAAATACTGACACAGAGGTTTTCTGTCTGTGAGCTTGTCAAACATTCCTCACGATTGCAATGTAGGACTGGAGGAGAACTACTGCCTAAGGCTTGGTTCAGGAGGACCTTGAAAATAGAGTTTAAGAGCTAATATACTCAGGGAACTAAACATGTACTAAATGTGGGTGCAAGATGTCCACTTATATGCGCCAACTTGTCAGTTAAGTTTCAATGTGTGGGCTGAACTTAACTGTGTAGTCATTTTGGGAACAGCCTCTTAACTGCTGAGATAAGTAGATATGCAATACCCATTCCCTCAGCACAGAAACTTGACCTAATTTTACAATCCCCTGAAAACTGATAACTTACAGGACCCCACACTATCCCTAAATACTTACTTTCTTTCACAGTTTGTGATCCTTGTGGGACTTTGCGAAATTTGCAATAGGCTTTGGAATCCACATTTCAATCATAGAAGAGGGAGAATTTTTAGAAGTAAATTCATTTCAAAAACAATGTGAGTCCAAAATCAGGAATGAATTAGCTTCAAAAATTTCACATAAATTTGATTGCACAAATATATTCAAAGTATTCTAAATTGATAGCTCTTTTTTTCCCTCCTGAATTTACTGATACTGTTTAAGGTTTGCCAATTAAATCTGATCAGCACTAATGCAGTATTTCAAATCTGATTTTCAGATCATGTAGCACAAAATCAGCATGGGATATCTAATCCAAAAATTAGTGCAGCTGAATATCAGTTACCTCAAGAATGCTACGTTATGTGTGAATGATGTTTGATTATTCTTTAAGGCTTGAGATACTATACCTTTAAGACATCAGGGTTATTTCACTGAATGTTGTAAATATTTGCATGTTTATATTTAAATCTACTTTTCATACCTACTGCTAAGCACATTCACAGTGCAAGACATTCTGCTGAGCAGTAGGTATATTCAAAGAAAAGTGACGTGGTCTCTAGCCTCAAAAAATTCCTTCTATTTAGTAGATTATTCCATGTTTATTTTATCAGGTATATGTATAGTTAAAACAGTAATCCTACCATTAAAAAGAAAAAAATCAAGGTTCATAAAAATTTGATTATTCAAAATGGCATATTTAATTATTAAGTGCTAGGTCCAAGATTCAGTAAAGGTGGCCCATTCATTAAGTAATTATTTTTCTCTTTTGTTTTTATTTTTGGTTCATTTTTCATTCATTTAACAATTACTAAGTGTCTCTATACAGATGGTCCCTGACTTGCCAATGGTTCTATTTACCAGGTTTTTGACTTTACAATGGGTTTATCTATCTGGAGGTAATCCCATTGCATGTCGAGAAGTTCCTGGAATTATAACAGATCAATTTATGATTTTTCCACTTTATTACAGGTTTATCAGGGTCTTAAATGCATTTCTGATTCATGATATTTTTGACTTATCAGGAAGCCATCCCACTGTAATTATAGGAGTACTGTAATTATAGGTATCGTGGCAAACACCACCACACTGAGAAAATTAAGCAAAATCAGAGATAGACTTCAACTTAACAGAACTTACAGGTCTTTGGACTCCAAGTCAATGTCTTTCTAGGTTTTCTGACAACTGATAGATTTCATATTCCATTATTATAATAGTTCTTATTTGTTCTTCTTTGTTTAAAAATTATTATTGCCATTTCTTTAATAATTCCTATTTTAGCAATATTATGGATCTCTTTGAAGACCTCTGTTTTCACAGTTTAGCAGAGGGTCTGGCATATTGGGAGAGACAAAATAAATTCTCTTAGAATCTTTCTACTATAAAGTTCATTAATTTAGTCTCTCCTTGCAATAGAGAGCACAGATTGTCTTATGGGAAGGGTTATATCTACTCTATAGGTGTTGGATGGATAGCTGTCAGCTATTTCATGGTCATATACCCTATCACTAAATTAGAGGAGATGGTATGAGAGAGGTCCTGTAGAATGTAAGAGTAATGGCCACAGTGAGTCTTCTCTCTCTAGTAATATATCCATGTTTTTGTAGTCCCCCTTTCTTCTTAACTGCAGAGACCATGTGACTTGGTTGCTCAATAGGACATTAAAACAACATGACACAAGTAGAGGTTTGTGTATAGTTTTGTTTTTTGTTTGTTTGTTTGTTTTTTGAGACAGAGTCTTGCCCTGTTGCCCAGGCTAGAGTGCCGTGGCCTTAGCCTAGCTCACAGCAACTTCAAACTCCTGGGC
>VBSM01003204.1:47287082-47300545 GCA_008086735.1 Cheirogaleus medius | reverse complement strand
AACAATGAGGTATTCAGTGTTGATTTGCTTTATCATTCTAATGTGGGTTTGCTATCACAGGGACAGGTGCTAGCCAAAATTTTATCTCTGTAAGAACATATAGTTAAATCTTGTGAAGAACAGAATCAGCAATGTGAATTATTCAGAGAAGATTCCTATAGGAATGCAGTAATTCTGTGTGATATCAGGACAAGTCAAAATGACTTGAATATTTCTTTTCAAGGTAAAATATGTGGCAAAAAATCCAAGCATTTCTCAAAAAGCTATCTTTTTTCAAAACACTTCTTCAGGGAAATTTCAGATGAATATTTTCCCCAGTTAGCAAAGGTCATTGAAGAGCAGGATGATATATGTGAATCATTTGAATAATACCCAGCTGTTATAGACCTATTAATTGGAAAGTACAATGAAAGGTTTGCTGACTTTGAGAATCATGACATCACATACAAATTAGCATTTCAGCCTCACCTAGTTGGTATCACGAAGGCACCTAAAGAACTACAGATGGAATTGATTGAGCTCTCCATAGATGGTATTTTAAAGTCATTGTTTGATGCTAAGAATGATCCAATTGAAATATGGAAAAATGCAGAACATCCATGCCTTCGGCAACACGCACAAAAGATGTTTTCTTGCTTTTCAACCACTTATTGCTGTGAATCTACATTCTCCTACCTAACTCAAATCAAGACATCCTTACGGTCACAAATGACTAATATCCATCTAGAGGTTCAACTGAAACAGAAGACCCCCATGCTACAAACAAATATTCAAATGCTTTACAACAAAAAGCAGATACAACAAAGTTATTAAAAGGTTAGTTAACCTTAAAATTAATAAATAGTTTTCCTTTTTTGAAATTATTAAGTACATAGTAGTTATATTTTTACATAATAAGGTACATTTTTAAGTATATCTAATTGAAGTTTCTTAAAGGAGGCCTTATTTGATTACAGCCAAATCAATGAGGCCTTCCATCATGAAAAGTTTCCCCATAGCTGGTCTAAAGCAACACTGACACCTAGTCCTTTGGTTATGGCAAGCTGTAAAAGATCAAACAAATAAAACCCTATATCTAGATTACTTCTATTAAATTAAATTGAATTCGAGAACAAAGCATGAAAAAGACATATGCACATAGAATCATTAACTTTAAAGTCACCCTGAGCCATTTATTTACAGTGTGGTCTTGGACACATATTGACGGATGAAGAATAGAATGAGAATCTCCCTGTACTCAAGGGTTTCTCTATCTAGTCAGACAGAAACTAACTATGATCAGGACCAGCAAGAAAAGTGGATATTTTTGTGCAAACTATAAATTGAATTTGAAAAATGGAACAAAATAACAACAAGAAATAAAGCAAAGAAAAAAAGGAAAATAAGAAAGACACAGACTGTTAGGAATTTTCCATAGTTATTCTCTTTTTTCACCTCTGTTCTCCTCTCCTCTCTCCTTCTCCTTTTATTTTCTCTGTGATAGTGGTAGGAAGAGCAAAGAGAGCAGGAAATGAGGATGAGAGTGGAAATCCACATGATTCTTCATAAATAATGTTTCTTTCTCAGTACATGCATTTACACTGTACTGTTTACTTTTAATCTACCGTAATCCTGTAAATGGGGTTGAAATTTGCCAAATACTCATATATTATCTGTATTGTTGTGTTTTTGTAAAATAGCTTTTGCATAAACTTAGAAATATAACCACTTCAAATATGAACTTTAGGTCTACTAAGTTAAATATCCTAAGCAAGCTTTTACACAAATGGTAAAAACTCTATTACTATTAATAATAATTACAATAAATATACTGGTGATATAATAAATATATTTTACTAGAATAATCTGGAATGTGTTATAGAAAATAATAAGTCACAGTTATTTTTCTGTTTGTACCATCAGGTGTTGCCTTAATACTCAATAAGTTTAAATAATATTTTCCAAGGCTTTAAAAGCTTTATTTTTGTTGTCATTTGACTTAGTTTTTAAAGTTATTGCTATGAATTTTTAAAGAGAGCTTCTTCAAAATATAATTTGATATAAAATATACAGTATTGTCAGATAAATCACATCGGCATAGATATGAAAACTCCAGAGAAACATTTAAAGCAACAGCTGGAAACTTGCTGGTAATTCATATGTAAAGAGAAAATGTTCCCGAGAAGTGAGTGGAAAAAAATGGATATGAAAAAGGTGAAAGAACTGTTGAGATTCAGAAAAAGATAAAGCAAGATAGTAGCAGAGGAGCTAGTAAGAAGGGGCTACCCTCAAGAACCACCGCAAAAGTAAATGTGTTAATGGTGGCTGTAGACCAAACTTCAACACAATGAGAAATCAAAGTCAGATAGGCCTTTTCACCTCAGTGGCCAATAATATGTAATAATAGCCAATTTTAACAGATTATCTTTTATCAAATATGGGCAGTTTTTGAAATAAAATATTAAGGTTGCAGAAGAACAGAGAGCCTGTCTGGATCCGCTTCCCATAATGTCAATCTCGAGTGCCATGAATTATTCCAAGTTTACTAATTTAGAACTAGAAGGATTCTGAAAGGTAGAATATAAATTCCGAGAGATGAAACCACTGATTCCAATATCACTATGTTCATACACTTAGTATTTCTATTTTGATCAAAATCATTATTTATCTTTAACTTCAAAGAAATAGCAAAACGGTTTCAAAGAATGAAAATATCCATGTGTCCTCAACTTTCTAAAACCATAATCTAGTTCAGGAACTTCATCGTCTCCAATACGTATTTAGTTTTCTCTTCCTATCCAGTCTTTGACCTCCAATTTTGCTACTTACTAGTCCATCATCCATAATGTTACTAGTAGCTATAAGGATAAATTTGGTCTGGTCTTGGTTTTTAAGGAAGTGTAAAGAAGAGGTAAACCAACAGAATCTAAAGGATGACTCTAAAGCCATAGGAAGGTTAACAAAGACATCTCTGATTTGCTCAAGTTTTGCTCCCAAATAAATAAAACAGCAAAGTAGAGGTTAACAGAGAAAGGAAGTTGGTAGCAAATAGTCAGAGAAAAGGAGTCACTAGCATTTATGAATTCTTGCAAAAAGTATCAGTTTATTTTTAAGAATTATAGGTTAAAGGTAAATTTAAAAGGGAAAAAACAAGGTGAACATAAATCTACTTGTGTTTGTAAAACAATTGTTACATGTTGTTCATACTGATAAGTAGTTAAAATTGGTAGTATTATGGGCTTAATTTTGCTTGCTGAGAAAAAGAGATACACTAATTATTAGAATATAGTATATGACAGCCAACATATTTATTACGTTTTTTGCACACTTACAAGTTAGCCTATCTTTACATGTATTATGATTGCTGCATGTGCTAGAAATAAATGTATATACATATGTCTGTTTTGATGTTCTTATTATATCAAATCATCAGGTATAATTTTCTCCATTGGCACATAATTCTACATTTTTAAAATAATTAAGAAAATGAACAGGTACATAAAAGTCTGCCTTCTGATATGAGCAATTTAAGAAAAAATTTCCTGGATGATGTTTGTGTTTTTTATGAGAGATATAGTCATGTGTTCAAGTGAGCTGTTGGAAATAAAGGCAGTCCACTATAAAATGTTCATGTTTAGGCTATATATTCTTAGAATCCAGTCACATATGCCAAAAAATTAATGAAACCTACAGCATAATTTTTCTACCTTGTGGAACTATCGGATAAAGTAATGTCTGATGATAAATTGGGTTTATGGTGAGCTGCTAGATTCAATCTACCGTAGTAAATCTTCTAAACTAACCGCACATAGCCCGCAAGCCAGACGCAATGTAGTGTTCACCAACTGTCCCTTGAATCAAACCCAATATGACATACTAGTATTCCTCTGTAAAATTGTCTTTTATATGAGGTCACGAAGAGCTCACCATAATACTGAGAAAAGAAATATTCTGACTAAAATAATTGAAATTCCCTTTCAAATACATTCTATTATTTCAGTATATATCAATTTATACCTTAAAGTTATATTACTTTGATGCCTCATGATTTTTTTTTCCCTCTGCTTGGAGTGCAGATAGATATTTTCAAATCAAATAAGATTTATTACTAAATAGTTTTTCCATGAGGTGTACTTGCCTTTCCCTTAGGATTTCTCCAAAGTAACAGTGTCCATTAGTTACTAAATACAATGCTATTTTGTAAAGTGCTTTACTTTAGGAGATGAAAATTTAAAAAAAAAAAAAGCTTAGAATTTAGAACTACATAGAGCTGTTTACCACTAGCTCACACAAATAATGTTTCCACAACCTCTTATGAGAAATCCTAGAATTTGTTTTTCATCAATTCACTTGATATTGCCTGTAAGTTGCTTTATTCCATTTATGTTAATAGGCAACACTGAGCACCGATTGTGGCTTTCTTTAAACCAGTTGCTCAAAATCACATTCCTACCAAGTTCAGATTTTATAAATTGAAGTCAAGGATCAATAATTATCCAGTAACCATTTAGCCCAACATGCTTATACCTGTCTCTTAGCTGCCAGAATACTTAGAAGTCAAATAAGAAGAGATGAAAGTCATTAGTTCATGTTAGGTACCTGTGCCACCTACTCTTCACTCCTTCCTTCCATTACCACTGTCTTGTCTTATTCTGAAATATATCATTTTCTATGAGATTTAATTTATATACAATTTAGGAGCTTTGAAAATAGACAAGATATACATTTTAAATAATATAATAGAGATATTTAATAACTCATAAAGGGAAATATGGCCGATTTGAAAAATGCAGAGCTTTATAATGGTAAGTAGATAAAAAGATCTTTACAGATATAAATATTAAAAATAGTCAGAATTATTCAACTCTTCCAATTCCGTATTAATGGGTAATTGATTTTTGTTATCTTTCTTTACTGAGGTTATAGGACATATGATATTAATATTATTCTGTTATAACCTTACAATCAAGGAAACACAGTAGCATCTATAGAATGAATATTTCACTGGAGACAAGATACATACCCACTATGGCAATTGCATGAAATATAAACAAAGGTTAAAGTCAAAGTTTATTTTAGAAGGTAATGAGTGGAATGTTATTTGGAAACTACTATGATTCCATGAAATATAACAAAGACAAAACAAAACAAAGACCTAAAAGAAACTTCTAATTTCAATACAATGAAGTAAAATAAAATTGTATTCTGATTTTGGAATCACAATGCTCAGACACACTTTGTGAATAAAGCAGAATTTTTTGTTTCAAATCAACAAAGTTTTCCTTAAATATTTTTAAAAAGTTTTATATATATTAAACATCAACTACAGGAAAACCACTTTTCTCACACAAAAACAGAGTAGGAGAAATTGCATATGTATATAGATGAACCAAATGAAAGGCAGGAAAAACAAAGTTTCTTAAGAGAGGTTGCCACTGGCCTGGAGGAGTCAGAAGAATTTAGTTGAGAAGGTCACCAAAGGGCAGAGGCATTCAGTATTTTCAATGTTACAGATAAATTAAGAGCCTTGTAGTGAAGGAATTGCTTGTGAAAAAAGACACAAAGGAAAAGAGAGCAGAGAAGTATCAGAAACTAAGGAATGCTTATGGTTACAGCAGGGATTAATTATAGGGAAGCAGTATAATATTAGCCAAACCCTCAAAGATAAATTATAGCTAGATCACAGAAAGGCCTTTTGAATCGAGAAGACAGAACTTCTCTGAGTCGCAACTGTTTACTTCAACGAACTTAAGCAGAAGAGGAATATTATGGGAGTTACATTTTTTAGGCAAGTGCAGAGAGAAGCTAGAACAGGGAACCTGGTGAGGAGATGTCTGCAGTAGGAGAAATGAAGTAAATGAAGGCCTAAACTATTGCTATGGCAACAGAAATGAAAAGAAATGAGTATTTGAAAAAATCATATAGAAAATCTATGCATACAGGACTTAGTAACCAATTATTAATAGAAATTGGGTAGGAGAGAAAAGTTGAAGTATACTTAGAATTGGGTTCACATGACTGCAGGACAAATGGGACCATTAAGATAGAGTGTGTTAGGTACAAGGGCTGGCTTGAGAGCAGGGGTTGAGCAGATGGAACACTTAATTTGAGAAGTACTATTAATAACTTGAAAGTCCAACAAAAACATCATGCCTAAAAATGAGCATAGGTACCAGAAGCGCAGGCATAATAAGGTCAAGACAAGATGACAAGTATGAAGAAATACAAGCAAGTTTCTACAGAAGTTTTGTGCTAAAGTAAAGAAGAATAAAAGTCAAAGATGTTTTGAACAGGGTTGGGGATTGATTTGCTTGTTTCTTATTTTGATTTAGGAGCAGGTAAACCAAAGTGTGTTTACTCAAAAGTGAAAAGGACCTAGTGGAAAAGGTAAGACCAAGGATTGTATAAACATTATTAACACAATGTCTATAATGATTCCAGAGGGTGAGGTATCCAATATGAGTTAAGCCTTTAGAAAAAGAAAGACCCATTTCTCCCCTTTGAAATATTAATAAAAGGAAGGATGTGACGATACAGACATAGTCTGGGATGGAAATGAAGGTAGCTAAGGAAATTCACATTTAACAGCTCTGACTTAATAGTGTGCCTTTTAAATATGTTAAGGGGAAAGAAGTGCAGGGAAAGATGGAGAATGAACAGAATGGAAAAAATCTGGAACTGTAGCTCTGTGGAATATTCAAGGGAGTCAGGAAGAGATGAATGTAAGAACTATTGAACAGTCGTATTGGTCTGGCTGAACTTTTTATTAAAACGATTCTTTTGCTGTGACAACCATTGCAGAACTAAAAGATAGAAATTGTCCTCTTTCAGTGGGACCCAAAATACTTCTCAATAACTTCAAGAAAATCAAATAGTACAGTAAAAATACTATACTCCAGATTTTAAGAAATCACGAAAGTATTCTTTTTGGAACTGAGCAGCAAGGAATCATTAAATAAAATATGCCTTAAGTGTGCCTAAGTGAAGTTGTTAGAAATTTTGTGTACATGGCAGGAAGCCATGGCACTTGATGTTTGAATTATCTGCAAGAAAACCTGCTGCCCCAATCACCCTTAAACCTCAAGAGACTTCTGCATATCAAGCAGACAAATTGTTTCAATATTATGTGTATTTAAAAAGAAACTGAATCCACAGAGAGAGTGATTACTTTGGAAAGAACTGCAAAGAGATTTTCAGAAATCATGGGCCCAGTGTTTGTTCCATAATATACTGGCCACAGTTATATAATCTCCAGTTATGTAGAATATGCACAAGCAAAGACATTATTTACAGAACCCTCCATGTAGTTGCAAAGGGTGTTAAGTGAGATGATTTGCCCAAATATATTCTGGAAATCTAAGCACTTCAAAAAAATAATATAACAACAATCTGCCTACATAGGTATTGAGATTTAGTGATTCAGAAAGAAAATTCTTGCCAGTTTTCATCCCATGTATCCTGGCAGGACAATTCCTATAGTGGAAGCAGCTTTTAAGAAGAAGAGTCTCCTTTGTAAATCTCCTGATGCTCAGCGAGGGGTCACCCTCACTGGCAAATAACAAGAGGATGTTTATCAGAGCTTGTGCAGCAGCACAATTTAGTGCACTGGGTTAGCTGATTTTCCTGCCTCTACTTGTACACTTGGCATGCAAAGAAATAGTTGCCATGGAAGTTAATGAGAAGACTCTGTTTTGGGTTTAACACATCCTCGGTCAGATTCTGCACCCTCATCTACCTTGATTGAGGGTACTTTTGGGCACTCATTCACTACTGTTAAACTTCTCAGCTTTCCACATACCTATATGTCTCTCTGAACGCTCTGGCTTCTATGGGGCTTGGGGGAAACTTCTACCACGAGGCATGACTTTTGCCGGTATTTCCTAAAATCTAATCTTTTTTTCAGAGCACATTATCTTCCCCCATTCCGGCTCTCCATATTTCTTTTTTTGGAGCATTGAGAAACAAAAAATATATAACTAACCACACTATATACAAATATTTTTTTTAATCTTTTAAAGATAGAGAGGAATACAGAAAAGTAGACAAGAGTACAATACTGGGGATGAAGACAGTTTCATTGCAGTGAGGTATGTGACCAGAGCTTTGAACTACCACTCAGAATTTGCTTCCTCACTCTTCAAGTGAGAAGGTTGGACTTCATGTTTTCTATCCTTTCCTGCTCTATTACTCTATGTAAAGTCGTATAAGTGCCATGCTGGGTCATATATAAGACAACGGAAGAGATCACTTGGGCCATTCAGACTTCACATCAACAGAGAAACTTGAGATCAAGCACAAACTATGTGCTGAGAATGGTGAGAACGATCATACTGTGTGACTGTTTCAGAGAGTGGCATACGTCATCCCCATTATAATTAGATATGTGTGTGTGTATATATTTACATTTTATGATATGTTTGAAATATATGCATGTATGTGTATTTGTATGGCCCTATTTTTCCCATAGTTGAGGAAACTGAGCCCCAAATATAACTCAATTGGTGGCTATACCTTTTTAGCTGGGGCTACAAATTCAAGCCTTTTTGAGTTCTATGACAGCATTAACTTTACGACATTACCTTAACAAAATGCTACAGAGAAATTCCTAATTTAAGGTATAGACTCTTGCAAACTTTTGCACTTTGCATGACAATCTGTCATTAGACAGTTGGGGATAGCCTGGCTTTTGGGACACTGGCCAGACAGAGGGCAACACAGAGGTCTGTTTCTATGTACACAGACAGATATAGCTTTTGGTTTTCTCTACATAGATTACAGTAACAGGGAAATAATCACAAGGGCTCCTAAGGACTCTTGTCCCATCATATTCTCTCTTGGAATCACACAAATCAGATAAGCACAAGTATAATTGATAAAGGGTGGTTCATCTGAAATATAAAGAAGAAAACTGATAGGAAGTAGTTAAGGTAGCAAGTATTAATGGTCACCTTAAATATATCTCACATTGTGGCATAAACTTTACATGTATGATTTGATTTCCTCTTTACAACCATCTATTAAGTGAGAATTATTTTTATTCCTATTTTACATCTGAAGGTATTAGAGCTATGAAAGTTTAACTAACTTGGCCAAGGAGCCAGCCTAATAGCTGGCAGAGTGGGAAAAGAGTCTTTATCTGTCCTCCTCCCAGTCCAATGCTCCGTCCAATGGATCAAATCACACCCCAGGGCATTCCGCATGCCCGAAAGAGCTCATTCTCTCCAAGTAAAGGGGGAAGGGATTCACATACCACATTATTATCTCTTACTATATTTCTTTCTTTTCCAAATGTAGTCTTTGCAAAGGTTTCATTAACTTAGCAACTTTCTACTTAATGAAAATACCACTCACTCATATATTATTAAACTTAAAGTAAAAACAACATGATTTAAAAATGCCTCACGTGATAAAATATATGCTTAACTTCTTTATCTAATTGTCAAATTAATTCGCTGTTGGGAACTATGAGCAATTTGTATTTTTTTAGCTCATGTTATTTGTCAATAATTCAGAGAGATTTTCAAGAATGTGCACCACAATTATTTATTGCTTTGTTCAAAGCCTTCCAGAATTTATAGTCCCTAATCTGTAGTATATATTTTATGAGTCCTTAGGTATGCAAAAACTGAGAGAGGAGTCCAGTTTCACTTAAATTAAGCTATTACCTTTGGAAAGAACTATAGTATTAAAGTTTGATAATATATTTTGCTGTCATGTTGTTTGGCTAACGTGCTCTATTCAGTTCATGCACTGATCGGTTTGTAGTCATTATTTAAAAACATTCTATTGGCTTTTTTTCTTGGTGTGACAATGTTTAATTCAGAACACTTAAAGAGATTTTGGTAAATGTGACTGCTGCCTTACCAATAAGCCTTATTCAATTGTTGGCTGTTACAGTTTTGGGAGAACTTACATTCTTTGATAAGGAAAAAAAAAGGTTATCTATATAGGTTTCCAAATATTTTTAATTGTCCCTAACATATTTTACTTACAAAAACCTCTGAGTACTCTGAGAGGTCAAAACCCATAATCTTGACACATTTACATTTAACTCACTAGAGATTTTTACAATGCCACTCAGTAACACCTGAGAAATAATCTTGACACTTTATTCAAGAAGTCAGGTTTCTTTATATTTTTAATTCACCACAATTTAAGAGGTTTTAAAAGTATTTAAGTATGCTTATTTTGATATTTCTGATCAGTTTAACTCACTAAACAGTTTAAAATACCTCAAGTGGCAAGACATGCATTAATTTAATAAATATCAATTTAAGACTCTATTATGAATAAAACACTGTTTTAGGTGCTCTGGGGCCAAGGAGAGGAGTAAATCATTGTTTCTCTTGCTTAATTCCATTTGCTTATTTCTAAGTTCACTCGGGAATTAATTTATGAAATGAAATGACTTTAATTTGTGATTAACAGATAACAACATCATTCTATTTTACATAATAAAATCAATCCCATAACATTTATGGCTTATTTTTGAATAGTGAAATGAAATTCAGCATCATGTATAAAAGCCTTAACTAGACCTCCTCGGTTTAAATGTTGGCCCTTCCACTTTCTACTTTTCATGGCCTTGACCATATTTTTACCCCAGGTCATTATCTGTAAAACGATGATTAAAATACTATCTATTAAGAACTCATAGCACTGTTTAAATGATTAACTGAATATGACAAATTCAGCACCTACATAAGTGTGTGACACAAAGTAGGTACTACAAATGTTCCTATTTTTGTTATATGTAAGCTTGCAAAAGGTTTTTTACTAATAAAATGGTTTTCAAAGGATTTATGTGTATTTTCCAATTGGAAATTATAGTCACTTTAATTTACTTATTCTCAATACCAATGCTTTCATAGCCCGTTTTAAGGTTTAAGGACATCTTTCTAGAATGTCCTTGAATGACATCTAGAAACTTCATCAGATCAAACTTAGACATCACTAAACTTCAAACTAGTTGTGTGTTGAATACAACAGAAATTTCACAGTATCAGTTCAAGGTATTATCTCAGAGTTAATGCTTAATCATTTCTTCTGCGGGAAGAAAGAGAAGCAAATATAAAAGCATACCCCCAGAGCAAAAAAAGACTTCCCTGTTAGTTTCTGAATTCAAAATTTCTCATATTTCTTATTCATTTTTTTTCCTAATTTACAATTTCAATTTCAACAGTGAGATTAGTAGAAAGAGCTACGAGTTTAAGATCAATTTCAAAGTGTTTTGAAGAGGCCTTTTTAATAGATTATTAAATTCAAATAGGAGAAAACTGTAGTTTATTGTATATATGTAGGACATTTTCTTCATGCATTCATCCACTGGTAGACACTTAGGCTGCATCTATACACTAACAACGAACTATCCGAAAAAGAATTTTAAAAAGCAATTCCAATTTTTGCACATTGATTTTGAACCCTGCAACTTTACTGAATTTGTTAATTATGTCTAACAGAGTTTTGGTGGAGTCTTTAGGATTCTGATAAGATTATGTCATATGCTAACAGAAATAATTTCTTTCTTTATATGGATGCATTTTCTTTCTCTTTCTTGCCTATTTGCTCTGGCTAAGAATTATAGTACTATATCATATAAAAGTGGCAAGAGTGGGAACCCTTGTCTTTTTTCCAATTTAGAGGAAAAGCTTTCAGCATTTCACCATTGAGCATGAGTCAGCTATGGGGCTGTCATATGTGGCCTTTATTATGTTGAGGAAGATTTTTCTATATATAGCTTGTTAAGAGTTATTATGAAAGGATGTTGAATGTGTCAAATGCTTTTTCTCCAACTATTGAGATTATCACCACATGATTTTTATACTTTATTCTGTTAGTGTGGTGTGTCAGATTTATTGATTTAAATATTATCACGTGGATAAATTACACTTAGTCATAGTATATGATCCTTTCTATTTCTTTGGTTAGAGACCTTTTACTACTGCGCTTTTGAGATAGTCTATCCCAAACAACATGTTGATGTTCAAAGTTGTTTAGTGTTTAAACTATATATTTTCTGAAAATAAGCATAAGGCATAAATAGTATCCACAAGGCTATTGCCTTATAATTAAGGAAATTACCTGTCATTAGAGCTTGTTCCTATATAAAATTATCAAACTATACCAACCAAACCAAAATCCATTACTTGATACCCAGAATCTAGATACCTGGATTTCTATTTTACCATTTTAGCTAGCTATTGTAGTCAAAAAGGCTATGTATTTCCTTACTTTCCTAAACATTTACCACCTGGTCCCAGTACTAGATACAACTATCCTTCTTAGTTCCTCACTCACATCCTCATTCTGATGTTTTTGGATAATATCATAGGGTTTTACAGTCTGATCATGACGATGCATCTTCTCCAAGCTCTGTGGGTGAAAGAAATTCCTCAGAATACTTTTGTAAATATAAAATTGATTAATTTCCTTTATAAATACCAAAAATAGCTGTACTAAGACAAGTTATTCTCAATATTCACTTCCATCATCCCCACTACTGTTACAGTAGACTACACTTCCTACTTTACTGGAAAGATACAAACCATTATGGCAACCTTTATTCTACCTAAAATATATTCCATATTTTCAACATCATCTCTCCCATAGTTCTTGTATGATAATATGTGTTCATCCTGAGACTAATTTATTCTTTTGCTTTCATTTTTAGTCTCATCAATATTTGCATTAATTAATTAGTTCCTCTTGCCTTTGGATTTTTCTTGCCTTCACTTGCCTCCCTGTTCTCAAAACATGTATACAGCTTTTTTCTTTAATTCTACAACTCTTTGTAGGATTGTCAAGTGTGTGTGTGTGTGTGTGTGTGTGTAATAGAAATACATTTTTTAGAGTTTTTGTATGTATTAAATAAAATAATGTGATCAAATGTACTGAGTATAGATAAAGACAGTAGAAACCTCAGTGAGAGGTAAGAAATTAAAGGTTGAGGGCACAGAAATATTTTAAAAACAGTTTCTCCAGAGATACAGAGAATATGCTTGATTTTTAAAAAATATATTTTAAAATTTCCTATCCCACGCCTTCACTCAACTAACCCTTTATCACCTTGTTATTGGTTTTCTGTCTCCCCACATTTTAATAAAATTGTTCACTCAAACCTTACCAATGATCTTCTTGACACAAATTGACAATCTAATTTTTTTCAGTCTTCTTTGTTACCTCTGTAGCATTGCTGACCACAGCTTTCTTAAAAATCTCTCTTTATTTACTTTGGGTGAATTAATTCTCATGGTTCTTCTTCTATTTCTCTACTTTCAGTTATACTAGGTCTTTCTCCTTCTTTTGAAACTTAAAATTCTTACCACCTCTAATTTCAGTGTTTACTTTCCTCACTTTTCTGTCCTGTGCTTGGAAGTGTCATACATTCAAATATCACCTTATGCAGAAACACCTAGCTCTATGTTTCTTGTCTTGACCTATCCTTTAAATTCATACCTGCATGTCCAAAGACTATCTGGACACCT
>VBSM01003204.1:47236231-47286982 GCA_008086735.1 Cheirogaleus medius | reverse complement strand
TTCATTTATTAAAAAAACTATTACTCTCACAGAATAAGATTATTTTCAGTAGACTATAAGATAGATATAACCAATTGTGTTTCCTTTTTTGCTTTGATTGCTAGGAAATCACAGAATAAGATTTAATGCAGTATAAAAACATATAATTTTGTTTCTAATCATTTGATCCTATATTTCTGTTTTAATACTCTTATTATGTAGCTGTCTTTGTTATAAACCAACCGAAATTGTTTATGCCTCAGGCTCACTAGAACCAAGGAGAAAAAAATATATAGTCTTATAGTCTATTACATAAAGATGAAATACACAGATATATTGGACTCATTAAATAAACTACTTGAGAATGTGTTTCATTCATAAAACCTGATAAGGCTAAGCAATTTCAGCAGCAGGAGAAATATGAACCTATAAAATATAACAGAAAAATAGAACAAATTAAATGGGTATAGTTTTAAAGTGTTGTTTTGAAAACCATTTTATAGCTATCATTGTTTAAAAACCTGATAATTTTTGAAGCTCAATTTACCAAGTGAATCAAAGCCTATGCATAATGTGTACTGCACCTAGCATGCAATCACTTAGCATGATTGTTTTTAGTTAACACTATTAGATATGTGTGGAAGCATTCCAATTCATTTTTGTTTGTTTGCTTGTTTAAAAGATCAAAGTAAGAACTCTAACTCCATTAACACATTAAATCTAGAAATTAGGAGTATAGTTTAAGAAACTATCAATTTTTATTTGTTTTTCTCTTGATTGTGAGTTTTCATTAACAACTATTATGATGCAGTCATCAAGTATAAAGCACTTTTTCAGATAAAAGAACATAAATTCTAGCAGAACAGTAAGAAAGTCCTTGATGCAGATTCAAACATACTGGACTTGTCCCAGATTCAGATATGCATCTCTTTCAGTTTGCTCTTTTCTTACTACCCATCTCTTGCAAGCAATGCAATGGAAACAAATTTATAGTCTATTTTATCCTTCCTTCATTTTCTTCAAACAATGTGCAGATGATACAGAATATAACTCACTTCTGTCTCTAGGACTTTCTTTGTTAGGAAATTCATTGCATATGCATAGGCTGTCCCCAATTTATAAACAGGTAGTAGTCCAAAAACTCATTTCTTAAATAAGTTGCTGGGAATGTAAAGCACATTGTTTCTTCAAAATGACTTTATATGCAGTACTGTGTTTGGTCTCAGAATTACTTACAAAAGCCAGAATAGCTCCGATTTATTGAGGACCTATTTAATGTCAGCAAAATATTATATATTATACACATTATATCTCACTGACTTCCTAATAACTTTTTTATTGAGCTAATGCATATTCTTAGAAAGTACATAAAGTACACACATCTTAAATGCAGAGCTGGATTTTTATATGTGTATACATCTATGCAATGGCCACCTGGATCAAGAGGTTGACTATATACTTCACCTCAGAAAGTTCCTGTTTGTCTCTTTTCAGTCATAACCACCCCATTCCATGGAAGCAACCCCTATCTGAAATTCTATTTCTGTGGATTAGCTTTGCCTGTTCATGGACTTTTTATAAATAAATCATTATACAGTCTATAAAGTTTTAGCTCTGTCTGAGAACATTCCTTCAACATTTCTCACATGTACCAATAGTGTAGCATTCCATTTTAAGAATATGCCACACTTGATTTATCCCTTCCCTTGTTGATGGGCTTTAAGGTTATTTCCAATATGGGGCTATTTAGATAAAGGTGCTATGAATACTTAATTCTCTAAGAGAACAATGACTTTATCATAGGGATGGTATACATTTATTTGTAGTAGAAACTTTCAAAGGGTTTTCCAAAGTGTTTGTAGCAATTTTCATTCTCACCAGCAAAGTATGAGTTTTGCCATTTCTCTTTATTTTTGCCAAAATGCCATGTTGTTAGTCAATAGCCATGCTATTGAGTGTGTTGTGGTATCTGATTGTATTTTAAATTTGCATTTCTTGTTTCTTTGAAAAACATAACATTGACAAGCTCTTAGCTAGACTAAGAAAAAAGAGAAGACTCATATAAAAATGAGAAATGGAAAGGATCATGAGGGACTATTATAAATAATTATTTACTAACAAATTTGATTGCCTAGAGGAAATGGATAAATTTCTAAAAAAAAAAAAATACAACCTACCAAGGTTAAATTGGAAAGCGACAGAAAGTCTAAACAGACTAATAACAAAGAGGTTAAATCAGTAATCAAAAACCTCCCAACATAGAAAAGCCCGAACCAGATGGCTTTACAGCTAATTCTACCAAACTCTCAATGAAGAATTAATTCCAATGCTTCTTAAACTCTTCCAGAAGTAGAGCTAGAGGGTATTTTTTACATGAATTCAGTAAATTTGCAGAATAAAAAAATCAACATATGAAAATCTATAGCATTTCTATACCCAAATAATAACCTAGCTGAAAAAGAAAGAAAAGAAATCCAGTAAACAATGCTATTTACATTAGAATAAAAACTAGGAATAAACTTAATCAAGGAGGTGAAAGAACTCAACACTGAAAACTATAAAACACTAATAAAATATATTAAATAGGACACAAAGAAATTTCATGCTTATGGATCAGAATAATTAATCTCATTAAAATGTCCATACTACCTAAAGTAATCTATAGATTCAATGCAATCTCTATCAAAATCTCAATGGAATTCTTCACAGAAATAGCAAAAATTATCTTAAAATTTGTATGTAACCACAAAAAACATCAAACAGACAAAGTATTTCTGAGAAAAAAAGTTGAAGGCATCATACTTCTAGATTTAAACTTATATTGAAAAGCTACATTAATCAAAACAGTATGGAATTGGCATAAAAACAGATACATAGACCAGTGGAACAGAATAAATAAATAAATCCAAATATATTTTGTCAAATAATTTTTGACAAGGGCACCAAAAAGACACAACAAAGAATAGTGTCCTTAATAAACGATGCTGGGAAAACTGGATTTCCATATGCAAAAGAATGAAATTGGATCCTTTCTTATACCATACCAAAAAATCAACTGAAAATGGATAAAGGACCTAAACATAAGATCTGAAACCATAAAACTCCTAGGAGAGAACATAGTGAAAAATCTCCCTGATGTTGGCTTTAGAAATGATTTTTTAGATATCACACCAAAAGTTTAGGCTACAAAAGCAAAAATAAATAAATGAAACTACATCAAACTAAAAAGTTTCTGTCCAGGAAAGAAAATAATCAACAAAATGAAAGGCAATCTACAGATAGGGAAAAATATATTTGCAAACCATGTATCAGGTAAGGGGTTAATATCCAAGATTTCTAAAGCACTCACACAACAATATAGCAAGAAAACATAACCTGATTTAAAACGGAGCAAAGGACTCGAAATATACAGTTCTCCAAAGATGACATAAAAATGGCCAACGGGTACATGAAAAGGTGCTCAACATCACTCATCTTCAGGGAAATACAAATCAAAGCCACCATAAGATACCACCTCACATGTGTTAGGATAACACTACAAAAAGACAAGAGAGAACAAGTGTTGGTGAGGGTAGGAAGAAAAGGGAATTCTTGTGCATGGTGGAACCATTGTGGAAAATAGTATGGACGTTCAAAAAAAAAAAAAAGACCTCAAATAGAACTACACTTCTGGTTATATACCAAAAGAAAATAAAATCGATACCTCATAAAGATATCTTCACTCCCAGGTTCACTGCAGCATTAGTCAAGATACGGAAACAACCTAGGTGTCCATCAATGGACAAATGGATAAAGAAATCATAGTGTGTGTGTGTGTGCAATAGGATATTATTCAGGCTTTAAAAAGGAGGAGAGATACTGTCATTTGCCACAATATGGATGGACTTGAAGAACATTATACTAAGCAAAATAAGCCAGACACAGAAAGAAAAAATGTTGCATGATATTATATGTAGAAACAAAAACAAAAGGTTGAATATATAGAGAATAAAATAGGAATTACCAGGGTCAGGACAGAGAGAGCAGTAGGAAATGCAGAGATTGGTCAAAGAATAAAAGGTAACAAATCAGATGCACAATAGAAAAATCTAATGTACAACAGGAGGACAATAGCTAATAATAGTACATTGTGTTCAGGCTTTTTGCTAAATGAGTAAATTAAAGCTGCTCTTGTCATAGGGGGAAAACTGAGTAAATATGTAAAATGAATATGCTAATTTGTTTCATTATAGTAATCATTTTACTATATATATATAAAATATATATATATTTATCAGATAACATCATATATACCTTAAATATACATAATAAAGTTTACTTAAAAAAACAAATTTGCATTTCTCTGTTGAGGAATTCATGTCGAAAAATTTTTATATGGATATTGGCTACATATATAACTTACTTTCTATTTTAATTTGTGAGAGTACTTTTAAAAAAATGAGTCTATTATCTATCCCACTGACTTTTGAGAAAGGTAATATTATCACTTGAATGATGGTGAAAATGAGGTCCTGGGAGGTAAAATAATTCACCAAACATCACACATCTAGTAAGCGGCAGAAGAGGCACTGGAGTCAGTCTGACTCATTCAAAAGACTGTGCTCTTCAGAGCATTCTACACTTTGGGGCATATAAAGTATCAGAAATACTTCTCTCTGGATAAGAATATTTTAGCCATATTTATTGATATAAAAAATTTTTCATGATATATTAAGATGAAAATGACTATAAAACAGTACACCATAAGATTTCTACTTTGATAAAAAAATGTGTGTATATATGTATCAATAGAAAACATACTATATGAATCCACATTAAAATGTTAACTGTGGTAAAAAATAAAAATAAAAAATATTGTTTTTGATTCACAACTTAAAAAAACATATGAGATATGCTTGTTTCCACCAGTACCCCTACCTGAAAAGTGAGAGTGAGCGATCATCAGTTCACTGAGACTGGCATAAGATGTCTGGGGGAAAAAAGAAAAGTAATATGGGAAAAAAACAAAAAACAAAAACACCGCATTTCACAAAGTGTGTCCGAAGGAACACTAGTAACAAAACCCATTTATTGTGCTGGGAAAAGAAGCATAATATTATAAAATGAATTATGGAAATTAAAATGCAATTTAGTATATTAAGCCTCTACAGAATCCTCTTAAATTTGTGTAATATAGCCTTTCTAAAATTATTTGACAAGAGAACACTTTTCCAAAGAATATCTATTAACAGCTTGTCAACACTAAGGAAAATAGCTTCCCTTTTTCCTTTTGATCACTCATTTTCCTCTTTACCTTATCTACAGTGAAAACTTATGGGATATAAGTAAATTCACACACTCTAGGATAAACAAATATATATAAACACATATATGTAAAATATACAGAAATAAATTTAAAAAAATAATTTTCAACAATATGGATTCTTGTAAGCATTGATACAAACTTCCATTCCAATGGAAAGTGGAAAATAACAAGAACAGCAAATATATGCCTTGGATACTAGCTCAGGAAAAGTAATTGTTTATCATTCCTGCTGTGCAGGTAGTCAATGGAATGGCAAACTGTTACAATCTTATAAGCAAAAGTGTAAAAGCACCACTCCAGTCTGCTTTCACAATGCAGAAAAAACTGCTATTAATCTGACCAATGTCCAGATGTCCAAACAGCAGAGACTTGAAAGTTCTATAGGCAGAGGATGTGGGTTCTCATCTTCCCTCATCGTCAATATGCAAGACAGACTGAACTGGCCCTTTAGTTATATAGCAATAGGCTTGTCATTTATTATCACTTGATATTAAACCCAGATAGTTCACTCTTCACTCTGTTAGTAATCGAATTAATATCTATACATATACCTATTTCTACATATTTATGAAAGAATTATTATCCACTCTCATATCAATACAGGAGTACATTGAGGCTATGAAAAGGGCCAAAAGAACAATATAAACCTTGCTATTTTTAAATATCTTTCCTAAAAGAACACTTAAAAATGCCTGCTTGCATGGATTTCTAGATAGTAACATCATTTGCAGAATTATTTATTATTATATCTATTGTGCATATATGTATATACAATAGATACACACATACAAATATTTACACATACATGCATACACTAATACATAAAATAGCTTAATATTACAGAATCATTTAAATAAAGATTTTTAAGGCTACAAAAATGATTAAAACATGTTAAATAGATAAAACACACTATAGGAACTCTATATAAATTTTATATATGTCCTTATTGGTTTTATGCAATTGAGTAGTAGTCATTATCTTTGGGTATTGTTATCACAGATGATATTTTCCTGTTGCTTTTCTAAAACTTCTACATTTTTTTCTGATATTGTATGTAATGCTAACAATATCTTAAGTCAAAAATTGATACAAGACTCTAATAGATTATATATACATTATGACACCATTATATACTTATATAGTTATTAATATGGGATAATTATAAATTGTTTCTGAGTGCTGGGATTACAGGGTTTTTTGTTATCACAATGTAAAAAATACATTTACTTGAAAAGTCATCAGGTGAAGTGTATATTAGAATTCATGTTGGACAAGTGTGTATTTGAAACCAGAAGTTAACCTGAAGATGAATATAAAATAAAACAAACTTACTAGAGACATACAAAGAATGCAAAAGGAGATGAAAGATACTGAGAACATAGAACACAGAAAAAGAACTGAATTAATGATCACGAATAAGTTATTTACTGCAGTTCACTTTGCTTACAACTCTTGATATAAGGAGGTAATGCGGAAATAAAAATAAAAAAATCCAGAACTTTCTTAAAAAGAGTTGAAATTGAGTTCACAATGACCTCAATAAAATTTCCATGAAAATAGTCTTAAATTTCAAGGAAAAGGGGAATTTGTTTTCCTATATCTATAAAAGAACAAAAGCAAAATCTTTCAAAGGTGCCAAAGCATTATTGTTTCACAGTGTTCTCTACTGTGGCACTCAACATCAGAATGTAATAGAGAGATAACTTCAGAGACTTACATAAAAAAGAGATGTGATCCAAGAGCTCTGTTTTACCCAAGCTAGTTGTCATTCATATGCGAAGATGAGAGAAAGACAATTTCAGACTTGTAAACTTTCAAAAAATTTACTACCAAGAAACCCTTTCTTCTGCAGAGACTGAAAAAATAAAATAACTAAATGAGAGAACTTCTACAAATGGATGTTGATTACTATATACAAAGATTATTCTTTATTAAAAAATAAAAGATAATCTGTTAGCAGGAAGTATAGCTATAAATAGCTATAGCTAAGTTATATTAAAAGGTACAGCACTGAGAAAAAAAATGTTTATGAACATTATAGCTGCTATGAGGGAAGAAAAGCATACAGAATGATGCACACCCCTGTACCACAGATGAAGAAAGGAAGAAAGAAAAATTTTAATAGGAATGCAAAATATTCCTTATGAGTTAATTATTACTCTAAATCCAAAATATAATAAAATAAAAATTAACTTTATTATTTGAATATTTTGAGAATAACCAAAATAAAATGGTATAAGTTAATCTAGACATGAAAGGATACTTCACTATAACAATGTTAATGTATCAATAGGCTAAAAAAATTGTTGATCATTTAAAAATTCAATTAAAAGAAAATTTGATCTCTTTCCCAATAAAATACTCTATGGAAAGCAATATGGAGATACCTCAAAGAGATACAAGTAGATCTACCATTTGATCCAGCAATCCCATTACTGGGCATCTACCCAAAAGAACAGAAGACATTCTATAAAAAAGACATCTGTACTAGAATGTTTATAGCAGCACAATTCACAATTGCAAAGATGTGGAAAAAACCCAAGTGCCCATCAATACATGACTGGATTAATAAAATGTGGCATATGTATACCATGGAGTTCTAGTCAGCCACAATAACAATGATGAACTACCTTTTATATTATCCTGGATGGTGCCGGAGCCCATTCTACTAAGTGAAGTATCCCAAGAATGGAAAAATAAGCACCATATGTACTCATCATCATATGGGTTTTAACTGATCAACACCTAAGTGCACATATAGGAATAACATTCATCAGGCATCGGGCAGATGGGAGGGGGGCAGAGGGGATGGGTATATACATACATAATGAATGTGATATGTACCATCTGGGGGATGGACACGCTTGAAGCTCTGACTCAGGGGGTGGGGTGGGGTGGCAAGGGCAATATATGTAACCTAAACATCTGTACCCCCATAAAATGATGAAATAAAAAAATAGAAAAATTATTTTTAGAAATAGCCATATAACTCAAAACTAGCATTATAACCAATGACAAAATAATGGTGATAATCCCTTCCAACTCAGTAATAAGCAAAACTATCTATTGCTATCAATATTTTTCAGTATTATAGAGGGCCTTGCTAATTCAAGAGAAAGAATGAATAAAAATATTGTTATAAAGGTGAATATTGTTACTGATAGATAACACTGCATACATTGGCAGATACCAGATAAATTGCCACTGATAACAATAAAGGAAGTCAATAATGAACCTTGGTAAATGATACACAATCAAAGAACATTCATGCAATTAGGCAAAGACCATTAGGAAAGTACAAGTAACTGGCATTTATCACAATAGCAAATTTACATAATGGCAAAATCTTTGTTACCACTCACACTAGCAGCAACAAAGTTCTTCAAAATATAACCCTGTCCCACAAAAGAGCTGTTCATAAAATTTTATTTAGTCCTAGAAGATGCAAATCAATGGAAATGCATATAATAGACTTGGATGGTGTGATTATTACTCTATCACTACAGAAATTATATAGGCTTAACATAATTCCAAGTACTAAAACCTAGAGTCATACGCCATATCATGACATTTTGGTCAATGATGAACTGCATATACAATGGTGGCCATAAGACTATAAGGGAGCTGAAAAATTTCTATCACCTACTAAGATCACAGCCATTGTAATGTTCTAGTATAACACATTACCTCTCCTATGTTTAGATACACAAATAATTACCATTGAGTATAACTGCCTACAGTATTCAGTATAGTAACATTCTGTACAAGCTTGCAGACTAGGAGCAACAGGCTACACCATACAGCCTAGGTGTGTAGTATCTATACCATCTAGATTTGTATAAGTACACTCTATGGTATTAGCACAATGAAAACATCACCTAATGACACAGATATCCAAACACATCCCCATTATTAAGCAATGCATTACTTAATATACAGAGTCTAAATACTGTAGACTAACTGCTATGTAGTTCCAAACAGTAAACACATAAATACAATAAAAATGCATAAGTTTAGCAGAATTCCAACTATAAAATTCCAACTGTAAAAATACAGTTTTAGAACTATCATTACTGATTGAAAAATATACATAGAGAAACTGAGTGAAACTACTAAAAAATAACTACTATGATGCCTCCTGCCTATGATTTGTTGAATGATAAATCTGTTCTTACAGTATTTTTGTAATCTTCCACCAATCTGAGGAGGAAGGTGCTATTATTACTATTGTCCATTTTTCAAAAATTAAATGAGAAAACTAATGCTCAGGAAGCTTAATATCTATCCTAAAATTATACCAGAAAAATGACTGAGTACGGTTTTGAATGAAGGCAGATTTGACTGCTGCTCTCTCGATTATTTGAAGGGGAATAATAAATCTCACCATAAAAGAATTTTTATGACAATGTGGGTCTGGCACTGAAGTGACAATCACATATATAATACAAAATGCAGACTTTAAGCACCTGAAAACTACACATACAGTTTAAAAATGGTAAAATGAGCTTTCCAAAATAAAGGGGGAATTATTACTAGATGGTATAGTGGCAAAAACTGGATAGCAATTCAGAGAAAGGGAGAAAAAGAGGCATAATTTATACAATGTTTTAAAAGAACTTTCACATACTCTGTTTCTCTTCAGATCAAGTCAACCTTTCACCTTTTACTAGAAGAACTTTCAGGTTGAACTACAAAGCGTACCATGCAACAAGTGTGAGAAATGTAGATGCTGAATGTCGTACTGATGCACTTGCTCTAGGAAACTATGGTAGCAAATACTATGACAGTACTTCAGTTCTCCTGGGACCTTGTGCATGGTGACACTGCTGTACTATGGAGGGGTTCATCTTCTACCCTATCCACTCTGGTCAGTGACCAGACATTGCCCTCCTGTTCTCACTCAGAACAATAGCCAATTGTTCTGATGTGTGCCATGCCCAAGCACCATGAGGAGGTCCAAGTAAAGGTTCGATTGTATTGTGCAATGTTAACAGAGTATAGTGAGAAGAACGTACAATTTTAATAACCAAGGCAGATTGAAAACTTGGCTATTTTGTGGGATGTTAGATCTGGCTTCTGCAAAAATGGATAACTTTGCCCATTTACTATGTTGTTTTAAGAATTAGTAACAGTGTGTAAAACATCTGCATGGTTCCTGTAACAGCACTTAAGTTGTTTCCTTATGATTTTATTATTAATATGATGACGATCAAAATCATTATTATTGGAAAGCTCAAGAAAATTCTCTTTTATACAAAAGTCTTCCCACACATGCTCAGCACCTTTCCCATATTACCAATACTCTGAACAGGTCACAGGTTTTAATAAAATAGACACCCTTTCATTTGAATCAAGGGGAAAATGTAAGTATACAAATTTATTCCCTAAACAAAAAATTAAAAGGAAAATATAATGCATATGTGTACATGTGTGATAGGTGAAATTAAAATTTTCAATTACATCAATATATAAAAGTATGACAAAAATATAAATTCTCCAAAGAATGAATGCATAATGTATATGTGTACACGCAATAAGAAAAACTAGAAAAACAAATTCTTAGAGAGTAGAGAGAAAAGCCAGAATAAAAAAAAATCCAAAATAAAACCATATAGGAAAGTGTATCCAAAGCAAAGAAATGCAAATGAAAAACAAACCTAATTTATTTTTGTAATGAACTAAAATCACCAAGTAAGTCAGTGCTGAACCTAATACAGTAAAATTGGCATCTCTATTCAATATGGCACCTCTATCTCCACATTGATTTTAAAAGACATAACATAGCCAGTGTGTAAGAAGAGCCACAAAAATGATCATATCCTTTAACATGGAAATTTCATTTTAGAACCTTATTCTAAGGTAATAAATTTAAATGTAATAAAAAGATAAAACTTTTGAAGATGTTCTTTGCAGCATTATGTGTAATAGCAAAATTTGGATGCCAGCTTATAATTCAACATTAGGAGATGATGATATAATAAATTACTGTAAATTGCTACAAATGCATTTTGATGCAGATTTTAAAATATATGTATGAGAAAGAGAGAAAAATCTACCTGATATTTTAAAAAGGTACCTTATAAAGTACCATATGCAGGACAACTGTAGTTCTGATAATTTTGGTATATATATGGAAGAAAGTATACAAAAGATTATCAATTAACCTATAATTGTGCTACAATAATGAATTCTTGGTTGTCATAATTTACAAGATAATTTTTGGCCTTATGTATTTTCTTGTCAATATCTATATTTTATAAAATCAGTTATTATGACATATTGGTATTTGATTATATCTTACCAAAGGAGTAATTCTGGTTTGTTTTCTACTGAGTTTCTGTTCCAGAAAGTTGTCCAACAAAACTAACGCAGAAGTCCTCTGACTACAAGCATAAAGATAATTATTTTAAACATACATAGCTAAGTATAAGTAGAAAAAGAAATCCTAGGTGCCAGAAACAAAGAAATTGAAAGAAAGAACAAATAATGTGTGAGCTGATGCTCTGAAACAGGTGTGGAAAAGTGGAAGAAGGGACTGGGTCATTGAGATTGAATGCCCACAAAGGACAGTGAGCCTGGACAGGCTGGGAGTTCAAAGGAACCCTGTTTAAAATGATACCCTCATTAAACTGAAGTAGAAAAACCTACTCACTGGCTTATTGAAACCATAGACAAATAAATAAATGAGCAAATAAACTTTTCTACATGAGCTCTAGGTGGGAAAAAGAAACCCCCAGTGTAGAAATTGGTCACTACTTGTCTTGGGCACAGCTTATCTGATAGGGAAATCAACATGCCAAGAACTTAACTTAAAACTTAGTCTTGCAAAGCTCTAGAAACAACCCAAGTGCCCATCAATACATGAGTGGATTACTAAAATGTGGAATATGTATACCATGGAGTACTATTCAGCTCTAAGAAACAATGGTGATCTAGCACATCTTGTATTTTCCTGGATAGAGCTGGAACCCATACTACTAAGTGAAGTATCCCAAGAATAGAAAAACAAGCACCACATATACTCACCAGCAAATTGGTATTAACTGATCAGCACCTAAGTGGACACATAGGAATTACATTTATTGGGTATTGGGCAGGTGGGAGAGGGGAGGAGGAGGTGGGTATATACATACATAATGAGTGAGATGTGTACCATCTGGGGGATGGTCACACTTGAAGCTCAGACTTGTGGGGGGAGGGAGGGCAAGGGCATTATTCGAAACCTTAAAATTTGTACCCCCATAATATGCTGAAATAAAAAATAAAAGATTTAAAAATTTAAAAAAAACTTAGTCTTGAGATACAAATTCTCCTAAGATATCTGGTAGAAGCAAACACAAATACACATCAAAGGGATTATTCTACAACAGACTGCATAAGATTTGCAAATGGAAACAAAAAGAAATCCCCTTGTACATAAGATCTCATTTAAAAATAAGAAAAACAGTCTTGAGCATTAGCAGAAACAAAAAAATAGGAAACCACAAGACTGAGATACTAATACAAAATCTAAAAAGTTACTGTAAAACACAAGTCTAATGACTAAAAGAAAAAATAAAATAAGCCCATGTGATAAGAATGTTTCAATATAAAACATATAATTAAGCAAAAAATCCATTATATTTTAAGAGAGAAAGTGGATTCAGAGATAAATCTAAATCACCTAAACTGTAAGTATAAGGGTTATGTTAACAAGGAAGATACAGAGAAGTTAAAGTTATGTAGTATTTTCTACATAAAGAGAAATGGAGGGGGAACATAAAGAGATAATGGCTGAGGATTTGCAGAACTGCAGACAGACACGAATTCTCCAATTGAGCATTCAGAATAAGTTTTTAGTAGGACTATATCTTGACACATCCTGGCGAAAATGCAAAATACGAAAAGAGCATATTAAAACTATTCAGAGAGAAAAGGCTTATTAAAATAAAATAAAATCCTTAAAAGGATATCTTTCTTCTCCATGAAAAATTCAAAAGTGTGTATGTATATGCATGCATGTATAAATAATGATTCATGATCTAATGCAAAAATGGTTCAACAATATCCAATGAATACATGTAATTCATCAAAGTAACATATTAAAGAAAAGCCATATGTTCTTGACAATATATGTCTATGTAAACATTTTACAAAAGTCAATATCCATTTATGGAATCAGATATAGAAGAGAATAAATTAGAAGATAAGTCCTCTAACACAGTAAATCTAACTACCCCAAACCTATAGTAAATAACACACTTAATAGTGAAATTAAAAATTATCCCCTTTACAAATAGGGAAATGATAAAAGTTGTACACTACCCATGCTACTATTCATCAATATACTAGATTTATAGTTGGCAAAAAAGATACAGCAATCAAAAAGGATGAAACAACCTGTAGATAATATGGTTGTTTACATACAAAATCTAAACAATTATGAAGTATGTTCAGAAAACATTCAGAATATTCAGCAAGTTTGCATTCCTATATGCAAGCAACCAAATACCAGAATAGCATTTACAAAAGTGATAAAACTGTCAGGCATGTGGCAAGAAATTTAGCAAAATAACTGGAGGCATTTATAAAACGTGATATAAGGATGAAAGAAGTACAGAAATAGAGAAAATCATTCTATTATTAGATGGAAATCATTAAGGACATAAATGTACTAATTAAACAATAGATTCAATGCAATTTCAGTCAAAATCCCAATGGAATTTTTATGAAACATGCAAAGCTCACACTGAAGCTTGGGAAACACTGTTGACGGGAATGTAAATTAGCACAGTCACTATGGAAAACAGTATAGAGGTTCCTCAAAAAACTAAAAATAAAACTACCATATGATCCAGTAATCCCACACTGCTGGGTATATATGTAAAAGAAGACAAATTAATATACTGAAGAGATATCTGTACTCCCATGTTTATTGCAACATTATTTACAATAGCAAAGATGTAGAATGAATCTAAGTGTCCATCAATGAATGAATGGATAAAGAAAATGTGGTATATGCACAAAATGGAAAATTCAGCCATAAAAATTAAATCCTGCAATTTTCAGCAAAATCGATGGAACTGGAGGAAATTATGTCAAGTAAGTAAGCCAGGCACAAAAAGACAAATGTCACATATTCTTACTCATATGCGGGAGCTAAAATAATTGATCTCATGAAGGTAGATAGTAGAATGTGTGGTTTTCACCACAGTCTGGGATGGATAAGGGGGAGGGGGGATGAAGAGGGGTTGGGTAATGGATACAAAAATACAGTTACAAGGAAAAAGATCTAGTGTTTTTCAGCACAATAAGGCAATTACAGTTAATACATTGTTGCATATTTCAAAATAGTAGAAGAGAATATTTAGAATATTCCCAACACAAAGAAGTGATAAATATTTGAGATGCTGTTTATCTCAATTACCCAGATTTCACCATTACACATTGCATGCTTATATCAAAACATAACATGTATGCTGTATAGCTATTAGGCAGCCATTAAAAAATTTTAATAAATTTTAATAAAAGGCTCAATGGACAATGAAAAGAATAGCAATGTAAGAATAAGAAGGGGTTAACTCACCTGTGAAGTATCAAAATCCATTACATAGCTATAGTAAACAGAATTTTCTGGTAAATGGTTTTCATTATCAAGTTTAAAAAACCCTAGTTCTAAGAAAATTAATATCATACAATTTATGTAAAATATAAATGCATAAATATGTTTTAATGCATTCATACATAATAAAAATATGAAAACTTCCAGTAAGATGAGGTACATCAACTTCCTGATAGTGGTGAATTCTGGGGAGAAAGAAAAGGGGAAACAAATGGGGTAGACTAGGATTTTTGTTGTGGGTGCTCTCCTGTGCATAGTAGGATGTTTAATAGCATCCTGGCTCTACCTATTAGATGATAGTAGCACCCATTTTACCAGTAATGACAATCAAAACTGTTTACAGAAATTGTCAGATGTCCCCTGGGGGGTAAAACTGCCTCAGTTGAGAAAGACTAACTTTTTAGTATCAGTTTTCCAGAAGAGAGGGGAGTGGAAGGGAGGAGAAGAGAGATTTGAAAAAAAAAACAAAAAAAAAAACCAAAAACTATAAAACAACAACATCTGAATTGGGAGGGGGCACAGATGTCAAATTATTTTTTGTGCTTTTTATTTGTTTGGAATTTTTTCATATTTTTAAAAGTATAATCAGGTAATATAACACTGTATTTTAATTGTTAAGAATGTTGGCTCTAGTTTAAGACTGCCCTGATTTGTAATTTGAGTTTTTAGTGTATGTATGACTTTGTGTATTTCTTATTTTCTCTAAGTCTCAGTTTCCAAATTTGTAGCTGTGAAAATCAAATGAAATTACCCATACAAACATCTTAGCACAGTACTTAATACATAGTAGGTGCTCAAAATAAAGTTCTCTTATAAACTGCAAATTAATATTACCTTGTTCATAAAGTTATTATGGAAGTATTCATGATACATGGATAAAGAAGTCATTAAGTCATCATTATAGTCATAAGCATACCATAAAATGATTTACTTTTTAAATTGAAGAGTTGTTTGCACAGTGTGAAGTATAGCTAGAAAGTAAGTATTTGATTGGAAAAAATAGGAGCAAAAATAGCACACACACAAAAATCATCAAAGGATAAATACTGAAGAAGTCACAAGGCCAGATTCAGAGAACAAATCTTTATTGTGATTCTTTTGATTTATGCCTCATGTTAAAAAAGACTTACTTGAGTTTAACAATATTTTATTTAGCTATGAAATATTACAATATGAGAAAATTCCTGCCACATGCTAGTAAATGCAAGACATTCAGCATAAATTTAAAATTATAGAATTTATAAGATAACTTTAATTAGAATAGAGTAAATTAACTTTTTCTCAAGTCCTTATTTAGGTGTTAGAATAAGTTTAGAGCACAGAAAGTGTGAAAACGATGTTTGGTTTTAGAACTATATGCATAATAGACCTGTTTTTCAACATTTCATAAGTATCTCATATGGCAACTCATTTATTCTCTAAAATCCAGGACAATGGTACCTTGAAATTAAATGTTTGTGCTATTCAATATTTGTTAAGATTCACGTTACAAAGAGGGGAGATTCGGTGTTCAATAATTTATAATCATTGTTTGTAACTGTAGTCCATAAACCTTGACCTTCTTTAACATAGGATGTCTGGTAAACCCATTTCTGAGGCTGGATGGAGTAGTTGGAGACTAGCAGTGATAAGCAGCAATATCAGCAAAGTAATCACCTATAGGCTACTTTGGTCATCTGTTGACAAGGCTGAGCAGGAGCTTCTGGGAATCTTCACAATGTTTGAAATAACTGTGCTATATACAGTAATAACCTTTTTTTGTACATTACCCAATGCCTGGAAGAACATAAGACGTTCAGAATCAGTTTTTTCTCCTCTCTGCCTAGATGCCTAGAAGTTTTCTTAAACACAGAGAATACTTACGACATCCAAGAAAACTTATTTAATGCATACCTTATATATCAAACCTAAATCTTTCACCTACTAAGATGACAATCATCATTATAATTAAATTCAATTTATTTAAAACTATTGCAAAAAGTGACACATGGAGAAAATGTTTAATAGTATTTTTAAATAATTAAAAGTGCATAGAGCAAGAGATTATATTGCATATAAATTGTGTAGTTTATTCAACACATTAAGATTATTTCCATGTGAATTACCATATAAAATTTTACTTGTTATATCATACTACAATACCCAAAATTCTTCCAAGCACTTCAAATTGGCCTACACAGCAATTTGGCATCCTTTGTGATCTGATCTGACACATGTGACCACATTAAATTCAAACAGTTGTATGTAATTTTGTCTGTTAATTAAATAAAAATTAGAAAAATGCAAAACACAGGATGTTTATCAAGGAGAATAAAAGTACCTATGATTAAGAAAAAAAATTCCAAGTTGAAATAGGATCATTTCTCTCGTATTCACATACCAGAAAGCACATCTAGATTCCCCCCAAAATTTGTGACATTGAAAAACCAGCTTAGTTATGATTGTGGAACTTCAAGCAATTAGCAAGCAATTGTCTAGAGATATCTCCATGTTGTTATGTTAATTCACAATAATGAACTTTGAAGAAGAGATAATTTAACAATTTCATTTTCCAAATATAGAAACTGATGAATAAAATAAAGCTTGCATATGTGTGGGCATGTGTGTGTGCACATATGTGTTTGTGTGTGATGGTAATATATGAACTAAATTTATTAATTTTGTATGTAAAATGTTAATATTTGCTTATTTTGAGCAGTAGCATCATTTCTGATCAATATTCACTATTTTCCAAATCCCATCACTGTTTTTAAGTAGAAACAAATTTTTAAAAATGAAAATGTTCAAGGATTCTAGTGTTTGGAAAGTTTCAAGAGATATTTTTGGAGACTAAATATTCTTGGAAATTGTGAAAAAGGATCATTATAAACTACTGTTCTATTATTTCAACAGAATAAGAGTCAAATTAATAGCTTCTCTTAAAGTTAAGAATTTAATTGCAAATTATTTTATTTTTTATTAGATTCTCCTTGAAGGGAAAGTTTTTAAAGTTAAAGATTTCAATCAGAATACTACCTGAAAATCATAGCATATGAAACTAGAAAAAATACATTAATCATTATCTCCCATTTAAAACCTAATAAACATTATCACACCCACAAGTAAAATGGCAAGAAGCCCATTTCTTATTTACATACAACCTGTGTTGTGTTAACTATAAAATTATAATTCTAACCTTGCCACTTACTGTGTGATCGTAAGCATATAATCTTAATACCCTCAGCCACAGCATTGACACCTATACAGAGGAGATAAAACCCGTATTTATAGAGCACTTAGCACTTTTCAATGGGAGCTATGCATAGCATGCCTTCGAATAGATTCCTGCCTTTATAGGTTGCATGTGTCTATTACACTGTGCCCATTATAAAATGGAGACACTGCTGAGGAACAGATAATTAAATTATACCCATCATATTATATTAGTGAACTACATAAATAATTAAGTTTGTCTGATTTCTTTTCCACCTGAGAGAAACACCAAACTTTCCATTTCACAATTTCTGTTGTTCATTTTTAAATAAGTAACACATCAAGATACACTCACCAAGTTTCTATATCCTTCATATATGCATTCTCTTATACAAGTTGAGCAAAATTTGAGAAACAAATTCTATTGCCTATAGATATGAATTTTTCCCTTATGATAATTCAAATGGAGCCAATAAGAACATTCAGAAAAATTATTGATATATATTTTCCAATTAGGTCCTAAGCCAAAATTCCAAAGTTAATGTATAAATATATTTTTGTGTCTTTCCATAGATAATTTTATTTTTTAACATAAAAATAAAACACTTGATAAAAAGTTTAAAATGCCCTTCAAAACCAATGAAAACTTCAAACATGAAATGAACTTCATCAAAAACACAATACAAAAAAATCAGAAACCAAGCTTCTTGATAGTGATTTGTGCATAAAAAATGTTTGAATAGGCTAAAATAAATGGAATAAATATAATACTCATCATCTTAGAATTTTATGCTTTATCTTGCTGGAAGCGGGGGAGGGGGAAAACAGGAGGTAAAAGTCAACTCCACTTCTCCATAACAAATATGCTACACCCAAGACAATAACCCATTCCAGATTCAACTTGGTTAGTTTTCAGTACAGAAGTTTCAAATGACAAGCACACATAATCTAATTTCCTCCAGTGTGGCTTCCATGGTCACAGGTTCTATCCATTCTCTATCAGGTAGCTGAGAAAGATGAGCAGAGAATAGAAACCATCAAATTCCCACCCTCTAGCTGGTATTAAAAACGGAATGATGTAAGAGATTTCATATACCTGACAGGGTGAGCCAATGCGATGTTGCAAACATTATTTTGGTGGCAAATCATATAACAGCAATTGTGAAGAATTAGGAAGTAAAAGTTAACATGGAATCTGGGTATAGACACTATGTTTTTGTTTGTTTGTTTGTTTCAAGTCTACATGACCAACTCAAGAAACCATTCAAATGGCTAAAAGTATGAATGGCCACCTGAGTAATAATAACATATCCACACAGATTATCTACAACTAGACATAAAAATGTTTTAGACACCATAAAAAGACAGAAAGCCTTATTTTTAGAGGAAAAGTAGTATTTCTAATGAAGACAGCACACCATTTGCAGGGTTTCTTTCAATAATGCAAGCGTTGAGGACTATTTGGATAATATTGCATGACCTCAGTCAACCTTATTCTTATACTATGATTTTTTAAACCTTTACAATTTAGAAATTTCATAATCTAAAGCTAAAATAAGGTTTTTTCTCATAGTATAATGATTCACATATAACATCTTTTTTCTACCCCAAACTCTCAATTCTTTAACTGTAATTTGTGTACAACACACACACACACACACCAATGCACCTCTCTTACCTATAATACTATTCATTGTACTTAATAACTGTGATTTGTTTCAGTCACATACACTAATGCAAAAATTATGGCTCAAAATTTCTAGCAAGTGAAGGTAGATGGTATCCTATCTAATTGACATACTGTATTCAACATTAATCTGTATGTTTCTTAGCTTAGCATAAATTTGTATACCAGATGCCTTCTTGTAATTAACATTCTGGGATTTAGGAGCAGATTTTGCTGGTAACAAACTTTCTATCAAATCGACATCTGTGATTTATACCTCCAACTCACTTTCAATATATTTACATAATCAGTTCAATTTAAGCCCATATTATACATTCTTCTTACATTTTCATAAGCAGTATCCCCTCAAGATAGTTAAAAAGTAAATCAAGGTGAAACTGAATTCTTTCTCCTTTTTTTCTAATCAAAACACTTATCATGAACATATAATCAAAGTCTCTGATTACATGAATTTTTATTTTAAAAGAAAAATATGTGATTTTATTATGATAAAAGGTATATAAGACCATTAACAGGCATAATTTACACTAATTGCTATCAACATGATCATATACACATCATTATATGTGCATAGCTTTATAAGCATTTTAACAATAATGGCCTTACACTGTTCTTTTGAAGCATGCTTAGATGCTATTATTCACACTTAACCACTAAGGAAATGAGGTTCAAAGAGGTTAGATGACTTGATTAAGATGGCTTAAATTCCAGGATCATCCGTCTTTTGTTTTGTTTTCTTGCTGTATGTAAGGGCAGATTTCAGGTCTTTTCTTCCAGTCCAGGGATTTTTTTCTACTATAACAAATTATTTTTAAACACAGGTAATTGTAAAACTTGGAAATATTTTCCAATTAAAGTATAAATATATCATTTAATCAAAAATTTTACAGATGAATCTGATGTTTTCTAGGATGATTTTAATCACAGCATATTTAATGTCAGTTTTAGATACTGTACATTAGAATAGGAAAATTGGTTTTTTTAATAAAGGAAATAATATCTAAAGGAAAATTGTTTTGATATACTTTTATTGCTAAAAGTTTCTAGCATTGGGCAAATTAAACCATATGATGTATTATTGTAAAAATTCTAGAAGACCCCTTTGGCATATTGTTAGTAGGCAGGTTTGGTCATCAAATGTATTACTACATATATAATCACAAAATGTCTGCCTTAACAAAAAAGAACATTGCCAATGACTTTATGTTGTACTTCAAGGCAAATCATTGATAAAACATGAACTAAGTTTTACATATATGAAATATGTACATTAACATTGATTTTGCCTATTCTAATTTTCCCTTCCATTTTTCTTAATAAAATTAGATTAAATTATCTCTTCATTAGCAACCTTTTAAAATTACTGTGATAAATTAATGATTAAAATATTTTTACATGACTACATTTTCAGAAAAAAAAAAAGAACTTATAAACCCTTAGTAGGAAATTCATTTGGCACCTATATCCCAGTTTCTCAATGTTGTACAATCACAAAGAGAGTAAGAGAGAGAGAAATGGAGTAGAGTTGTTAGGAATCAGTAAGGGCGTCTTAGAATTAAAGGAGTGTACTAGAGTACTTTAGCAACAGAACACCTATTTTCTACAAAGCCAAATCAGAAATCACCCAGATCTGAGAGACATGAAGAAAGACTATACTTTAAATGGAAAATCCACTTCACTCCAATCTTGATTTCATAATTGTTTTGCTATTAAGGGAGAAATCTGGGATTCCAGATATCAGCTTATGGTGATAGAACGTGTCACCTAAAATGAATCTCCATCTACCTTTTATTATTCTTCTATAGGAGTTTGATCTGCCTAGAATTATCCTCTTTGATAATAATGTCTGATAACTCTAATAGCTTTTACTATGTACCAAGCACTGTTTTAAGTATTTTATATTTATCATTGCTTTTAAGTTCAAGCAGTTAGATAATTGAGGTAAGAAATTCAATTAGGATAAGGGGGAAAAAAGATTCTAATACACATAGAAATACATTCAATTTCTAAGTGGAGAGATAAAGACTGCATGAAACTGTAAGCTATAAACATATAATTTAATAATGAATGCTAAGAAATAACTTAATCTCTGGTATGGAACATTTAAAATGTGAGACATTTAAAATGTAAAAATTATTACTTAGTGGTATGTATATGAGGTCACACAGAACAGACAGAAGTTGTGTCTATTTAAAACTAGAATATTAATATTTAGCCAGTTAAACTTATTGATTAGAAGGAATAGTTAGCTTGTATTTTAATGCCATGTAGAAAGATCACAAATTGGCTAGCCGATCATTGATGATTTTGTATACATAATAAAATCATAAAAATATATAAAATTTATGTTTAATATAATTTGATGATTTTACCTCATCCAATTTATATTTTGGCAATGCATTTGTTTGGTTAAATCAAAGATATATGTTTTCTGACAAAGGTTTGAGCAATGTGTTTTAAATATTTCTAAATTACATTTTTAATCTATAGTGTGCTTAGTCCATTATATTATTTTAATATTTAGAAAAAAAATCATAATTTCCACTGATATTCTCAGAATCATAGTTTAATTTTTAGTGACAGCTATGATATAAAAAGTTTATATAATGACATCTAATTTAGGGCATTTTTACCTTTGAATTTTTCTAGGAGCACTTTAAGCTATTATTGGAAACTGCCAGTTAAAACAAAAATACATTTCAGTACAGAAATAGGAAATTTCCTGAATATACACTATATTATTTATTCTGTGTAGCATTTTTGAGACATCAGGCAAAGACGTGATACCCCTGATTTAGAGAATAAATCAGGAAGAAAATGTCATAACTTTATTTAACAAATGGTTTACTAAATCTATTTGTTTTTGTATTAAGAATAGTTAACATATGAAACATTAATATTCTGCATTCTTTCCTATTTTATCACATGACATATATATGTATACTAGACTGTAAGCTCCATAAATCAAGAGCTCTTCTAACCACGTATGCATTTGAATACATTGTTTGACACACATAATATACATGCTTAAGAAATCTTAATCAATGAATAAAGTTAGTTTTCCATTTCTTGGACAAATATAAATATAGTTCAAATATACATTTTATTTGTACATTTTAGTAGTATATGATTGAAGCTGGATTTTAGAAGCTTCTTTAATATTTTATGGTGCAAAGATTATTCATTTTATTTTATAATGAATATAATTATGGATATGATGAATTATTTTGAAACTTTAAGCAAATTCATTGCTGAGTATGTAAAAGTTACAATGTTTAGGAAACAAAGAATATTAATATGTGTTTATATATCAACTATGTAATACATACTTATGTAAAAAAAAGATATTCCCAAATTTAACTTTCTCTATTATGTCTATCTTTTACTTTCATTCTAAAATTAACAATGCTTTATAAAAATATCCTGTCTTTTAACTGACCATAAAAATAGTATTAATAGTAAAAAAAAAACTTAAAAATGTAATATGAGAACCATTATGAACCATGCTCTGGATTGCTTACCTAGTCTGTTAGTTAATAGCTGGACTTTTTATTATTAGCTTCACATTAAAAGATTAGCTAAAAGAAGGTCATGACTTCAGTTAACAGAAATATTGCTACTGTTTTGCTTGCTTCCTGCATAATTTATAATCTTTTTGAACCCAATGAGCTACAGAGCAATATTACAATTAACATTCAGCTCTTCCATGGATTTGGTTTAACTCCCCTTAGGATACTGTTTGTAATGAGTAGCAAGACATGACATGCCACTTAACATGCCACCATGGACTCTAACACTTAGCTTTTAAAAGGAAGGAGTCTCAATACATTAAAATAAAGTTATGACTTCCTCATAAGGGATTAGCAGGTGAACAAAAATAAGCAAAGCATATGAGAGAAGAGGTTGACTTTGAAAAATCTGAATTTAATAATTGATAATAAGCAATACGAAAGACAGTATTTATGTCTGCACACCAAAAAATCAACTATTAGCCTTGTAGATCGTAATAATTATCCCATCGCTTGCCTCATGCCAATTTGTTCTAACACACTAAAGGAAGGCTTCCCTGCACCTGGGTTAAAACAGGTCACATTACCTGTCTATTTCAAGTATCTTCTCAAATCCATAAACAGAAAGAAAAGAAAGATTACTTTTAAAGCACATTTTTATATGAATCCACATTTTTAGTTATTTAACTAGTATAGATATTCTATAGCCTGCAATACAAGAAAAATATGGGGAAGAACAGTTGGTATTATAGCTTAGAAATAGCAATTGAAGTAAAATTCCCATCAGAATATACATACAAGAAAAAAGGCTTCAGGCTTTCTTTGATGTCTACCTCCCAAAAAAATAGGTGAGCTACATATCTCAACTAATATTACTACTATTACTAATGAAAATCCAGATAGATTCGAGGCTTTGAATGAAGCTGAGCAGTCTACCCAAACATCGTCAGTTTTAACCTTTAAGGTTTTATAATGAGAAACTCCTTACTATTGATAGGTTCACTACATTATGATTACCAGGAATAACCAAAGGCCATATACTCAACCTACCTTCATCTTTTTTGGGATCTGCATGAAACATCTCAGAATCCGTTACTATCAAACATATTTGATACTTTTTATTTTTCCAGAAAAATGCATAGCTTATTAACTTTTTGTGAGGCCACTATCAAAAATGACTAATAAAAATGTTTGAAAAGCATTTTTAAAATGCACGTAATTGATCAAATCCTATATGACTGCTCTGTAATTTCTAACTAGGTGTGAACTTTGTCAACTTGTTTCAAAGTTATGCACCCACAACCATGATTACAGGTGTAATATATCCCAGTTTCAAATTCAATTTGAGGTTTGATTTTCAAACCATAATTGAAGGTTTCTGCTCATCCCTTAAGACCTCTACGTTCTATCTTAATTATATTGTCATTATTTCCACTATTGAAGAACTTTTTTACAATATTTGCTCTCCAAAGGGTGAAATTTTGTTTTTCAAGTAGCCATCATACCAGTTTGCAGATATATATTAAAAGTAAAATGTTACTTTGTAAAATTCTGTAAAATTCTGCCACCTACTTTCAGAAATAGAGTTTCCTGGAGGACAAATGAATAGTCTCATCATTAGCTTTAGAGTGTTGCCCATGACAACCATCTTATTTCTGTGTCCCCTAAGCAAATATACTCTTTTTAAGAACACAACCTTTTTTCTAACATTGGAATATTTCTTCTATTTTTAAATCACCCAGTATACACATTTCTACTAACTTATTTTTCCCATAGGAAGCTATGGTTTCAATAGTACTCATTTTAGTATTTATAGTTGATAGCTTCTTTCACATATATTTATTTCATTTGGTTCTTGCCAGCATTCTGTGAGTCAGAAAACTTACTTTCTATAATAAAATGCATTCAAAGATCACCTAGCCCTGATTATTAACTCCTTTGAAGGTCACAGACTTCATTCAGAACCTGATAATATATATAGCCTCTTTCTCCAAGGGAAAAATATGCATATATAAAAATGCATACAAATTTGTAGTTTCAGAGGATTCACTTCTTACATTAAGAAGGTGTAATCTACCTAATCACTCATACCCAGCACAGTTAACCAACCTTAAAGTTCTAATACTTGTTAATGGTACTAAAGGTTACATAAAGCATGCAAGGAAACAATTTGGAGAAGTTAGAAAAAGATTCATTATTTTTGAGAATGTATTATTCATTATCCACCCTAAAGGATGAGATATTGTATTGATGCTTTCCTAATCCTGTTTAGGAAACAACATAAAGGTGGGATATATTAATGGAGTGGGACTTTAAGTATTTAACATCTTTAGGATTCAAGTTACAAAAGAAATATCCTCTAATTGCCCTGTAGACAAATTCAACACAGAGGGTGTAGAGTGTAGACTAATACTTCTCAATCCTGGAAGCACATTTAAATCTCTGAGGGAATATAAATCTTATCCTTGTCTAAGACCCCACCCTTTGAGCAATACTGATTTAATTGGTCCATTATAGAGTTTTGATATTACTATGTTTTTAAGGCTCCTCAGGAGATTCTAGTGTGTAGAGTTAAGAACCACTTCTATAGAAGAACCAGTAAGAGAGAACTTCTGGCTTACTTTTTATGCAGAATTAGTGTGCTATTGTGAAAGCAATCTCAATCTAGAGGAAAAAAAAATCACCATTTCATATCAGAGCTCTAATCAGCAAAGACAGGCGTCTTCAAATAAATATGTCAAATTAGGCAAACACTATTTAAAACCGGAAAGAGGAAAAAAAATCACCCCATGGTCAGAAAATTGAAGGAAATTAAGATGATATGAAAGAAATTATAACTACATAAATGATCAAAATATGATAGAAAATGATAAGGGGAAAGAACATATAAACACTTTCATAAATGCATATTTAAGCAGTATACACGAGTTATGGAGGGGAAACATTACATAAAACTCAAGCACCACATAAATATTTTGTTATAATTAATTCAGCTATTTGCAAAGTTAAGTTAATGTAGTATTTAATCTGTATATGTCAGAAGGTAACAAAATTGACTATATAGGACCTAATTATCTCCCCGCTACTGGATTAAAGGTCAAATGTACTCAATGGTCTTAGCATCTCAAATATTTTTTTGCAAACAAATTAGTGGAAAAATATAGAGAAAAAGACCACCTGTGAAATAATTAATAAAATATCCCATTGTCTAAAGGAAGACAAAAATAAATAAATACATGTGCACAGGCACACAGGCACATGTGGACACACATACACACACAAGAAAACTACAATATGTGTCAGTATTTTTAAAAATTTAGATATTTATCTTGTACTTTTGATTATAGTCACCTAGCAAAGAAAGCATCTGACTCATAAAATATCCATTTGAGTATCTTTCAGAGAATGACATAATAAATTAATACAATCACTGAATCTAAGCATTTGAAGAGAATTTATCTATAGCGATTCCTTTTTCTAAAACATCCTTTCTAAAACATACATAGCAGATGGTCAGATTCAGTCTCCATATTTGCTCCATTACATTGAGTGGGATTTCCATTAATTTTTTCTTGTTCTGTTTTAAAACTTTAATTATTGACAATCTTTATTTTCCTTCACAATGTCAACTTTCTTTTTGAACTGCAGCCAATACCTTCATTGTGTACTGACCAATATATTATGGTGCACAGAATTAAAGGGATGTCTTACCTGGAGAGTGAGGAGTGTAATTTACTGAGACACAGGTATAATACAAAGAAAGCCTTTTTTGTAGGAAGGTTTGAAAAACTTAATGAATTTGGATAAATCCCAATCATCAGTATTACTAAGCCATGTGTAGCAAAAGCAGGTCTAGTTATAAGATTGTTAATGAGAGCAAAATTTAAAGTGATTGCACTTTCAAAGGTAGTATGTGCCTTAATATTCCTTACCAAAAATATGAAATGAGACCAAAAAGATCAATTCCAATTTTGTTATTTTTAAAATCAAGGTATCTAATAGCACTTAATGAGATTTAAAATGTTTAGTTGGGATAGTGATAGACAAATATATTAAATCAATTTTTTTTTTAGCACTTCATCATTTAGCTGACAAATATTTTTGAGAGGCTATTGTGCCAGGCACTATATTGTAGGTGCTTTAAGTATAGCAGTAGAGGAAATAGACTAAACTATTTTACCTCCTGGCATTTATATTTTAGTAGGCCAGGCAGACATTAAGGAAGATAAATTAATAGAATATATTGTAGGTAGATAATTATAGGTGCTGGAGAGGAAAATAAAGCCAGGAAGGGGACAATAAGTGTTCACCATGAGAAAAGAAATTGTAATTTTAGAGAATATATACAGGGAACATCTCATTAAAATGATGATGTTTTGTTTTAGTCTTAAGCAAAAAGAAGTGACTATTGCTATAATAAGTGCGATGCATATGTGGAACTCTCTCCTTTCTACATGTAAATGGTCTCAAAATGAAAGTCACTGCAAGCGAATGTTATGCTTAATATTCAAATTGACTTTCTAGACTTTTTAAAATCTAGATAAAATCCACCAACAGCTACAAAGGACAGAAAACTTGGGTTTATTATGCTTAGTAGGCATCCACATAAATTTAATTTTGGTAATAAATGAGAGTAATTTTATTTTATTGCCGCCTGGTATTATTGCCTTAGAAATTCTGGACATTCAGGAACTTTTGGTGAAAACTGCCAAAGATGAGAACTGGGAAGGAGGAGTGAGAACTACATCAATTTGGAGAGAAACAACAGCAGTATCAACTTAAATTTGTTTAAAACTTCCCATTTTATATTGTAGTTCTTCAGAAATCATCAATGGCCAAACCCTACAAGGTAAAGAGGACAGTTCCCTTTATTAGTATTTTATAAAGGAAGAAATCAAGATTTAAAAAATTAAAATGACTTCTTCACAGACATGATGCTAGGTACTAAGAAACTGTGTACTAAAATCTGTGGCTTCTTGTTTCTAATTTATGTCTGTTTGCAATTCATTTTCCTGCCTCGCCCACAACCCCTTCCCACCCCAGAATGAAATACTCTCTTGCTATTATATTAGGAACAGGATATTTGACCAACTCTTACCGTTAAAAGGAGAAAAAGGGTTGCTGAGTGCCTGTAAACCTGAGTTGCAACACTGTGACTATGCTGCAACATTCGCTCTACATACATATCAAGCAATTTTGAATTGCTCAAACACCATGTCAATCTTAATGCAAAAGCTGTCATAGCTAAAGATACGAGATGCGAGGAGACTGTCAGAAATTGTGGTATTGCCAAAGAAAAAATGCAAAACCTTAAAGGGAACAGACTTCATGTTTGAGTAGCAAGTAATATGTCTGCTACAAGAATATAAATGTCCTCCGCTCTGTGATTTCTCAATGTGATTAAGGTAGTCTAATTCAAATTCATTCAACTTATATAAGGTACTGCAAAAGTGCTGTTGCAGTCAGTGGCAACAGTATTCCGAAGAGAGGCAATTAGACTTCACTAGATTTAAAGTTTAGGGCTCATTATATATGATACTTTTCAGCTGGCACACATATTGAAGTCTTCACGAAAGAGCTGCATAAAACAAGGGATCCTGTTTGAGCTCCACTGATCATTTAAGAATGCCGCCTGCCAAACTGCCAATTGTGTTCTCAAAGAATAGACATATCAGCTACCGAATCAAACAGCTGTGAAGCCTTCCACCTGCCACTAGTGGGTAATCAAGAAACGACTGAAAGATATACCTGAAGAAAGCCAGAATAACATATGTTAGGAAATATTGGATTGCTATAAAATTTCCCCTTTTGTAGTCACTGTGCATACCATGACTTAAAGCAAGCATACTCTAAAGCAGCATATTTCTCGAACAGAAACAACAGAAAGTTGAAAAAAAATATATATAGTTGCAGATTCAACCCAGCTATATTCCATGTTATCAAACAAATAGTAGTTTAAGTGAGCACGGGTCATTGCCATCCTGAGAAAGGGAGCATGTTCATCTAGTATGTACGTCAACAGCAAATGATTCATAATGGAATTGTTTTATAAAGCGCTTTAAAATTTCAACAATGCTTTAATTAGAGATGTCAATAAATAAGCAGAAAAGAATCGATAAGAAGAAGGCATATAAAAATATATGAGAGAATCAACTCAGTGGCCATAGTCTTGAGGTAAGTCAATTATTATGATCATTTTATTCACGTTACTCCAAAGATGCTATAAATACATGACATCGAACTGAGGTATCATTAAAAGACAAATACACAGTACAAAGGTAATTGATTGTTAGTAGCAACATTTTTCTGATAAACATTTCTTGGAAGAATGTGAAGATTCTCTATAAAATCCAAGAGAATGGAACGATAAATGGAAGTGGTTACTTTTAAACCTTTGAGATTTTTTTCATGTTTTAAAAACATTTTCAGATAATTTTAGCTTAATAAAAGAGGTGCAAAAATAGTAAATAGAATTCCTATATACCCTTCACCCAGTTTCTCCATATACATCTTATATAACTATAGAACATTTATCAAAACTAAGAAAATAACATTGGTACAATACTATTAACCAAAGTATTTATTCAGATTTCACCAGTTTTTCTATTATTTATTTTTCTTTAAAAAACATGATTATTGTTGCTCTAGGATTTAATCTGGCTGCTACACTGTATTTAGTTGTCATGTCTCCACGGTTTCCTCCAATCCGTGCCATCCCCTCAATTTTTCCTTGTCTTTCATGGTCTCAACTCTGTTAAAGAGCTGTCAATTATATTTCAGAATGTACTTCAATTTTGGTTTATATGATATTTCCCCATGATTAGACTGAACTTAGGCATTAGTAGGAAGTATTCCACAGAGGTTATTGCCCTTCTCAGTGCATTGAATTGGAGGAATAATGTTGATATGTCTTTCTGGTGATGTTAACTGTGACCCCCATGGCTACAGGTGAAATCTGCTTGCCATTCTCCACTGTAAATATACTATTTTAGTCTTTGCAATTATGAAATATGGAGAAGACAGACTGTGTCCATATCCTGTTTGCATGTAAACTTTCACCTACTCATCTAAGGATCCATAACAAGGATTTGACCTGCAATGATGTCTAATATGGTGTTGTAATAATGATTTTCTATTTCCCCCATTCATTCTTCTGTTACTCATTGAGGTTCTTCTATAAGGTTTGTCACTACTTTCCCATTTATTTATTTATTTAGTTACTATTTGTAATAATCAGTTTGATTCACAGATATTTATTTGATTCTGTGAATTCTAATCCTATGCTATATTTATTTTACTGTTCCCATACCCTTTCAATATACATGCATCAGGTATACATGTGTGTGTACACACACAGATAGATAGATAGATAGATACATAGATAGATAGATACATAGATAGACAGACAGATAGATATTTTCACTTTCTGGCTTCACAAGGTTCTCCAGGTTCATCTTGCATTTTTTTTTCTTCTCTGGGTTACCTTGCATGTTCTCTGCTGCAGCACTGGAACTGAAGAGATTTCCAAGGAACGCTGATTCCTTTTTATGAAAAACAGTATTTAGAAACTGAGATCTTGGTGTTAGGTATGCTCCTTGCTACTGTAATATCACTACTTTTAGCACCTATCAGTTTATAGACCTAGGATATATATGCATGTGTACCAACTCATGTATACATGCACATTTATATTTCTCTATCTTTATATAAATTTTAAAATTATAATTCCATTTTAATACCTTCAGTGCCAATCAGCATCACAGGGTTTCTTCTAGAATTCCACATTTACTTATTTGTACCTGTTTTATTTTTTAATTTCAGAATATTACCTGGATACAAATGTTTAGGTTACATATATTGCCTTTGCCCAGCCTGAGTCAGAGCTACAAGCATGTCCATCCCCCAAACGGTGCACACCATGCCCATTAAGTGTGAATATACCCATCCCCTCCCGCCCCCCACCTGACTAACAACCAGTGAATGTTACAACTATATGTGTATGCTTTCTATAACAAAAATAATCCTATTCTTGTTACCTATATGTAATAATTTGTTCAACTTGAGCATACATGTAAATTTAATAATTTCCAACCAATATACTTTTGAAAACAAATTTATCAAAGAATACAGTGGCAATGCATTGATTTTTTAAATATTTATCCTTATTTAGTTAAATGTCATTTTTCCAAAGTTATTTATTTTAGCTTCTTTCTTCCTTATATCATTCAGTGTGGATCTGATTAATTTTTTTTTATTTCAGCATAATAAGAGGGTACAAATGTTAAGGTTACATACATTGCTATTGCCTTCCCTCCCCCCTTGAGTCAGAGCTTCAAGCATGTCTATGCCCCCAACAATGCACAATGCACTTATAATGTATATATATAAACCCATCCCCTTCCCCCCACCTGCCCAACACCCAATAAATGTTTTGTTTTTTTTAATAACATTTTGGTTAGATTTTATAATTTTGCCTTTACTTAGCAAAGGTTAGAGGTATGCCCTTCCCCTCCACACTGTATGCCGCATCTCTCAGATGTGGGTCCCTCCCTCCCCTCGAATCTCTGGTGAACACCAACACCCTTTGAACACCATATTGAAAATCAGTCAGTACCAATGTGACGGCGAGTGCATGTGGAGCCCATTTTTCTGATCTTGTGTCACCTCACTTTGGATAATGGGCGTAAGCTCAATCCAGGATAATATAAGCGGTGTTAGCTCACTGTCATTTCTTAGAATTGAGTAATATTCCATTGTAAACATATACCAAATTTTAATTATCCAGTCATGAATTGATGGGCACTTGGGTTGTTTCCACGTCCTTACGATAGTGAATTGTGCTGCCATAAACATTTGGGTGCAGATTAATTTTTAATATGGTTAGAGTCATTTGTCACAGTCTGTATTTCATCTCCCTACACACACACACATGCATTTCTGATTGATTTTTAAATTCATATACACAAATTTTACTTTTTGTGGTATAATGTTATATGGGTTTTAAAAATGGATTCCATCTCTACTGCTACATAGAAAACATTTCCATCTCCTCAGAACTTCCACTGTGTTGCACCTTCATAAACAATCCACTGATGTGTTTTCTTCCCTAGAGTTTTACCCTTTTTAAGAGCATCACCTAAATGGAATTATGCAATATGCAGCCTTCAACGTCTTGCTTTTGTTTGTTTTTTTTATTTATATAAAACAATTATACATATTTGTGGGGTACCTGTAATATTTTGATATAAGCATTAAGTGTGTAATGATCAAATCTGGATATCCATCAACTCAAACATTTATGATTTCTTTGTGTTGGGGATATTCCAAAGCTGATCTTCCAGTTATGTGGAAACATATAATAAATTATTGTTAACTATAGCCCCTTTATTGTGCTACCAAACACTATATCTCATTATTTCTGTCTAATTGTATTTCTGTACCTATTAACCAATACTCTTTATCCACTTTCCTCCCAGACTCTGGTAACCACCATTCTTTCTATTCACTACCTCCATGAGATCAATTTTTTTAGCTCCCACATACAAGTAAGAACATGTAATATTTGTCTTTATGTGCTTGGCTTATTTCACTTAAAATAATGTCCTCCAATTCCAACCATGTTGTTGCAAATATATTCATGATTCATATATGTTTACTATGTGAATCAACACTTTATATTTTTTATTGTTGAGAAGAATTCCACTGTACGTACGCACCAGAGTTTATTCACCCATTTCATAGTTGAATTATATGTGGGTTATTTACAGGGTTTTTTTGGCAATTATGAAGTAAGTTTCTATAAACATTCATGGACAAGTTAACTTGTGTGAATATAAGTTTCTATGTCTCTTAGATAATTAGGAGTGGGATTGCTGGGTCATAAGATAGGTGTATCTTTAACTTTATATGAAACTGTCAAACTGTCTTCCAAAGTGGCTGTGCCATTTAGCCCTCCCACTAGCAGTATCAATGAGACTTTCCACAGCTCTGCATTTTCACCCACAGCTTTCCCCAACTCTTCTATATCCCCATAGAAAGAATTAATTCATCTTGAATATGCAGTCCTTTTTCACACTATACAAATCTCTTGCTTTTACCAGTTTCTACTCATCTTTTCCAGTAAGATAAAAAGAAATTGATTAGAAACATATAATGTGTGAAGCACCCTGTTAGGCAGTATGAATACAGAATTATTTGAAGGTTTCTCTCTCCCTAACAGATCTTGATATTCTTAAGAGAAGGCACTGGTTTCTCTGTTCCAGCACCACCATGTGTGCCTATTTGCAGGTAGCAAACATCAAAAGAGTATGGCTATTAAAATAAGTGAGGAGATGGGATTTCATAGGGAATTCAATTTTACATACTGTCTAAACTCATTTCTTTGTAAGTGCTCAGAATGGCCAAAGTTTTATGTCAGTATATTGAATAAAATTTACTACGTAAAGTGAATGTAGGGTTAGGGAATTTAATGAATTCAAGAAAGTTATATGCACACACTTTATGTAGAGACAGAGAGAGAAAAACATCAGCAGCTAATGAATTTTGCCTTTCCAGTACTCTTTCATACCGCTGACATTCAGGTTTTTTTTTTCCCTTTCTATTTGAGGAAGTTAATGTACTCTTGTCATTTTAGAGTAATTTATCTAGTTAAGAAAATATTATACTTTCCCATTATTTGGCTTCATATACATCCTAGTTAAAAACAGGCTTCTGAAATTCTGTGTTTATATTTTGTTAACATGACTAAATATATACATGTATCAGACTAAAATAGTCACCAAAGTTTCTATAATTGAAAAAAAAAAATTAAGTAAGTGAGTTCCCTACCTTGTTCATTCACCAGCAAACAGCAGAGATTATTCTGTACCAATGGGTGCTATTCTTGGTGCCAGGAATGCAAAGATGAATTAGACAATGATGATGTCCTCAGGAAGCTTACATATGGGATAATTACCATGCTTGAACTGGATGTCAATGGAGCAAAAGGCATGACAACTAATCCATTTAGTAGCATCAGGGATGGCTTCCTGATGATGACCAAAAATTAGCTAAGTGGTAGAGAACAAGAGTGAAGGAGAAAGGAAACATGTCCTAGACAATTGTTACAGCACGTAAAGGAAAGATGCTGAGAAAAGGCATTGCTACTCAAAAATAAAAAGTGGTTCTGTATGGCTATAACATAGATTTTAAGGGAAAGAACTTTAAAACATGAAGCTGAAGAGCTCAGTAGAGGCAAGACCACAAGAGCCTTTATGCTATACTAAGGAATTAGAACTTTATCCTGAATGTCAGACCATGCCTCAAGATTTTAGGCATACGAAATATTATTAGATTTGTTTTTACAAATGCTACTTTAGCAGAATGATGGAGAATGTTTTGGAAAGGGATACAAAGCAATGAATAGCAAAGCATATATGAAAGCCTATGTGGAAATTGTAAAGTCCTGAACTGGGGTAGTATCCATGAGGAAGAAAGGAAGTGAACTGAATGCATAAGACATTAAAGAGGTTTTAATAATATCTGGTAACTGATTTAATATGTAAGATAAAAAGAATCAAGGAGTAAAGCTTAGAGGATGGTTTTATCCACCAAAAAAGGGGAGACACAGGAGAAAGATGTGAGTTCAGTTTTGTTTATGTTAGCCAGAGGAGATGATAGAAAACAAAAGTAGAAATTTTTAAAAAACCTTTGAATAAATAAATCAGGATTTCAGAAAAGAAGTCTGAATGAGAGATATAGATTTGAAACAAATTGGCTATGGCTATTTAAAGGCACAAAATTCGATGTCATTATTGTAACAAAAGTGTGTAGAGTAAGAATAGAAGAGGACACAGAATGCAATCTTGGACCTGAACATATTTAACGGTATGCAGAGAAAGCATATCTCATGAAGGGAAAACTGTTAAGAGAGTCAAAGATACAGGAAAAGCATCAGGAAAGATGATGCCATGAAGCAATAGATGACATAGTAATAAGCAGATAGTGAACAACTAAGGCTATTAGATCTAGTACACAAAAAAGTACCTTAACAAAAACTTCGTCAATAAAACTGAAGAATGGAAAGACAGAGTACTTGAATAGAATAAGTAATAAAAGTGAGAAATTGGAAAGAGAGAGAGAGACCATGTCTACATGTGCATAGATGATTCACAAAAACTATGAAATGAAGAAAGAGAAGCAATACAGTTGACAGAAGCCATAGCGCCAAAAAAGGTGGGTATCTATAGAATACAGGATCTTGACCATGAGTAAATGCTAAGGGAAAAAGCCTCAGGAAAGTTTGAAGATGCTATAGGGAGAGATAAGGCTTATATAATCCATAGGTATGGGGGAAATGAAGCTTAGACAAAGGATTTTCATTTGATTTCTACTTTTTAACAGATGGCAGGAATCAAAGATGAATGTAGAAATTCCTTCATTTGTATTGATGAGTCAGTCCTCTAAGAGAAGATTGTTTAATGTGTAGAGAGAGGAGGAGGAAATGAAAGAAAGGTGGTGAGTAGGAATTAAAGGACTTTGGTGAGGTTTGAAATATTAAATAGCTAATAGGGAGAAAATGCAAGCTATCTGACAGAAATTACTTAAAAGAATTGCTAGGTATATTAATGACCAACATAATGATGGAAACCAGGGTTTAGAGCAGTGGTCCCCAACTTTTTTTGCACCAGGGACCAGTTTCACAGAAGAAAATTTTTCCATGGACCAGGGTTGTGGGTAGGGGATATTTATTGTGTACTTTATTTTATTAATACTACGTTGTCATATATAATGAAATAATTATACAACTCACTATGATGCAGAATCAGTGGGAGCCCTGAGCTTGTTTTGCTGCAACTAGATGGTCCCTTCTGGGGGTGATGGGAGACAGTGGCACCCGAAGTGTGTTGCTTATGTCCAGTCCACTCTGTAATCTCATTTTGGTTGCTGTCACTACAGAAAACTCTGCTTCACAAAGATAGGATATTGGAAATGGAAGCAGGCTTTTCAGTGCTTTTGTGGCAATCTCAGGATATTCTGCCTTGACTTTAATCCAGAAGGCACGGAGATTTGAAGTTGTCTCAAAAATACTTTTAAGGCCACCATCATCTGTGATTTACAAATGGGTTGAGGATCCATTCCTTCCCAGTTTGGGGTCTTTTGTGGTTGGGGAGCAATGTTCAAACTCTTTTGAAAGCTGAGATAAGTGATCATGCACCAGCTGGGAGAAAGAAGGCCCTGGCTCATTCTCTTTCAAAATTTCTGCTAACGTTTGAAACATGTCAAAAATCCCAATGTTCACTCGCCACCCCCATAATTCCAGTTTACCTTTGAAAGCAGCCACTTTATCTGCCTACTTGAGCACAGTTCGTGTGCTCCCCTGAAGTGACAGATTGAGTTTGTTGAGCAGGTTGACTATGTCACACAAGTAAGCAAGGTTTGCAACTCATTCTGTGTCACTGAAATGTGCTGCCAGTGGTGACTGTTTTCTGAAAGAAATCTCTGGAGTGGCTCTTGTAATTCAAAAACTCTGTCCAGTGATCTACCTTTAGAAAGCAGTCTCACTTCTGGGTATAAGAGAAGACGCGTGTGCTCCGCGTCCATCTCCTCATAGAGCCGCATGAACTGATGTGAGTCGAGGGCACGGACTTTAATGTGGCTGATCACTTTAATCACATCCTGCAAAATGTTGTTTAGCTAAAGTGACATTTTTCTGCTAGCCATCATTTCTCTAAGGATGACACAGTGCATAGATGCACATTCAGAAGCAACCTTCTTGACCCAAATAGTGAAACCAGAAAGCTGTCCAATCATGGCAGCCACTCCACCCATGCATATACTGACACAAAATGACCAATTCAGTTTCTCTGATATGTGATCATTCGAAAGCTTGAATAGCTCTGCAGCTGTGATGTTGGCTGGCAACAAAAGTGCACATAATATATCCTCATGTACATCCTTCTGAAAAATATATTGCACAAATCAAGCATTGTTGCCTTGTTGTCAACATAAGTAGATTCCTCAACCTGTAGTATGTACCATGGTGACTCATTAATCATCTCTAACAATTGTGCCTCACCATCCTCTACTATTTCATCAATTTGTCTAGTTATGGTGCTAGCCAGAAGAGGAACACGTGCCACCTTTTAAACTGCAGCCTCTCCTAAAAGTTCACAGCAAATGTCTTTAGCAGCAGGCAGGGTCGACTCTTCACCAAATGCAAAAGGCTTCTAACTTTAGCAATGTGGTTAGCCACGAACAGTGATGTTCTCTATGCAGACACGTTTGATGAAGTGGTGGCCTTCAATAACTGCTTCTGTTCTTTGTGTTCACGTTTTTGTTTTTTTTTCTTTTGAAAACCTCCAAAGGCTTGTCTTTAAATGCAGGGTGCTTGGTCTCCACGTGGCGAAGCAGTTCTGAAGGTTTCATGGTTTCGCTGGATAACCAGTCACCACATATGATACAAAGAGGGCTTGGAGAATGGGAATCATCTGTTGCAATGAACCTGTAATTTAAATAAGACTCTTGGTATTTTCTTTTAAATGCGGCTATCATTTTGTTGGCAGTCGTAGAGTTTTCTGCTATCTCATCATTGGGTATTTCTCCCTTTTCAAAGAAGCTCTGCAGCAACATTTGTTTTTTACTCATTTTTGCCAGAGTTAGCTTGTGAACTTACCATAACTGTGAGTGACACAAGTGTGCAGTGCAGGAAAGAGGCATGGATGAAAGTGGTAAACAAAATAATGGGTGGGCCACACGAAGACTAAAATAAGTGTCATATTCTAACTTAAAGCCTGCTCCCAGATACAGCTGTACAACTGAACTACATCAACTCACTTGCCACTATAAAGCCTGCCACCAGATGCAGCTTAATTGTTACTTGCCACTCACTGATAGAATTTTGATATGAGTCTGCAAGCAATTGATTCATTATGGTCCCTGTGCAGTCAAACCTCTCTGCTAAAGATAATCTGTATTTGCAGCCGATCCCCGGGATTATCATCACCACCTCAGCTCTACCTCAGATCATCAGGCATTAGATTCTCATATGCAGCGTGCAACCTAGATCCCTCGCATGTGCAGTTTACAGGGATTACACTCCTGTGAGAATTTAATGCTGCCGCTGATCTGGCAGGAGGTGGAGCTCAGGCAGTGATGCGGGCTATGGTGTGAGGCTGTAAATACAGATGAAGTTTCAATGGTTCACCTGCCGCTCACCTCCTGCTTTGTGGCTCAGTTCCTAATAGGCCACAGTACTGGTCTGCAGCCTGGGGTCGGTTACCGCAGGTTTAGAGTACCAAAGTACAAGTACAGAAAGGAAATCTTTGCATTGCACTGGAGTTAAAATTTTCCACATGCTAGAAAGAAAAGAAAGAGAAATAATTTGAGAGTACCATCAAGAGGATTGTAATGATTTACCATAAAATCTAGGACAGATAAAATATGGATTGACTAGATGAGGGAGCTAACAGTTTAGAAGAAAATGCACATAACTTTATTGAATTGTATGTCATGAGAGGCACCGAAGAAAACCTGGTGAAAAATAGTTGGGAGGAAAGACTGAGCCAGATGATAGAAGACCTTTGGTTAGTTGACATTAGTGAAGGATAAAAAATGGCAAGAGTTGTGTTTTTGGTTTTTTATTTGTTACTGTTATTGTTTGTGATTTGGTTTTGTAATTTTGTATTGTGTGTGTGTTTGTGTGTACTTTAATAAACTTTTAATTAAAATATTTTTGGAAGTTGCATAAGGATAATGCCAAATGTATTTCTAGTTGCTATTATGAGGAATACAACAGTGAGTAATTAAGAGCAACAGGATAAGCAGTGTTGTTGGGATATATGTGTGTGACTTTGCGTGTGTGTGTGTGCATGTGTGTGAAAGACAGATTTTAGTTTAGAAGGAAGTAGAAAAATATGGATGACATTAAGATTGTTGAATATGGAATGAACTCCAAAAACACACTGAAAATATTTTGAAGGGAGAGAAGGAAGTGGCAGTGGGAAGAATCATCAAAGAACAGCAATGGCAACTGCAAGAGTGCAGGTCATACAGAATAGGTAGATAAATCAGTCATTATACCTGGTTACCAAATCAATTCAGCTTTGCTCTTTCTGGGCTTATGGTAAAATTATAGTTTGCATCTCCTTTGAAGATAGGCATGTCCAAGTGATTTGCCTTGGCTCATGTAACATGAGAGAAAGTGATGTGTGTCACTTCCTGCTGAATACTCCTAGAGTCAGAGTATGATTTGCCACGTCCCTACCTCACTGTGGCAGTGGTCAATGATTAGGGCCTCTCTCACAACCTGCATTGGACACAGAGTGCAAAAGAAATTTTTTAAACTATGTAAAATCACCAATATTTTGAAATTATTTTAAACTTTAGCATAACCTAGGCCTCCTTACTGAAACATGAGCAAGACACCATGATGAACCATGATATTTTCAAGGTTCCCAAAACTGTAAAACTCTGGTAATAAAGCTACTTCAAAGCAGGCACAGGTAGAGAATGAAATGACAATAACTTGGCAATGCTTACAATACCTGGTGTGTACGCTTTGTAGATCAGTATTACACAATGTTTAATGTCAATTCATATCTTAAAACAAATCTGATCTACACTTTTAATAAATTATACACATAGAACAGGTGAGTAAAGGTCAGTATATATCTCAGAAAACATATATTTATGAAATCAATATATAAATCAATAAATACAACTTTATATATGTGTATATATTTTATCTGTTCATGTTTGGACAAGTATAGATAATTCTAAGCTCTGCTTATTTTATTTTTCTTTTCTTTCTTATTTTTTGTTACTATATTTTTTGAGATACTCACCTTTGGGGAACAACATAACTTATGAGCATTTAATTATATATTTTATATATATACACACACAACATAGTTTGTAATACATATATACATGTGCAGTTATATATTAAATATATATAACTATATTTAAAAGAATAAAAATTTTATAAATAAAAAGGTGATTTAATTTTTCTCTTAGGAAATGAACCTTTTATATTTTAGTGTAGTAAATATTTAAAATCTTCCCAAAGTGCAGATAGCCTATTTTTTCTGTATCTTTCATGGTTTTTGATATTCTGTAAATTCTCAAACACTTTTATATGAATAGTTAACCAAGTGATTTTTTTCCTACAGGAACTTTTTCTTTGCAGTCACAACTTAACTATTTGGCACAAAAGGCCTGGATTTTGGTCTATCTTGGCCTTTGACATGCCTTCTTTAGTAAGCTTAATCATTTCTAGTTTTTGATTAAAGTGAGACAAGTGCTATTCTTCCTTTTATTTGAACACTTGGAGGCCATTGTGGGGTTATTAACGGGGCTAATTTCTACATTGTTTTATCTCAAGGAATAAGAAGGCCTAAAGAGAGGGAGAGAGATGGAGGAATGTCAGGTATAATATATGGAGCAGTCATAACACAAAAAACATTTATTGATTAAGTTTGCTATATTGTATGGGTGTGGTTTGTGGTACCCCAAAACAATGTCAATAGCAACATCAATGATTATCGATCACAGATCACCATAACAGATATAATAATGAAAAAGTTTGAAATAATGAAAGAATTACCAAAATGTGACCCAGAGACACAAGCAAGCATATGCTATTGGAAAATTGGCACTGACAGACTTGGTAGACAAAAGGCTTGCCACAAACCAATAATTTCTAAGAAACACAGTATCTGCAACACATAATAACGCAAAGCACAATAAAACGGGGTATGCCTCTATATGATGAGCCACGTCCTGCCAAAATACAATAAAATCGGTTAAATTTATATCCATTTAAAATTTTACCAAGCGCCTTGTTTGGCATGTATTAGTTAATTGTTAGATGTTTGAAACTTTTTATTTATGATATTTTTTAACATGTTTTTAATCATCACTTTTGTAATATTAGTAAAAAAGCACATAAACTTAATGGAATGTCTAGGGCCTGATACCTTCCACAAAAGGAAATTCATAGGTCATTTGATTTTGTGGAATTGCTTTTTTTGTGAAGGAAATGAAAGAGGAGTTCTTCTAATAACTTTTCCTGCTGAATGGAATGACCTAGATTTGTTGTGTACTTGCAAAGCTGCTAGAAGATATTTTTACATTGCCATTTTGTCCTCAAGAGTTATCTAACTGTTTTCACCATATGAAATCCCTTTCAAGGTCCTTATCTGACAATGAGGATATGCTGTTGCATTTGTAGTGTCAGAAAGCTGGAAGACAAGAGGTAAGAGTTAGCTGAAAATAGGAGACAGAAGTTCAGGTTTCTTCTAACCATTAAAATATATATCCAGAAAAAGAAAATTAGCATGGTGTCCTTTTACCCCATTCATTGTCTTGCAGGAAGGAAGTGGATTTATTTTAATTATGTTGAATTTTTTTTTTAAAAAAAAAATCTTTAATTATCATGAAAAACAATGTGAATGATCTCAATATAAATTTTAACCTTGACCAAGCTATACACATCTGCTTTCTAATTTCTCACTCAAACTTGATGGAATGAAACATCTTTATTTGGCACTCAATTTCTACTGCACTGATTGCCAACAGGGTGCTTAATTTTTCTCCTTGTAAAATTTTGCCCTACTTGTACCTAATTAATAGCTATGATAAGTGAATTCACTAATCTCTGGAAATAAGACGTACAAGAACATATGTCAGCTCTTCAGTGTCCCTAATAAAATATTATTCATGATCTGTGTATCTGATAATCGGAAGATACTGAACCTTTTTTAAACTGTAAAATTCTTGTCCTTAATTTTATTATTAATAATTAATGTGAATTATTTGTCAGGCAATCAGTACATGGTTATTCAGTTACAGGGCTGTCATGTTCTATTTACTGGAATAGAAGAATGGCTTTCAATTTGAAGTCATTGAATCCAATCACCTGTCTGACATTTCTTTCTTCTCTCTAAGTGGTTATAGAATTTATACCTGTGTATATTTAGTAGTGGAGAACCCAATAAATTCCAAACTCTCTTTCATATTCTGTCCTTTAGAACTAGTAGATCTCTTTCAGCTTATAGAAAAGTAACACTATTTACTTTTATTGACCTATACAGAATCTTAAACATACATTTCAAATACAAAGAATAAATACCTAAAAATGAATACCATGACAATGGATAAATACATTCATTAAAATAGAGTACTGCTGTTGACATTTCCAACTAGGAAACCAATGATCCCCTCTTCTGTCCCTCTATACTGTACCCTCAAAAACAACTTTTATACATAAAAGAGGTACTATATAAATGTAATATAGATAGCTATAACTATAGATATTGACATAATCATTTATATTACAAAGACCATTAATATAGTACTAAAATTGTATAGGACAAAATATTTTGTTTTATGTTATTGATTTGAAAATTAGTAAGAAAAAAAAACAAATGTGAGTGATAAGATCTTATTTGTAGAAGACCCTAAAGAGTCCACAAAAAAAATCCTTGTTAGAACTAAGAAACAAATTCAGTAAAGTTTCAGTAAATAAAATCAACATGCAAAAATCAGTTGCATTTCTACATACTAACAATGAACTCTCTAAAAAGGAAATTAGAAAAACAATTCTATTTACCATAGCATCAATAAGAATTAGGTACTTAAGAACTAAGACGGTAAGAGACCTGTGCACTAAAAACTACAAAATATTGATGAAAGAAATTAGACACAAACAAATGGAAAGGCATCCCATGTTCATGAATTAGAAGATTTAACATTACTAAAATGTCCTTACTACCCAAGAAGATCTACAGATTAAATGCAATCCCTATCAAAATTCCAAAGGCATTTTTTGTGGAAATTAAAAAAACAATTCTAAAATTCACGTGGAACTACAGAAGACCACAGATAGCCAAAACAACCATAAGAAAGAAGAATAATGCTGGAGGCATTATATTTCCTGATTTCAAAGTATGTTACAAAGTTACAGTAATTAAAACAGTATAGTACTAACATAAAGACACATAAGGGCCAACAAAACTGAATAGAGAACCCCAAAATCATCTATCCAGACTACTAAAACTTACTCCATATGAGTAATATGGCTGATTTGTCATTTCATTATTCATGTGTTTATAATAGCACTTTTAATTTCAACTTTCCAAGCTCTATAAATGGAATGAAAAAGCCTGGATGACAGTACATCTGTTTATAGTATGGCTTACTGAATATTTTTAAGCCCACTGTTGAGACTTACTGCTTAGAAAAAAATATTCCTTTCAAAATATTACTTCTCATTGACAATGCTCCTTGTCACCCAAGATCTCTGATGGAGATGTACAAGGAGATTAATGTTTTCCTGCCCAAAAACACAACATGCAGCCCATCAATCACAGATTTTGGCTTTCAAGTCTTATTATTTAAGAAATACTTTTTGTAAGGCTATAAGCTGCCATATCATAGATAGTGATTCTTCTGACAGACAGGGGGGGAAGTACATTGAAAACCTTCTGTAAAGGATTCACTATTCTTATGCCATTAAGAATATTCATGATTCATGGGAGAAGATCAAATTATCATCCATAAGAGTAGCTTGGGTGAAGCTGATGCCAGCCATCATTGATGACTCTCAGGTGTTCAAGACCACAGTGGAGGATGTAACTAAAGATGTGCTGGAAGTAGCAAGAGAACTAGACATAGAAGTGGAGCCTGAAGATGTGACTGAATTGCTGTAGTCTCATGATAAAATTTGAATGGATGAGGAGTTGCTTCTTAGGGATTAGTCATGAAAGTGGTTTCTTAAAATGGAACCTATTCCTAGTGAAGACACTATGAACATTTTTGAAAAGACAACAAAAGATTTAGAATATTCCACAAACTCAGTTGGTATAGCAGCAGCAAGGTGTGAGAGGACTGATTCCAATTTTGAAAGAAGTTCTACTGTGGATAAAATGCTATCAAACAGCATTACATGCTACAAAGAAACATTTTGTGAAAGGAATAGTCAAATGATGCAATAAATTTCATTGTTGTCTTATTTGTAAAAACTGCAGCAGCCACCACAACCAACGTTCAGCAACCACCACTCTGATCAGCGGCCATCAACATCGAGGCAAAGCCTTCCAATATTGCAATTTGCTGAAGGCTCAAATAAGCATTAGCATTTTTATTAATAAAGTAAATTTAAGAAAGGTATGTACATCAGTATTTTAGACATAATGCTATTGCACACTTAATAGACTACAGTAGAGTATAAGCATAAATTTTATATGCACTGGGAAACAAAAAGGTTGTGTGATTAGCTTTATTGCTATATTCACTTTATTGTGGTAGTCTGGAACCGAACCTGCAATATCTCTGAGATGTGCCTGTATTGTCTTTTTAATACATAAATATATGTACTAGTAGGGAATGGGTGTGTATGTGCATGCACACCCAAACACTCACAGATGTGATATTTAGGGGACAGAGGGGACAGGTGTGAACAACATGTACAGGTGGGTCATGACTTCAGACAACTAAAGATCTGCTCTTACTGACTACTGTAATATCACCTCCTTCTATTTCTACTCCATGAACAGTGGACATTAGAATAATAGTGCCATTTTGGAACCTAAACACTAAGGGGCCCCAAAGCAATTATTCTTTGTAAACCAATGCCAGGGCCAACTTCTGCAAAATCTCTAGACAGTAAAATCTGAGGCTCTGAATACAAAGCCTTCAGCTGTGAGGTTCTGAATTTTCATATTCTCTTCAGTTGAACTTACATATGATAGTTCACAATTTGCATAAATCTTATGAGAGGTCTTTTTATATTAAAGGCTGAGAAAAGCTGTTTGCTTTCTTTTAAGGCCTCTCACCACCTGGTATAATTTGCAAAAACTTTAACTTTATGGAGAAATAAACATATATGATTACTTACCTATGTCAGGATGTTTGAAATCTGAGCCTTTTAAAAATAATAACAAAAAATGATGATTCCAAATCCCATAGAAATGACTGATTTAGTCAGATAAACTTATAACTCTGAAAGTACCAACTGTGACCTACTGAGAAGTGTAGACTCAATCTGAACCATCATATAATGTTTTTAGTTTACATTTATTTGCTATAAAATGGTATATGTTCAAGTTAATTTCAGACAACTTGCAGAATTTTCAGTCTGAGAACTCTCAATTTGGATTATTTTAAGCACAGTAAAATTGAACATATCTTTAATTTTTACAAAATAAAAAATACATAAATATAAATATTAATTACTTTATAGTATAACTGTACTAGCCTTCATTTAAGAAGGATATTTCCCAAAAGAGGAGCTAGGCTTTTAACAATAATTTTTATTAATGTTCTGTGAGGAAGTTCATAAATAAGGATAGAATATAAAATGCTACTTTAGGATCCATTTTTTTGATTAAATACCACTCTTACAGCCAAACACCTGTTTCATGGTTGTTGCATGTATAATTAATGCAGCCTAATGAACATGCTTCATCAAAATCACGCTGTGGTTGAAAAATAAAATCAGAGTGGTAGGTCTTACAAATTTTAACATTTGGGAAATATACAGTAAAAGTTTGGAAATATATTTCATGACATTTTGGATTAAAAGACAGTATGCCTGGACTGACAAACTTCTCTACGGAATCATGTAATAATTACTATGATTTACCACTCATGTTATCACATATGAGGCCCACTTCATCAACACTTGTGTTGCCTGCCTGGATTCTCTGGAAAGCATGAATATTTCCTGCATGCCTTAATACATTGTACAGCAATGAGAAATCAGCTGTCCCAAGCAATACTTCTCCGCCCAGTTCAGCAACTGTCCTAATGTTCCTACTTCAGTCTTCTTTTCTCATCTATGCCTGCAATCACAATGAAGGCATTCATCCTCCTGACAGTAAGTCAGGCTTTAACTCTTTAATGTAAACAAGTGGGTAGAACAGTAAGATAAAAAAAAAAGTACTTTTCCATAAAATTGCCCCAGGTATATGGGGCATAAAATTGCTCAGGTATATGCATCTGTCCAATAATAAATAAATAAAAAGAGTAAGCAGCTCTAATATATTTGCTTACAGGTGAAATTTAATGTAAATTATCATTGATTCTCTTTATGATTACTGTTAAAAATAAATTGGTATGTGTCCACTGATGGAAACAAAACATCAAACATCATGCTGGTAGCTTTGATTTCAAGGGCCTAAATATATACTCTGGATGTCAATAAATTTTGCCATTTATCTAATGAAATGTAAAATGTCCACTCTTATTGTGCTTGGGCTGCCATAAATAAATTCCACAGGCTTGGTGGTTTAAAGAATAGAAATTTGTTTTCTCTCATTTCTGGAGGCTAAAAGGCCAAGGTTAAAGTGCCAACATGTTCGGTTTCTGCAAAGGGCCTCCTTCCCATTAAGTCCTCATATGGCCTTTCCTCGGTGCATGCAAAGGGATATCTCTATCTCCTCCTCTTATAAGGCTACCAATCCTATAGGATTAAGGCCTTACTCTTATGATACCACTTAACCTTAATTACTTCTTAAAGGCCCTATCTCCAAATACAGTTATATTGGGGTTAGTCTTCAACATATGACTTTGGAGGCTCACAATTCAGTCCTTAGCTTGTCCTGAAGAAACTCGAAACTTGGGAGCCGCTGTAATAACACTGGCTACGAAATTTACAGTTGTTTGGAGGCAGCAAAAACATGGGGATTTGGAATAATGTTTACAGTGTGTTGGAGAAGCATTTTGTTTATGAGACATATATACTAGTACAAAAACATCCACTCTAAGCTGAATTCTACATTGAACTTTTTCTATGAATAAAAATTATGATGTTTAAGTTCTGACTTCATTTGCTTTCAAGCAGATTTTTATTGATCCCCAATTCCATGTATTTGCTTATATGTTGTATAAATAACAAACTGGTTATACACATATCTGGCTGGGATAAGTAAAATCTTAAGAAGAATGTCCTCATACATGAAATGACAAGTTTATTAGTTAATTTAGTCAGCAAATTTTACTGAACGCCTACTATATAGCATACCCCATTCTAGGAACCTGGTACATATTAGTGAACAATATAGGCAAGAATCATTGGTTTTGCGGAACTTACATAAGTCAATTATGTACTCATTTATGTAAATTATGTGACAAATATGATGACACAATACTGAACAACTTCATTTAATGGGTAACTTTTCAAGTTTCATACTAAAAGCATTCCTTTTACATTCTTACTAACTACCCCACACCTGTGGAAGAATATGAAAATATTATTTAGAAATAATATTTGCAAACTATGCAACCAACAAAGATCTAATATCCAGAATCTACAAAGGACACAAACAAATCAGCATTAAAAAAACAAACAACTCGATCAAAAAGTAGAAAAATGACATGAATAGAAGTTTTTTGAAAGAAGACAGACAAATGGCCAACAAACATATGCTCAACATCACTAATCATCAGGGAAATGCAAATTAAAACCACAATGAGACCCTTCTTTTCCCCTATCAGAATGACCATTAAAAAGTCAAAAAACAATAGATAATGGAATGAATGCAGAGAGAAAGGAACACGTATACACTCTTGGTGGAACTGCAAATTAATATAACTTCTAGGGGAAAAAGTATGGTGATTCCTCAAAGAATTAAAAGTAGACCTACCATTCAATCCAGCAATCCCACTACTGGGCATCTACCCAAAGGGAAAGAAGTCACTTTATCATAAAGACACCTGCATCTGAATGTTTATCTCCGCACAATTCACAACAGGAAAAACATGGAATCAACTGAAGTGCCCATCAACTGATGATTGGCTAAAGAGATGGAGTACTACTTAGCCATAGAAAGAAATGAAATGATGTCATTTGCAGCAACTTGAATGGAACTCGAAACCCTTATCCTAAATGAAGTATCTCAGGAATAGAAAAACATATACACATGTTCTCATTTATAAGTGGGAACTAAATGAAAGATATATCTGGTCATAAAGAGCAGTAATGGACACTGGAAACTAAGAAGGGCAAGAGTAGGAGGGGAGTAAATGCTGAAAATCTACCTATCGAGAACAATGTACACTATCCTGGTGACAGGTACACTGAAAGTCCCAACTTCAGCATGATACAATTTATCCATGTAACAAAAAACACTTGTATACCTTAAATTTTTTGAAAATAAAAAGAAAAAAGAAAGAAATATTAGTTATTCTTACCCGATAGATATATTTCTAGTATTCCTAAAAGATATTACAAGCATCACACTTGAGGTTTAAAATATAATTACACTAAACTTGGTTCTTAAATCTAATAACTGTCTGAATTTTGGAGCCTGGGGCCTTGAGTTTGAGACTTGGCTATGTCTTATTAACTTCTGTGAACATACATAAGTTCTTTATCAATAAGCTTCATTGTCCTCACCTATAAAAACAATAATAATATATACCTTATAGAATGTTGCATACTTAAATGCATTGAGTCTTACATGTAGTTTAATGTACAGTAGGATTAAGTACTATTATTTTTGTTATTTAATTTTAAGCCACTACAGCTGAAGCATACACACACATTATCTATCTACCTATATACACATATCTATAACTTAATAAAGGAAAAAATAAAGTTTTTCTAATACCATAATACATAAATCATACTTTTTCAGGGAAATATTATTTTATTAACAGCCCAGATACTCTATGAAGTTAATGTCTGATTCTATCAAAAATATTTTGAAGAAATAAATTTTCAAAAAGGGTATGTGCTCTGAGAGCACATGTTCTCTTTAGCATCTGAGTTCAGTATGTAATGAAGCAGATTATTTTCCAGTGGAGGCATTTTTCTATGCCCTAGTAACCTATAACCTCCCTTTGAGAAGTGAGAATCCAATTCATGGACAACTACTAACAAAAAAATACAGCTAAATTCACATTATAACGAAGATTATTTTTCTTTCTTTTTTGCATTGTAAAAGCAATTAGCCTGTAACTATTTTTAAATCTTATAACTACAGATGAATTAAAAGATGGAGGTAAACTGGAAAGACAAGCTAAAATGTAATAGTAAAACAAGCAAAGTTAGTGAAACATATTCTTGGTGGGCTCACAGTAGGATAGATTATAATATTAGGACCTATGTCCTAAGTGTCTTCTCTGTAGGTTAATACTTCTGTTTCTATTTCAAGGACAGCAGTCCCTACTTTCTCTCAAGGGATACTGTCAGAAGAAGTAGTATTATTTTTGGCAGTTCTTTTATTCCAGCTGAACAAAGATAGTACATAAATCCAAAATATTATTTAATTTTCTAGGATTCAAGCTATCAGATTTGTCAAACTGTATAAAATACTGAATTTCTAAATATTTCTAGTATTTTTCTTCAAAAATTCAAAAGAAGGCCTGTAATAATAACATTAAAAACATCTAGATATATTTCAAATAAAATTTTCCCTATAATACTCTTGGTTTAAGCTGGAGCCACACTGCAAAGAATGGCCGACAATTTTCCCTACTTAGTTGTGGGATCCTGATCTTTCTCAGAGCACTTGTACTACAGTCAGCTGCCCAATTATTGTCCACTCAGTACGAACTAGAGACCATGTGAAATTAACCCAGTAATAACTTGGAAGATTGCAGGACACAACCTACAAGATTATGAGTGCTTCGTAGCTTTCTAATCACATAGTTCTAGTTTGATGTCACTTGCTCTAGGCAGGCTCTTTATCAACCCCATTCTAGAAATTATAACTCAAAATTATGAATGAAAATATTGCCCCCACATGTCCAGAAAGATAAAGCCAGCAATTTTCAAAAGTCGAGGATCCACAGAAATTTTTGAAATGTGGGAAGCTTTGGCTGAAAATTGGTACACAGAAGAATCCATCTGCCATGGAGTCATCACACAAGTCTCTCTTTCCACTTTTACAATTGCTCTTCTCCCACTTTACAAAAATAAAGCCTACTGTTCAATCACCTTGTGTTAAGTCCATCACCGTAAGACTATGTTGTCTAACACACAGACACTAACCTCATGTGGCTATTTAAGTTTAAATTAAATAAAATTATTAGTTTTAAGTATGAAATGTCCAATTTCTTTAAGTACTAAGTTTGACAGTTGATACCTCTGACATTTCATCTCTGACACCTCCAGTTTTATTTTTATTGTGAAGGTACATCCTCAGTCTTTCAAACGGATGGTTTGGCTTGTGATTATCTTTCAAAAACATTTTAGAGCAATTTTTGTGAAACCATGGATAAGTCAAAAGGTTGAGTTATTTTCAAATATGAATTCCATTGTGTAACCAATACCACGCAGACAGCTTGAAATACCAACAGTGTTTGGGAAGGATGTGGCTAATGAACACACAGTATATAGATGGCTTGAGAAGTTCCATTCTGGTGATTTTAATCTTGAAAATGAGTGATGTAGGCGAGCTGAGAACATGGTGGATAACGATGAGCTGAGAGCTGTAACGGAAGTGAATCCATCTCAACCTACACATGAATTAGCAGCAAGGTTTGATGTTAC
>VBSM01003204.1:47205534-47236131 GCA_008086735.1 Cheirogaleus medius | reverse complement strand
AAAAAAAGAGCATCAGGAGAGAAATCAACTCGAAGCTTGCCTTTCTTTGCAGTCACAACATAAAAGCCAACCATTGCTACACTGTATTGTTATGTGTGATGAAAAATGGATTCTTTTTGACAATTACAAGCATTCAGCACAATGGCTGGATAAAGGTGAAGTGCCAAAACATAGTCCAAAATAGAATATTCATCAAAAAAAGCTAATGGTGTCTTTGGTGGTCCAGAGCTGGTATTATCCACTACAGCTTCATGAAACCTGGTCAATTGATTACAGCGGATATCTACTGCAACCAATTGGATGAAATGATGAGGATGCTTGCAATTAAGCAGCTGAGATTCATCAATAGAGACAGGCCAATCCTCTTGCAAGACAACGCTCGACCACATGTCACACATAGCTTCTCAAACTACAGAGGCTGCTCTTGGAAACTCTGTCATCCACTGTATTCACCAGACCTTGTACCAACTAACTATCACTTCTTCTAGGCCTTGGACCATTTCTTGCAAGTAAAAATATTCAATTCTCAACAAGCTGTAGAAAATGTCTTTCACAATTTCACTGACCCTCGCTCTCCAGATTTCTTCGCTGCTGGCATAAACAAGCTACCATTAAGATGGCAAAATTGTGTTGATAGTTTAGGTGCATACTTTGATTAATTAAACTGGTTCTTGTTTGAGATATAATAAACTACACTTTTGATTCTAAACTGGACATTTCATATTTAATGACTCAATAAATAAGGTTAAACATTCAGTCCCTCCGTCCACTGCCCAAATTTCAAGTGTTCATTAAACACATGTCCTAGTGGATTTTGTGTTGGACAATGAAAATTAGAACATCTTCACTGCCATAGAAAGTTGGAAAACACTGTTCTAAGACATAAAGTCCTTCTGAGGGGCAAAATAAAGGGAGCTACCATCTACAGGTCAGTAATAACTAAGATTTTCAAGAAAAAAAAATATTGAGTTTCATCCAGATAAAATTCTGTTGGGAGATAAAAGGAAATACAAATTGAAAGAGAAAACTATTAACCCTTTCTGGCAGTTATAACTTGGGCACATGTTTTGAAGATAAATGATTGTGCATATCATTTTACTAACATGTGACTATATCACTGATTACATTTTAAAAGATATATTAGTTATGTTTTAAATAAATATTTCAATTAATTATAATAATTAAATATTAAATATTTAATATGAAATAAATACTATAAATTATATCCATTGCCACTTTCCTCTGGTTAGAAAAATGATAGATTTGAGACTAAATAAATACAAGGAGGTACATAGTTTTAAAATTTATTGTAAGAGATTTTAGGCGGGACATTTTGAAGGATGTTATCCAAAACTCTTTTTGGTTCTCACGTTGGAAATCCCTTTAAACTCAATCTCTTTATTCTTGGTTATTTCTAGTCAGTTTCCTCAAGCTGCCCTCCTAACCCCTGTTCTTTAACTCAATTCTCTTTAAATATTCTTTATTTAAAAGAGTCTCCCAAATTTTAAGACAATTTCTCCCCCCCCCCAGCCTTATTTACTGGCAATGGAGACTGCAGATCCTTACAGTTACAGTAGCCCAGTGGAGAAGGAAGTATTTTTAGTAACTTGTCAACCCTCAATGATAAAATAGCCAACCAAACCTCAGAAAGAGGGAAATGGCTAAAGCAAACAAATTGTGTATCTCTGAGGAAAAGCCTCATGATCTATGTGTGCATCTTGATCTGCAGGTGGGCAACAAATTGAGGAACTTGGGTCAGAAAATCCATTCTCTACTTTTCATTTTTTATCTAGTTCCTCCATTCCTCTATTATTATTCTTCCTCTTAGGCCTGCTCCAAAGAGTCTTATTTAATATAAATGAACAAATGAAAAGCAACTTCATTTACTTAACATAGCTCTCACTAACTTCAGAATAATAAATTAGACAAAAGATAAATACAATTGGGAAGGGTGTTATTTATCACCAGGCTATGGTGTGAATGGATAGAAACTAAGAATAAACAATTCAATTGAGTCCAGGCTTTGCCATTTCTCCTCCTCTCTTTAGAAAAGGTAAATATGCTGCAAATTCTGCTCATGCCTCCCACTGCAGAAGCATGGGGATTCATGACTCAGTGTAACACCGATGCCATTAAGATGAGCCTCCAATAGCTTACCCCAACAGCTGGCAGACTAGAGACTAGGTAATAGTAATAGTGACATACCTGCAGAGTCTATTTCAAAATGCATTAGGTATTGAATGCAAATGGTGCATCCATTAATAAACAAATTAAGAATAGGACCTTAAACTAATTTCATATGCATTAGGTGGACTAGAAGAAGACATGATTTCAAGGAAAAACCATAAATGGCTTGTATGACAATATTTAAATTATCAGACAATTTAAAAAGCATTGGGATTAATAAATTTAGAACAGTTTTAAAAGATAGACCACACAATGGATGTAAAGCACTGGAAAATGTAACAACAAGAAGTTACTTTGAGAATTTTCCCTAAAATTCAGTCAATTTTAAGGACCTACAAATGTAATCAACATAAAAAGATTCACACTGACATTTTATTAACACTAACTAGAAAGATTTGCTTTTTAAATTTATATAAAATGTAGAGCCATTATATCAGGGGTTGCGATTTTTCTTTAACAATAATTACTCATGGATGTGGTTTGTTTTGCTTAGTTGAAGATAATTCTTGGCTATTCAATATTTATGACATTATGAGACAGAGAATTATATGGTTTTCAACTGACTTAGCATTGATTATAGTTATTTTGATTTTGTTCTATGCCATATCCTAAATTATCCATAATTATTAATGGAAATACTGAAACAAAAAATTAAAATTATTCAAGATCTAAAACTTCCATTGATTCAATGTTCTTCCTTACAAAACCTTGATAAAATTTCCTTTAGATTGCACCCTATAACATACACATACAATGAAGTAAAAGATCCATGAGGGCAGACACCTGACATAAAAATCTCTGCAGTGAATCCTGCTTTTCCCCCACCAGAAGAAATGTTTCTTTTTGTTCCCATCATGAGGCCCTAGAGAGAAGTAGTTAAGAATATGGGTGCTGCAGTCAGACTTCCTGGGTCTGATTCCCAATTCTACCATTTATTTATCTGCTGTGCATCTATGCATCAGTTATTCAAACTCTCTGCGCTCCTACCCCCTCCAGTTTTCATATCAGTCAATCTACTTCCTAGGATTGTCAAGAGAATCAACCAAGTTCAGAAATACAAATATATTTATTCTCCTAAAATATATACAAAATATAAAATCTGTATCATTTGTCTCCTCAGGACCTAGTTTAACAACCAGCACCTATTGACAATCAATGCTGTAAAAATAAATGCTTGGTCACCTGATTGATATGTACATAACAAGTTGACATATAATTTATCCAGTAATTAGGCATGAATTAACATTGGTATATATTTTGCAAATGTAATCTTGACTTCTTCTGAAAGTAATTGAGTTCATAGTAACTGTCTTCAAATATTTTTAATAATTACTTACTCTTTCATATTTCGAGAATAGTAAATGATGCTTTTATAATTATACATTCACATTAGTTATTCAAGTTTTTAAAATAGATTAAATGTAATTAAAGCAGATTTATATCTATATATGTTTGTGTTGATAGGGCTGATTTGCAGTGGGAGGGAAAGAGGGAGATATTGAGAAATTGTTTTCTTTTAAATTAAGAACCATACATGCTTCTGAAAACTTTGTTGGTTTAGATTTAGTGAAGTTCCTGGTTCAGTTATTTATTTAATTGTCCATGCTTTGAAATGCATTTGTCTTCATTAGAATGAAAATAATACAGAACTTTTACCTCCTTGCTATATTTTGTCTGGTGTATTAAGATATCCCTCTTCTCTGCAGGAACCCAACTATTCTAATAGCAATAAATATTTGATTTTCGTGGTTGGTACTCTTATTCAAGGATATTTAGAAAACTATTTAGAAAATATATCTTATAAAATAAAGTCTACAGTAAAATTCTCTCTCTTTTTTTTTGCAGCATCAATTTCCTGTAGCCCAACATTAGACTAAAAAATATTTTATATATCCATGGGTTCGAGAATTGGTTTTATCCTCAGTTAATTATTTAAAGGTGTCCAGGTGATAGAAATAAGAGTATATTAAACTGTCCTTTTAACAGGGGGAAAATAATGCCAAAGTGATTACCTTTTATGGAAAAGAAATGCAAAATTTTTAAATTCCATACAAATGGAGTACTTTTTTCTACAAACTAGCTTTTGCCTTTCAAAAAAGTTAAGTTGTTCAGAACAAGTGTCCCCCACATTGCTATATAACCCCTAGTAGTGATTAGCACACTTCATAGGTCTTGGTTTTTACGTATCACTGTCCAATTAAAGTAACCAATAATAAGAAATAACTGATGTCAGGGATAATTCAGGGAAAGTATACAATGAGTCTGGAATAGCTAGCTGTGTGAGAAAGTAAAAAAGAGCTCAAGAAATGATGGAATATGGAAAAAAGAAATAGGAGGCAGATTAAAAGGACTTTCACTAGCCTCATTTAGGAAATTTAATTATCAAAATAATTAATAACAATATGAGAGGTCTTCAAAAAGTTAATGGAAAATGCATATTATGAAAAAAACTATGCATGGATTTCAAAACTTACACTTGTACTAACTTCTTATAACATGTCTGATCAGGATCTAGTTTGAGGCACTAAGAGTGTAAAAGGAGCCCCTATCAGAGCAACTTGAATTTTGCTAAAACTGAAGCAAAAACAAACACCAGATTTATGGTGAAGCTTGAGTGGAAGAATATTGAAAATATTGATGCTTTATGAAAAGTTTATGGGGACAATGCCCCATAGAAATACGTGGTTTACAAAGGGATAATTTATTTTAAGAAGGGACAAAGACAATGTTGAAGTTGAAGACCACCAGCGGCAGACCATCCAGATCGATCTGTGAGGAAAAAATTACTCTTGGTCATGCCCTAATTGAAGAGGACGGACAATTAACAGCAGAAGCAAAAGCCAACATCATAGATATTTCAATGGGTTCAGCTTACACAATTCTGACTGAAAAATTAAAGTTTCCACTTGATGGATTAAAAAACCATTGTATCTAGCTCAGCTATAGATAAGAGCAGAGCTCTCAATGGAAATTTTAAACAAGCGGAATCAAGATCCTGAAGCATTTCTTCAAAGAATTGTAATAGGAAAGAAAACAGGACTTTACCTACACCATCCTGAAAACAAAGAACAATCAAAGCCATGACTACCAAGGGTAGAAGTGGTCCAGTCAAAGCAAAAGCAGACCGATCAAGAGCAAAGTCCATGGCAACAGTTTCTTGGGATGCTCAAGGCATTTTGTTTGTTGACTTTCTCAAGGGCCAAAGAATGATAACATCTACTTATCATGAAAGTGCTTTGAGAAAGTTAACCAAAGCTTTAGCAGAATAACACCCAGGAAAGCTTCACCAGAGAGTTCTTCACCATCACAACAATTCTCCTGGTCATTTCTTTCATCAAACATATGCAATTTTGTGAGAGTTTTGATGAGAAATTGGTAGGCATCCACTTTATAGTCCTAATTTGGCTCTTCCTGGCTTCTTTTTGTTTCCTAATTAAAAGAAATCTTTAAAGGATATCCATTTTTCTTCTGTTAATAATGTAAAAAAGTCTGCATTGACATGATTAAGTTCCCAGGATGCTCAGTTCTTTAGGAACAGACTAAATGGCTGGCATAATAGCTTACAAAAGTGTCTTGACCTTGATGGAGCTTCTGTTGAGAAATAAAGCTTATATGTTTTATTTTTACCTTTTAACTCCACTTTCCATCAACTTTTTGATTTTTCCTCATAGTTGACTATAATGCATTGAATTAAAAAAAATTCACATGTTAACACTGATAACAAATATATAAGGAAAAGGAAGAGAAGTAAAAATTCATCCTTACAGCAGAATATTAATACTAAATGTAGAAGAGAGCTAGATAATTATCATACTAAATGCACCATAGTAATAACGGATATAGGCAAGAATCATCAATGGATGTTAAAATCAATAAGTGGAGCTTGATGGAAAACAGGACATATACACAGCCTTAAAACATATGCACTAGATTACAGTCAGTTCTACTATAAGAGGATATGTGTTTCTAAAACTCACCATGCTATGCCAAAATGCATAATAAAAAACAGAGATTATGGGAAAAGTTGGATAAGAGGCAAAATACTTATAGACATCATCAGTGATACATTATGATAAGATAGGTACTTAATAAAAATGGTAGCATATTAAGTGAGTAAGAAATACATAACACTACAATAAATATGGTACTTCATTTTGAAAATGACATGAAATTTGCTTATAGTCATGGGAGTTGGAAGAGTTTTATCATGTACATTTTTGTGAAGTAGAAGGGAGGTTATTTGAAATTGGACACAGAGTTGTAATACCAAATGTGAGCAGGTTTGTCTCATAGCACACACTTGGAACTGGGTACGATTTTCTGTATTCACTTAGTCTTTCTCCAGGAGAAGATTGAACATAATTATTAATAGCTATGCTGAAATAATTTCTTGATGTATCAATTGCATTGGAACAAATCTCCATTTTCAAAAGACGTATAATAGCATAGCTAACTATACATACTAATTGTAAAGTAGAAAATGGTACTTTTATAATGAAGAACTCCAGTAGACCCTGCCTTAAACAAATAAGCAGAGTTAACATCATTAATAGTGGCACAAATAGTATTACATGCCATTTAATTCATTTAATACTTTATTTAAAATGATCCTCCCAATAAATTGGGAGCTTCATGCTATTTAGCAATTTGCAAAGCAAACGTTAAGTTAAATTAATTAAGTGGAATTTCAAACTAATGTTTGTTGCAGAAGCATATAAACTTTTAGATGAATTTAGAGCCAAGTTCATCTTTATGTGCTTGCATTCAACTATAATGAATGTATGTATGTCAAGTTATTGGAGGCCCTTTGAGCTGAACATCAAATCAACCTAATTAAGGTTGATGACAAAAAGAAACTGGGGAATAGGTAGGCCTCTGTAGAATTGATAGAAAAGGAAAACCGTATAAAGTAATTGGTTGTAGTTATGTAGTAGTTAATGGCTATGGCAAAGAATCTCAGGCCAAGGATGTCACTGAAAAGTACTTCAAATGCAAAAAATGAATAAATTAAAAATTTGGTTAGTGTTGATCAAAAAAATGAATTAATTAAAATTTACCCTACCCAAATGGCCAATTAAACTGTGTTTGTGCACCTTTGGAAGACTTCTGTTGAAATCCATTGTTGTGATGCAAAAATCCCGTGTGTGTGTATATGTTTGTGTGTGTGTGTATACACACATACACAACTATATATATATCCCTCCTAAATAACAGGTTTTATTCCTCCAGATAATAAGAATAACAAAATAAAAACTATTTTTCTTTTTCACTTTGTGTGTGAGGAGTCTTAGAACAAAGGTAATGCTTTATCATTCTAAATCTCTTAGGCTGTGGTTTTCATTTATTTATCTGATCCTTCAGCTTTATGGATTCTCATGCAAATTTTCAGAAAACCACTTGCTATGGTTTGAACCTGTCCCCACCAAAAATGCTTGTTAAAATTTGATTCCTAATGTTGGGAGGTAAGGCCTAGTGTGAGGTGTCTGGATCATGGAGGCGGATCACTTACGAATAGATCAAAACCCTCTAATGCCCTCCTGCTGTGCTGAATCAATTCTCCTGGGAATGGATTAGTTTCTGTGTTGTTAAACAGAGACTAGCATCTTAGGTTTTTCTGTCGTGCTTCCTCTCTCCTATGTGATCTCTTTGTACACAACTGTTCCACTGTTCCTTTCCTCCATGATTAGAAGCAGCCTGAGACCTTCACCAGATACAGCCGTCCAATCATAAAACTTCCAGCCACTAGAATCATGAATAAACTGTTTTCTTTATAAATTACCTAGTATCAAATATTCTGTTATAGCAACATGAAATGGACTAAGATGCCACCCATCCAATCATACTTCACTCATTTATTCAGCAATTTGTTAGGTTTTGATGTAAAAAATTATTCTTATAGTGTGTCCTATTATTTGTAGATGTGAAAATTCTTTTAGGGTGGAATTTATAATCATGGAGTAGGTAGATACACTCAACTATGTCACTGGGTCTCACTTTTTTGATTTAATTCCATTGTACTGGAAGTAGACTATTTTGACAAGTAGAGTTAACTGTTTTTGTTGTTTTCAGTAATTTATTAAAATTATGGTACACATAAACTTCATATCATACCCTTATAAATAAATAATAAATAATAATCACATACATCATAAAATGAAGCAAACTACTGCCTTCAACTGCCTTATCACACATGAAATGACATGGATGTCTACAGATTAAGAGCTTTTACCTATAATTGACAGGCTTGTGTGAATATAATAATACAAATCTTTTCATTATTGTCTATATGTTAAAAGCCCTATTTTATACATAATTTCATCTGAATACAAGTTTCTTCTTTTATTATGAAAACACCATGTTTTGTAGTCATTTCAGGGTGTGTGACTAGTTTTATGATTTTTCAATAGAAAGTCTTTAACTAAAATTGCTCACTCAATTAGAAGTTGAGTTTGTACTTAATTTTTTTCCAAGAGAAAATTTTATTTTAATAATATATATGAAATATTCATTATCCTTACTTCAATATGCACAGTAAAATTTATTTTTATTTGAAACCAATTCCATTGAAAGTTTAAAATCTCAGAAACTCTTCTACAACATATTTTATTAAAGGATATCCTTACTGTCACTATCAAATTGTTGAAGGCTTAGGTCAGCTCTGTATTGTGATAAGATTCAAAGAAGGCAATACTCTATCCTCACTCAGGTATGTCATTAAACTTTAGTTCCAGAGTTCAAAATAGACATGCTAAAATTATACTTTTGGACCACCCTCTAATGTGAAAACTTAAGGTACAGCATACATGGAATGTTATTAGAGAAATTTCTCCATTTCAAATTAAAATGCAATGATTTTAGCTGGAAGAAAACTTTATTAATTTTCATGATAAAATATTTTATTTTATTTGTATATAACTTTGTATGATCAAATTTTACTTTTAGCTTAAAGTTATGAGTTTGTCTTTGATCTTTCTAATTAATAAAACATACTTGAAGACAAAGGCACGTGTTTTGATATAAGCTTCCTGGGTATTTATACCCCATAAACCTAAATACGTGATTAAAATTATTCAGAAGCATTTAGATATGAATTTCACAAGCAGAAACATAAACTCTAAACACAACAGGACTAAAGTTCCATTGAACAAGTCTTTGCTAAGTAGGCAGACACAATTCATGCCCTCCAAGTCCCCAAGGCAAATCTATCTACTAAGAAGGAAAAAAAAAGATGGAAGATTATTTTTAATTTGCTATTAATCATCTGTATTTCCGCTTCAATTTGGGAGGCAATATTTCATTTAATTAGTCTTCTCATTATAAATATTTTTCACAGTGATTCAATTGACACAAGTTTTTTGACACTGACTGTGCAGATGGTAGAAAACTGGTGTCTGGTCTCAAAGGAACTATTTGACCACTGCAATAAAAGAGCAATAAACAAAATAACAACATTGCAGCCCACTTCAGTTTATGTAGGCAGTCAGCCTTTTATCGCTGTAAAACCTTGAAATGGATGTATGAGCTTTGCTGCAATAAACAAAGAGTTGTTTACAGCTTGGGGATGGCAGGTACCAACACTGGACTGGAGCTTCAGCAGCCTGAATGTCAGGAACTGACGAATGTGAAGAAACATATTGTGGCTTGTTTTATGGAGAATATGTTTTATAAAGCCCAAGGGACCATTTATCACAAATTCATCCACTCTGCAGCAGATTGCTGCTTTAATGTTGAATACTGGATTTCAGTCAGGTTTTCGAGTGAATAATTGAGGGGAAAAAATTCAAATGTTATTGTGTTTGTTTGCCACATCTTGATGACTCTCAAATTTCAGCATAGAAAATCCATTTTAACTACTCATTCTCTTCCTTAAACAAACTAAATATTTTATGACTTGGGGCTAGTTCATTAGAAAATTTACATCTACTTACTGTTGTGAGCTTTTTCAACAACACCATTTATTTGCGATCTGGTGAGCTTACTGTATGCCAACTTCTTTTTTTTTTCTAACAAGGATGTGACTTGCTAATGGGCATAGGAAAATGCGTAGTGTTTCCCATAAAATGAAATGATCAAATCGCCACAGAAAGAATTTTTATAGTCTTAAAAGGCCCATAACTAAAGCCTCAGGGATATTTCACAGGGATGTCATGGGTGGTGACTATTAAATCAAAATAATATACTTTACTTTCTCCATTACATATACAATGTCATTGTACAAGAAAACAGCAGCTCATGTCAGTCTTAAGAAACTGTGCAGTACAAGTTGAAAATTGGTATCTAACATTATGTCAGCAACTTTCCATGTTGTAGATGAATCCAAGCATATGGTATAATCTGTCCCATGATACCCTCTTACCATTTTATGGTCTGTATTGTCACACAGTAAGAAAGTAGACATAAGTTTCACACAGGTGTGTTTGTCTTAATACTCAAACACTTGGTTTTTGGCTGCAATAATCAAATCAAGGATTTATGGGAATAATAACAGTGAAGAGAGTATAACAGAATTTTTCTAGTGGTTAGCAATCCTCTTACAATAGAATGACTTATGAGTAAGTGGGTTGTGATGCTAGATTACAGTGTAAATTCCTGGACCAAACTCTAATTTACAGAATCAGAATTCTCCAAGAGGTGGGTCCAGGGAATATGTGTGTTTAATAAACTCCAAATATTACTGTAATACACATATACAGATGAGCTATTAAAGCAACATGATGGAAAAGAGCTTACATTATCTATGCACAGATATTGAGCATTTAAAAAGTTGGAGGATTCAGAAAATTTCTTCTACAAGTCACAGAGCTTTACTGTTTCTTCTACCTCCTACTTTCTCTCTGAAGATATCTTATGTTCTGCCACTATTGTCTCTTAATCATGAGAATATATATTTTTTAATTAAGAGCTAGACTAATGCATGATTTTTATTTTCTTCATGTTCATGTGCAATTTCATAATAATTTTTAAAAAGTCAAGAAATTCCTATATCCTACTATCAGTTGGATCTGTTCAGTTAGCCAGCATCTAATACAAGCCGAGTTAGACTGACTCAGAGTACTTTCTGGCTACATTTTGTTGGAGATGTGCAGTTCTGAGTGTAAAGAATGCACACTCCACGCTGATAAGCACAGTCTTTTCTGCTTAAAGTAGAATGCATTGCTTGCATAAATATGAGCCCAGGGTATACCACAGAGAATAGAAAACGTAAGCGAAAATTCAGCTGTGTGTCTCATTAAATGTGGGGTTAATACCTCAGAACTCTCTTCTATCTGAGGCTTGAATGTAACCGTTGGATCATGCCCTATTTCATGCTACCACCAATTTTCTTTTAAATCTAATTAGTAATTGGCAATGCTATATTTCCAGCTATCATAGTTTCACCTGAACCAGCAACTAATAGTAAAGCAGTAAAGTTATCAAGTATTTCAAATGAAAGCTTCAAAGCTCCTTTTCCTTCTGGGGAATCTCAAACTATCTCATAATTGAATTGGGCATTTCTTTTCCAGCCCTGAAATAGCCTTCTGTGGGATGAACAGCATCCATTTCTTTTTAGAGAGAAAGAATTCTAAAGAGTTTAAGACCATTGTCACCAAACAAAGATTTATGAAGAAATCAATCAGACTATAATCACTAAATTAGGCCATGTGGTTTTCACAACATATTTTTATATGAAATTTATTTTTTAAATTTTTAATGGTGTAGAGGAGTTTATTCTAGAGCTGACATGATCTCTCTCACAACTCAGGCTTCTTCACACACTGATTTGTTAATGTCAGCTCTAATTCCAAATTCTGTTAAAGAGCTCAACACCACATTCTGTTTGTTTCCTATTTTTGTTCTTGAATTTATTTTTGCTGTTGTTAATTGGTGCCGTTGTACTTATTTTTATTAGATCGAGTACGTAAACCTTAATTGGCTGGAAAATAGATAGTTATATTAATCTAAAATAGGGCATTAACCTAAACTAAAAATTTTCAAAATTGTAACTGAAATGATTTTTGGTCTCTATTTCAACTCTTTTTCTTCAAATTATTTTTACTTTGGCTGTCAACTCATTGTCCATTCTTTCTCTTATACATTAACCTTTAATGCTTTTCTTGACATCTTTTTTCTCTAAATATTTAATATCTTTGTTTTCAATGAATATTCCTTCAGCAAGTTTCTGATCATATTTACATGTATATTTCTTAATATAATATCCTAAAATTCTCTCTTGTGACCTCATAGAAGTTTCCTTATAACTAAATCTTACATTTCTTAAATAAAAAAAAAAATTTCATGCTCTTCATTATTCCTCTGCACAGCTATTCTTATGTAGAGCATTGCTTCTAAAGGCGATTACCAGACTATCATCCTGTTGTAACCTGGAAAGATGTTAGGAATATGATCCTCAGGCACCAAGCCAAACCCACTGAATCAGAAATTGTGGTGGTCATACTTAGTAATCTGTATTTTAACAAGCCTTCCAAACTAAATTTTGAGATGCTCTGGTGTAGAATATAAAACCATGGTTGTTGAAGTCAGATAGACCTGAATTTGAGTTTAGGTTCTTTAGCTTATGTTCTTAAATTGTTTAACTTCCAATTGGCCCAGCTTGAATCTTGGTGCCTACCCCTCACCAATCACTGTTCAAATAAATGGAATGATCTGACTGGCCTATCCGTGGTCATGAGCCTACACTGTGGATAGGGAGGCGGGAAAGCCTCAGATTGATCAGAAGAAGAAGAAGAGAGTAGTTACTTAACGAAGAGGATGATTGGGGTGGGAGACATTTTCTATTCTCCTCAAATGACTTTGTTCATATTTTTCCACACTCTCTTCTAAGCATTTGTGACCATTTACTTTCTTCCACACTTGAGTCAAAATCAGTTTTTCTCAGGAGATTTCCTTGGTTATTCTATGTCTCTCTGAACACAATTTTACCACATTTTGAAAATATAGCATTTTATACAATCACTTTGTGATTATTCCCCTGTCAGTTCTCCCATATGATTGGTCTCCTGACTACACTGTAAATTCTTTAGACAGGGAGACTGATTCTCTCCTATCTTTTCCCTATAATTTCTTAAGTGACCCATGCAAAGGTTGTATGTACTTAATGCTTTCAAGTTATTAATACTGTTTAATACTGTTTATCTTTTAGATTCTAATCTAAATGACATAAGAGACTTGAGATACCTTATATTTTCTGAAAATGTATAACAAACTTATTTTTAATTATGTTTTGCCTATATTTACATTATAGCTTAAAGTCCTGATTAATATTTTGAATTGTGATGTGTACTATCACTGAATATATTTAATAAGATCCCTTTACCTTATTTTCTCAAAAGTTTAAGGTTTTTATAAATGCAAACTTCCAATAAAATGCCCCTTAACATATTGAGTAATAATTATTTATCTTAAAAATAAGACTATTATTTTAGTGTAGAGAGATACAAATTTATACTTGGCTCTACTGGTAGGAATAAACCATTGAAGGCTTTTGAATAAGGTAGTGACACAATCAGAACCATGATTCGGGATACAAGGGGAAAGTCATATAAGCCCAAATAATGGATGCCATTCATAAAAGATCCCAAATAGTTCTATATTTCTTGATAACAACAAAAAATCATTTCCTATCTTTTTTCAATGTAATCCTGATATAAATATAGAAGAAAACAGTAAATTTTTATAAAAAATGTACTGAGACATTAATAAGAGATTTATGTTAGCTAATGTTAGTTAATAAACTGAAATTGTCCAACTGTATTTGAGGCAGTAACTGGGAGGTGAGAATCTGAGTAAGTCATATACAGTTCAAAATCTTGACTCTTCGATTCTTACTAATACTCTCTTGTCCTTAATTTGTTTATTTGTAAAGTGGGTGCTACCTCATCAGGTTATGTGGGGATAGGATGAGCAGCTATTTAGCATGGTTCTTGGAATATTAAAGAGTACTCAAAGAATATAACTAATTTATTATCCTTTCCAGTCTCGTCATTTACATTTCCTCACCCCAACCCACCACACCACACTCAGTTATACAGCCATTCACTGGGGCATCAGGGTGTGTCCAGAGAACATTCTCCAGAACATCAGGTTTTGGTATTGGCTATTACCCAGATCTAAATTGTCATTCTCTTCTACATTAATGAATCTGTTCCTGAGAACTTAAAACATCCCTTCCTCTCCATCCCAATCCTGTACCTAAGGCAAAATTAGGGACAATACTTTGAAGGGAAAAAACTATTTATCATTATTGTTTATCACTATAATAAAGAGTTTAATTCCATTTTTGATGTTTAACTGCTGACAGCTTTCAAATCCCACAACTATCTGCTCCACACATGGGCAAGTTAATAAGGAAGTCTAGGCACTCTCCTTTTTGGTTCCAGATTGAAGTCACAACTACACAAAAGCTTACAATGCTACTTTGTAAACACACAGGCCCCCTCATCTTGGCTCAACCCACTAAATATCATAAAACCCCATGGCTGTGGCCCTTCCTTGCTCTCTCTCTTGCCGTTTTCTGACCTGCCTTAGAAGCTTCCTTCTTTTTCCCATTAAGTCTCATTTTGTGAGTCGGAAGGATTTTTATCACTTCTTGTTGTAGGCATGGCATCATCAGTCTTGACAACCAAATTTTAAGTGAAGGGTTCATCTTGCCTCTCTGGAATATCCACAGCAGTCATCATCATTGTAGACCAATTAAACAACAATTATTTTTATCCTTCTCTGGAATTCTTCATTTTCAGACAAACTAATTTATCATAATTAATCAATCTAGGTAAAAAAATATTTTTCTCTTAAAATACCATTCAATGTATAAGTTTTCAATTCTAGGCCATCGGTCTCAAAGTCTGTTACCCTCATTTAGCTTGAATATGCCTGCAAAGAATATCTGCCATCTTTCTGAATTGTGTATGAGGAAGACAATAAAAAAAACAAATTATCTTTTATTATTCTTTTTCATATGGATACTTTGCTAAGTTGTAGTTTCAGAGTTTTTACCAAAAACTTTCTTGATTCTTTACACCTCTTGGTTCATATTTACTTTATATTTTTACCTTAATAGTGTACATTAATATTACAATTTAGGCTAACATAACATGTTCCAGATCCACTTGTTAAGTTATTGCATTTTCCCTGCTAAAAAAAAAAAAATTCTGTAATTTTGGTTGGCTTGTTTCTTTAAGTATACAACTCACAAGACTGAGGTTAAAATTTGGCTTTGTTTATAAGTAACATGAAGTGGTGTGTAGACTCAAACTAGAACTTAATGGATGTTTTTCACATCATAAAACCACTATGCAGTTTGGCACAATTTAAAATGACTGGCAGGCTCCACTTAGCTGAGGCCAAGAAATGAAATACCAGGGGTGTTGCAGGTCAGTGCACTGGGGGAGGTGTATGGGAAAGCTTGCCTGGCTCTAGCTTCTGCAATTATTCGCTCATGTTCATGAGTGATAAAATTGAACCAAGTAAAAAAGGAAACCATTAAACATTAATGTATAGTACACATTGACCAAAGATGGAAAAGAGAATATTTTCCATATGCTTCCTTTACTTGTATGCTTTATGGTATAAAATAGGACTTAATTATACTAGTTTATTCCTATAGATAATGCCCCAGAAAATGTATTTGTTCCTCATATGCTGAAAATAGGAGAGAATGATAACATCATTCGAAGCTGTCTTGGTTAAAGATATTATGAAAGAACAGGCCAACTGAAAGGTAAGAAATGACTTCCTGCTGTCTGCAAAGAAAAGTTATCTGGTTGGTAAAACTTTGTTTTTAAATGTTATAAAATTTCAGTACTGTATGGTCACAAGGAATTTTCATGTATATTATTTCATTTAATCCTAATATGATCTTATATTTCCAATTCTTAAAGCAAATGCATTTTCAATGAATACTTTTAATAATTAAAGTATTAAAATCATGAGTCTATGGTTTGAGTATTTTGTCTAATTCTTATCTCTTTATATATTTTGATAAAATATGTAATGAATTGTGTCAATAAAGAAATAGTTCAAAATATTACTATATTTTAAATGTATTTCAGTAATTCTTCATATTTAATTTATTTTCTGTCTTGGCAACTATAATTTTATATAAATAAACATAACACTACAGGTAAAATAGGCAATAATATGTTTAATATTTTAATCAGGGAAATCTATAGTAATATAGCTTCTATCAAAAGTAATATGGATATAATATAAAATATAATATAATATAATAGTAATAGTAATATAGTAATATAAATAAATAAAACTGAAATTGCATTAATTTACATAATTAATTAGCATAATTAATGTGCTATTACAATTTTTATCCCAATAAGTTCAACCTTATTTATAAACATACCAGTTAAGAAATTAATACATATGGCCAATTATTTCTTAAACTGAGAACTAAAATGTTACAATGTAGCCTTTTGTAATTCCTTATCTTGAATGATTAACAAAAATACTTCTGATATAATAAATTTGATCAAAATCTACTTGCAGTTATAATGATAAATTTTACTTAATAAACACAGCTGCTTTGTACTAAGAATAGCCTTCTCCTGCCAATCCCTGGTAATTCTGCATCAGGTCATACCGTATTATAAAACAGCATGAATTTTTTATTAGTTCACTGAAAGGATTTGAAATATGGTATTCTACTTACTATCCAGTCATTGCTTGGCTTTAATCACTATGTAAGAATTTAAAGAAAAATAAACAATATAAATCTAAAATATTTTAGTTAAAGTCAGGTACTCTACATTAAAATTTGGTCATTCTCAAGTAAGATCTCTAACATTTTATATAGTAATAAATGCATTTTGTTGAATTTTTGAAACATGCTCCTATCTAATAATTTTATTACTAAAATATCTGGAAATGCCTTATTACTAGAATTAATTGTGATTATTTCACTTTATATGTTATTTATTTTTTTCTAAGTTACAAAGTTATTGATCACTTATCTCTATATTGGTAGCATGTATTTTCACAGCAAAAAATTGTAACTGGTGAATATTTACAATAGATTTTCATTTTTAACCAACATTAAAAAAAGGGGAGGCATAAGGGTAAAAGACAGTTTGTCTATTTTACATTTAGGCAAAATGGTAAAAATTAATTTAAATGTAATATTATGTAACCTACTTACATAATTTGATTTGGAAGACACCTTTTTATAATCTAATTAAAATACCAAGTTCTTATTGTTTAGAGTCTTTCTGGAGTTGAAAAATTGGGTTACAGAATTATGTATGAGAAAAACACTAGAATCCCGGTTTCCTTAATTCTAATAGTTTGAGTAGTTTAAAAAATATTTTCATCGTCACAGATAAATTCCTTATGTTTGAGCATCATTGGAAAATAAGTTTGGACATTGTGTCATGCTGAAGCACAAAATGAGCTAGTCCCATAGAAGGTTATTAGAACTATGGTGAACTCCAAGTTTTTACAAAACAACATGCCAGGGGATAGGGAAGGTGAGCTCTGGTGCCAAGAGCCATCAATGCATTGCTGCCAAAAACCTTGCACTCCTGGCACAAATGCAGGTTGTATACAACCACAATGTAATGTCTTAAGAGAACATACAATACAGCGTTTGAACAATAGCTCAGAGAGGTACATTCAAGTGCTAAGATGGGGTGGAATCAGATTGTGGTAGAAAAGAGCCAAAGTGGGGCCTGATTGAAGGTGGGGGAGGTAGTCGATTATAAAGAAAAGGTTCATCCTATGAATGCGTATCTCAAGCTCTGACTACTATTTCAATAACATTTTTCAAACTGCTTCCCTTAAGATTTCATCATAGTCTTAATAACTTTGGAAAACAAATAGAACGATTATTTATAACAAACAATAATTGTTCCCCCTACTTTATAAGTAGGCTCTTTCCACATATTTATATACTTTAATATATATGTGTATATGAGACAACTGAAAAATGTTTCTTTATAGTATCATAAACATATCTTTAAAAATTATGTATGGCTGTCCCTAGAAATAAAGTGCTAAGGATAAAACTGTTACAGGGATAGAGTTTCATAAGATGGTCTGAAATATGTTACTTTTTTGAAGAGGTTTATATAAAGGAGAAGACGAAAAATGCACCATCTTAACAGAAGCAAAAATGGTACAAGAGCTCATTAGTATACTACTGTAATATAATGCCTTTTCATTTTTGTTTTTTTTTCCTTCAATAGTGTACTTAAAAACATCTTTTAAATGATAATGTAACTTAAATGTCTCTCAATAATGGGATAAAGCAATTTTTCTTTAGTGATTGGTCCTACATCTGAAGAAAAATGAATTAACACCCATCATTTGCTAACTAGCAATGAGTATTTAAAGGCTCTACTATAAGCACTCTCCACTTATGAATCCTCGTCAGGTCAGACGATCATTTTAAAAGATTCATCAATACCAAATGTGTAAACTGACAACATACTCATTTTGAAAAGCACATTTCCTTCCTCCTGATCAAATGGAGGTTCAAAATAGGAAGTAATAGCCAGAGTTATGAGTATACTTCACTTTAGGGTTTATAAGTAAAATGGTTAAACATCCTACATTTCGACAACAAATTATGTTTTTGTGCATTACTCTATAAAAGTAGGAAAATGTTCTTCAAATATATAATAATATTTCAGAACTCAAATTCTGTTCTGTACCTATGTAGGAAAACAAACACACATAACTAACTAAAACAATATGATTTTTCTTTTCTGGTTCAGGAAAAGGCTGTATTTGTCTTCTCTTTACTTTTTATAAAGTTTAAGTTTTGGACAAGTAAAAGAGGACAAATGCCAAGAAACTGGACTGCAGTAGAAACATTTTACTGTCCTGTTTTAAATATGGACAGACTTCCAAGACAATTAGGCGAGCAGACTCCCACAATGGTGTGGTTTCCATAGATTCCCTCCTTTATACAAGGCCTGCATATGGTGTCTGCCCAGCAGCCACATGCCAGAGATGCCACAAGTATTCCATTCTGAAGGACCCTGATTGAGGGATGGAGGGTGAGGAGAGAGATTTTTTTCAGCTCTGCCTGGCTGGAGGTATCTATAGTCCACTAAAAAGATGAAAAGTGTGAACGTATTGTTAGATACACAGTTTTCAAGTCTTACGGGTCATTTCTTTTAGATATTTTTAGCATGATTTTGAAAGGGGCTATTTACTGTATACACACAGGCCTTAATAAAATTTGGTTTATGGCCAATTAGTCCAGTTGATTAAAGCACAGAGATTATAAAACTAAAGCCTTTTTTTTAATTCCTGGTTCGTTCATTTATTTATTTATTTTGATCCAGGTAATATTGCTCATCTGTTCAAAGTGTACAACTTTTAATTGTCCACTATTCAAAAATAAGTTATACATACAGACCAAGAGAGGCTTGCACAAATTAGTGTAAATAAATCACTGCATGTAGAAAGATAAATGAAAAATATCTCAGTTGAGGAGCCACCTCTTCCAGAAGATTTCTCTGGAATAACTCCAAGCAGAAGTTCTTTTCCATTGCTTGACAATAGAATTCTTTACATTTTTCTATTCATTTCCTCTATTTTTTTTTTTTGACATTTTGGTTACATTATATTTCTTTGCCTCTCCCTAAGAAGGGTTAGAGGTATTCCTTCCCCCACCCACAATGCTCGCCATATCCCAAGGTTGTGGGTCTCCCCCGACCCCGACTCCCTGATGAGTACTACCACCATTTGAGCAACATAGTTTTAATCAGTCAGAACCAATTTGATGGTGAGTAGATGTGGAGCCCATTTTCCTGGTCTTGTGTTGCCTCACTTTGGATAACAGGCTTAAGCTTAATCCAGGATAGCATAAACGGTGCTAATTCACTGTCGTTTCTTAGAATTGAGTAATATTCCATTGTGAGCATATACCAATTTCCTCTATTATATTTAATTTATGTTTATATATAAGTTTTTCTACATTAGTACCATTATTCCATAGGGCACAAGTCACAGCAGAAACTTTGAAAGTGGATTCCCTGATCAAATTAGTTTGGAACACTATAATAGAGTCTCATATTAAACAATAATTGCATCTTAGCACATTAGAATATCTAAGAAATTGTGCCAACAAAATAACTTTTTTTTAAACCCAGCATATTTTCAGCAAGTCTTATTTGGCAATGGGACACTACCACCATTAGTTTTATCCTAGTAATAACTACAAATATCCCTTGGGACCAATGTTACTCTAATTGAGAGATAGTACTGGCCTGTGAGAAATTAAAACCCAAACAGACCTATAAGCAAATTATATGTGCACATATTTATTTCTGCCCATGTAACAAAAATTCTGGAAAGAAGCTGTTCTTAGTTTGGGATCAGTAGCTCATACATATTAAAGCCTTGATATGTGACAGTCTCTTAGCATTTTTCTCATTTTGCATGATGGAAGTAGTAGATCTAGCCATCAGATCAGTTTTCCATGCAAAAGAGAGAAGGAAATGGCAAAGAAAGAAGCACAAGTACTTAAAAGTCTCAGCAAAATTTATTTTATTGCTAATTGGCCATAGGTGAGTCACTTGGAACTCTTAATACAAAGAAGTCTGGGATATAAAGATTTTTTTTTTATTTTGCACATTTTCACCTAGAACAAAATCAGGGTTAGTTAAATGTAGGGAGAGAATGGATATTGCACAAACAATTGATACTGATACAATTCACTGTATCAGAATATGGAAATAGTTATATGCCTCTCTAGGATATCATCCATTGATATGGAACGTTGCATCCTTGTCAATGTAACATAATAGGTAGTCAATAAACATATTAAACTGAGCCCTGTGAAAATGGTTCTAGCCTTACAGAAAGGGTTGCCAGAACCCTTCCTATAGAGCTCAGTTTAATGTATTTATTGACTACCTATTATTTATGTAGTTCTTATGTAAATACTGTATGCAAGATGTACATATAGATAACAATATTTTGTACAATGTATGAAACTTTCAACAGACAGATAGATATGGAAAAATGGGGAAAAATAGAAAGTTCCCCATTACAACTGATCAGATCTAACTAGTAATATTAAGGATGTTAACCATAGTTCTAGAAGCAAAATTCGACCAAGTTTGCTCAGCTCTGTTCAGGTAAGAGTCTCTGAAGCATCTGAGAGACCACCCAAGCTGTCATTGGAGAAAGATCCTCTGCTGTAGAGTTCACTGGGCCTAAGACTTCAATATAATAGTCCAACAGGTCATATGAGACTTTTTCTCTAAACACAGGCTAAAAAGTCAACTTTCTTATTTCAAGTAAGCATGTAACATACCTCAGTATTAGAAGAGTTGGGACAGGGTGAGAAGCTATTGAGAATGACATAGTTTCTACTAGTAGAAAAAGTTTCTCATTTATAATTTCACAAATTGATATCAGGCTTAACTGACTTATGGCATGCAGTTTTGATTAAGATTCTTACCAAGGGACTTTTTTTTTAAAATCACTCATGGATATGGTGCTAATGCCCCATTTCCAGAAGGGCAAAATTTTAGCACCAGATCTTGGGCTGGAGCCTCTTCGTGAAAAACACTACATATTTTGGTACTTTCTCGGGTGTTTCAGTATTGTCTAACAGCAACTTTTCTCGAGAGCAACTTTGACCTATAAACTAAAAAAGTCATCCCCTCTTACCTAACAAAAATATTGCAAATAAGAAATACACATACTAATAATATGCTTACAAGCCCATGTCTCTTTCTAGCATATTTTTCTAATATATATTAATAGTACCATATATCATGAAGACTGTAGACCTCACAAACACTTGTAGATACAGGAACATTTGGTGTCTTTAAAAATGTAGAAGAGGAAGAAGACGCAAAGCAATAGAGGAAGTAATAAGATGACAGATTGTTTTTATTTTTAATCTGGAGATGAATATTGGTAATTTATTTTTTATCCCTTGGTACTGTATAAGGAACAATATTCTATTCGGTTGTGATAGTACTTTAATAGAGATGTAGTTGCATATTAATTTTAGTAATGGATTTTTCTAAGTTTGTAATCAATCATGAGCTAAAGATATATTTACAACGAGGATAATGCAGATTAATCTGAAGGGATATGGAGGGAGAAGAAAGGCAGAGCCCTAGCAGTTGCTGTGGATGTGGCAAAGCATTTTTCCTAAAATGAGAGCCTCTCAGAGCTCTCAGACAATGAATTTCAGCATTTGCAAAGCTTGAGCAAAAGAGGTAAACGCAATTTAAATTAGAATACTTAACCATGTTTAAACTTGGACACAAGCCTGGGGAGTGATAGAAACTCATACATTAACTGACTGAAGATTAACACATATGTAAAATGAGATCTCCTTTTAAATTTAAGGAATCTTTAACTCTATATACAGAAGTTGTTGCTTTTTTCCCCTTCTAAGTATAAGGAGACCTTGGCTATAAATCATACACAGAAGTAGATACTCTTTGCCACACAGCTATTAAATGGAGAAATGTACATTTTCAACTTCATATATCAGGCCTACTGATGTATTTTCATCTGTGGCATCAATCACTATAGGAGCTTAAGTACTTGAAAATAGGAACCCATGGGGCTCAGCCGCCGCCAATGAGGGCTCAGCTGTTCTGTGAAAGCCTTGAAAAGTGAAACATCTGAAAAACCTAAAAATACAGTTTACAGTCTCATCACAAGCCACTGACCATGTGGTGTCCCTGGCTCCAGGCATCACACAGAGGATTTGAATAACTTGTGCAAATTCTAAAGAGAAAGATAAAAGTGGTGGCACTGAGATTCTCACTAGTGATTTCCAGAATGTGAACAAAACCAGGCATCCTTTGCCACTAGATTAACTTTGAGCAACATCTGTAGAATGCTGAGAGATATGTGCACTCCAGGAGAACTGCCAATGTCACAGAAAAAAAAAAGGTTTCAGCATAATTATAGAGTTTCCATGGGGGAAAGCAGCACAGTATCTCACTGGAGAAATGAAAATGATCTTTAGAACACTGTTAATGTGCATAAAACTTTGGGTAGCAACCAACTGTGAACATATAACCAATAACTCACACAGGAAAATAGGAGAAAAAATTTGCATGTGTATTGTGAACTAAAATAAAATCTTAAGGCTCTCGCTCCCAACAGCGGACTGGATGGATCTCCTCTTGGGCAAGGGGATATCCTAAAACTGATTTGCTGGCCATGAGAACAGAGGTCAGACATGCCTCATCATGCACCCCTCCCTTCTTGGAGAGATCCTTTGTAACTCATTAACAGGCCTAAGATTATGCAAGACAAACCTGCAGGTCCTCAATTTACACAATATATATATGGCCAGTAGCTTGTCTCTGATTAACAGACTTCTTTAATCTTAAATTAAAACATTCCAAGCCTTTAGACAAAGCTCCATTTCTTTAACCAATTATAAGTCAAAGAGTCTTTAAACTGAGCTATAACTTAGGAGCCCCCTCCCCCCACTTTGGATGTCCCACCTTTTTGGGCCAAACCAATGTATGCCCGCCATGTATTGATTTATGACTTTACCTGTAATTCCTGTCTCCCTGAAATGTATAAAACCAAACTGTAACCCAACCACAGAGAGTTCACTTGCTCAAGGCTTCTTGGGCGTGGCTACCGGCCATGGTCCTCAGAATAAACCTCCTTAAAATTATTTTTCAGAGTTTGGATTCTTTTCCATTGACACTTCTCAAAATTTCCCACAAGCTTCTTGCATCTTCATGTATGATATAATATGGCAAGTTTAAATTTTGTGGCTTTGTTCAATTCAGAAAGAAAAAAATATTATCTTAATTACATTAATGTATAGCCATTTTGTATTATCAATATATGTTCTCTATAGTACTCAAAATTACAGATTTAACAGTACTGTTATAGAATATAACTGTCTCCCTGCTGACATTCCTAATTTTTAAAATTGTATTATTAATTAATATAAGAATTTAATTTAATAGTATTTGAATAGATGCAATGTTGTATCAGGTAACCCTGTTAGACCTCCACATGTAAAATGAGCAGCCTCTAATCCCTGGTCAGACTCTAGTTTCAAGAGTTGATTTTGATGAAGATTTAGCTTTTGGCCCAAGGGAAAGGGGGAAGGGAGAGTTGGGAAAATGGAAAAAAAATTTAAACTATCTTTAAGTCTAAATCAACCCCTTGCTACCCCAACTCTTACAAGAGAAAGAGGTTGTGCTATAAAAAGAAGGTGGCAGGACTCATTCCAGCAGAGATTAGGTACAACTTGGAGCATGTAGTCAGATAACAGAGTCAGACTCAGAATTACAAAGAATTAGCCACAGATCATTTAGGTAGATTCAGATCCCTGAGGTCCATGTCCCTATTCATCAGTTTATGGCCATTCCAGAGTATTATTTCTCTTCCTTTAGGTGATTCCATTCTGAGAGTATAAATCTTTAGATTTAGGAAAAGCCATGTTTAGTTTTATGTTCTTTGTGTTCTTCATAGAAACTATCTGGTAAGTCTTGTCAGTTCTCCACTATATTTGCAAAAAAAAAAAAAAACACAGACTAGGTTTTAAAAAAGAAAAAAGAATAAATTAACATATAAAAATTTTGGATAAAGGGGTAAGGAAAAGATAATGTAGTTTCCCACTCCCTCCTAAATTCCCTCCTGTCATTCTTCAAAAACAGTTTGCTCTGCTTTATTGAGTTACCCACCCTCATCTTCCTTGAACTTCCTAGTGCCTTGAATCTTTCCATGCATTTCATCCCGGACTGATGAGGACGGATAGGTTGGATTATATCAGTGACAATCCCATTACAGTAAAATCTAAGTGCATCACATGAAAAAAGAGAAAACTGTCCCAAGGGATTGTCTAATTATAAATGCAAATACGAGGCTGCTCCTCAGGATAAGCCATTGCTACTCAATTTCCTGTAACATTCACTACAGTATTCCTTTCCAAATGTCGTTCATTATCCGCAAATGCCCATTGCTGAACTATTTACTGAGAAAATAAACAAAAGTACTGTTTTAATTTGTATTTCCTTGAAGCAGAGCTTGACATGAGAATTTGGGTACAGTTAGACTATTTAGGAGTTAATTCCAGGAAGCAGACATGGAGGAGTGGGGAAGGGTGAAAGCCAATAAAGTGTGCTTCATTGAGCTGGTTGCTGATTTGAGCAATTGGAAATCAATCTCTTTGGAGACCCTCTGAGGAGTCCTATAGAACCTACCTTAGAACTGTCACACTGAAAGACAGGGAAGCTGGTAAAATTATCTGCAGACCCCTTTCCCTCATTAGCTGAAGATGGCCTTTGGAGGCATTAACCTACATACACACCCACGGGCACACACAATTCTGGGCTGAGAGACTCTGTGCCTTTGGATAAAGCTTAGGCAGAAAAACAGAAATACTTTATGGTGTGTGTTTTAGGTGGGATGCTGGTAATATGCAAACCACTATCCATCTCAGTTGTTCTGGTATTGCTTATGCAAAAAGGAAATGTATCTGCCATAGGTGGCCAGATACGAGCTTTTTCTCCACCTCTCCGTCTCCCTCTAAAGGTTATTGCACACACCACTGCCCATTGTGCCAGGCTTTCTATGGCCTTGTTAATTTTAATATTGAAGGAGCTCAAAAACTTTCAACCCAAAATATGACCTCTTGATATAAAGAATATTTTGAATGAAAGGCCTTTAGAGGTCAACAGGCCCTTGGAAGGCACTTTCCCTCTATCTGCATAACCGGACAGGGCCCATCAAAAGAACAATTGACTTCCCTTCCCCTCCCTGTTATTTCTATGTATTGCAGAAACAAAGAATGCAACCAGACCTGGCCCAAATCATTTTAAACAAAATACCTGTCTCTCAGGTTAATTTACAAGTCATTCTGTTTCCCTCATCCCTTCATCCTCCCTAGCAGCCATTTATTGCCCCTAAACAGAATTACCTATATTCCTCAACCCCCCCTCCCCTCTTAAAAGAGGGTATAACATAGCATGGAGACCTTGGTACAACTCTGCAATTATAATTACACATATACCACAATGATTCATGTCACTTGTGCTATGGTCTAAATGTCTGTGCCCTCCAAAATCTGTACGTCCAAATCTTGACTCCCAAGGTGATGATATTATTAGTAGGTAGGAATTTGGGGGATTATGTCACAAGGAAGAAGCCCTCAGGAATGGGAATAGTGCCTTTGTAAAGGTGCCCCAATGGGCTGCATTGCTCCTTTCACCATACAAGGACACAGCCACAGTGAGAAGTCTCCATTATGAACCAGGAAATGGGTCTTCACCAGATACCAAATCTGCTGGCACCTTTATCTTGGACTCTCCAGCCTCCAGAACTATGAGAAATAAATTTCTGTTTTTTATAAGCTACCCAGCTTATGGTATTTTGTTATAGAACCCTGAATGAACTAAGACAATTTGCTTCTTACTATTGCTTCCAGACCTTTCATCTTGGGCTTTCGCAGGAGCCAAACTGAGAAAGCACCAGTATATCTCCAGAAGAACTAGTCAAAAGTTAGTTTACTGACTTAGATTCAGAATCCCGAGAGTGGGCACATCTTGCTGTCTTTCATTTCCACCATCTTTGATTACTACTTCAAGCACACCCTTTCCACAAACTCATCCTCTCAGTCTAATATGCTACTTTCTGTGCATGTTTTCGACATCCCACCAACACTAACTCATTTAGCTACAGGTTCTCTGAAATCTTCAAGCAAACATCTCTCCTATAAATTTTGCTTCTTCAAAGGATTCATCTTATATCACTTTGCTTATATTCATGTCTGGCTCTTTTCATGAGTACCAATTTTGCAGTTATTTCAAGAGGTTCACCCTCCCATTCACAGTGTCAATGGTGTTTTGAGGTAGTAGTATCATTTTTGTAAATCCAAACTGGTGCATATAGGCCATTCCAGACTAATGTCTTCAGCTTGCATTATGCCTAACCTAAACCTTTTTCTTCTGCTGTCTATTTACTTATAGGTAGCTTCCTTACGTGGTTCAAGAACATAAAACCAAGACCTTTCCTCCTTATTAGGAATGTAGAGGGTTTCATCATTCCCATACATAAGTTTCTAAATTCTCTAAGTATCAATTAGCTCTCACACCATGGTTTTGAATACCTAATTTGGTCCCTATACTCTCAACTTTGCCATCACCAAGGGCTGCTTGAATGCTGAAACCTTAAATTCTATCATTCTTACTGACCCAAACCTATTATTTTCATGCTCATATTCTCAATCTTCTTTTATCTTTTTCTCTACTTCATCATGTTTAACAGTCTCTTGATTCTTCTGTCAAGTTTTTCAGCTTGTTCCTCCTATCTATATCCATCCTAGAATCCCACAATGTATCATACTTAAATCCCTACCACTATGGACTCCAGATCAACCAATTCATCTTCCTTCCTTCCAACTTCCATTCTGCTGGCAAAAATAACACATCTGAGTGCAAGAGGAGCACTGTAGATTTATAGCAGGATATTTCCATTTTCTTTCAGTTTTCTAGAGAAAATAAAGAGAGAGAAATGGCCATTCTGCTTTCCCATGGAAGGAATAAAAACTCACACTGGAGTTTTTTTTGAGCAGCAGGATCCTCACACAGCAGGTGACCATAGCACAGGTTGAGGCATTCACTTCTCTGTATGGAGAAAAGGAAACCCATCCTTACCCAATATTGGATCTTCTGCCTCAATGGGTGCAATCCAGTTTCGGGGAATTCAAGTATTTTGCTATAGTCATCCTTGATAATAAAGTTTATGATGACTGTCCTTTTTCCTAGACTTATTTATAGCTCAAGGTATGACACAAAAATTCCACTGAGACAGCGTGTATACTTCCCATTGACCATGTCCTGAGCCCAGCATAGTGATCTCTAGCAATGCCTCAATGCAGAGAATCAAAGAAGCACATCTGGAGTTGTTAGGGCCCTGTCCATCCTTCCCAGGGAGGGAAGAATGTAGGAGGAAGCAACACAGCCCCTAGCAAGGCAGAAGACAGTAATTAGCAACATAGCAGTTGTATGTGGAAGATCATTTAGGAGCATATCTGGGACCCTGTCAGAAATTGAAAAAACCCATAAGGCCTAAGTCTGTGATTATGCTTGAGATGACTCGAGTCACAGACTGATGAATTAAGTATCTTTAATTTTTTAAAAATTAAAGATGTAATGGTTGTAGATGAAAAAATCCTACACATAAAATGTGTCACAAACAATTAATTTTCTCATCCCCAAGTTGTATCCCTAAAAGAAATAGCTGTAACTCGTTTGTTATAAGCACTTGGGCACTTGCAGAGATTTTTCTCCAAATAGGCAGGCATTTACATATTCTCTCAATAAGGACAGATTTTCATATGCATGCTTCCTTTTTAAAACATAATTAATATCATATGCAGTATGTTTCATTTGGCTTTATTTACTTGTCAATATACTTTAGTACTCTTTCTATAGTGGCATGTATAAATACAATTTATTTGTTTAAGGACTGTGCATATATATATATAAATATATATAATTTTTAACTAGTTTTCATATTAATGGTGTTTATAGTGTTTTTCAATCTTACAGTTACATAAATTAGTGAATACAATTAATATAGGTTTCTGCTCACTTGTACAGATATATCTATTGATTAGGTTTATAGAGGTGGAATTGCTAAATCAAAAATGATAATTTTTACATTTTGGTAATTATTTTCAAATTTCTTTCTACTAATATTGTTCCCTTAATATTCCCTTTATTATATTTTCCTGGAGAAATAGTGCAAGAAACATTTTTACATGGTTTGCCTACCTTACTTCTATTAATATATAATAGCAGTCATAAAGTTCAATTTCTTAATCTCCTAGTCCTATGCAAATGCTCATCCCAAATATATTACACTAAGTGCTTTGAATGATCAAGACTTCTAATGTCTAGCTCAACATTTTCCATATGCTTTTGAACTCTAAAATTCCTAACCCTTAAATGAAAATATGCTTCCGCATTTAAGCTGGCTCTTTTCAAGATATTATTTTTCCCGCAATGGATTTTACTTCTCTGGTGAAGTCATTTGATAATCTTATGGACCTTTAGTTTCTTCATCTGGAAAAAATAGAAGATGGAAACTATAAATAATTTCCAGGGTCATTTCCAGGTGCAAACTTCTTAGCTTTGTATTATTTCATATCTTTGTGGCTATAAAATATACTTAGGAACTTTGAGTAATTACTCTCTGTCCTTGTTGATTTAAAAAGCCCAGTTCAATTGTTCTCATCACTGAATATCTACAATTTCTGCCTTTACCCTCCATATTAATAATAGCATAAGGTATTGAGGATTTCAGTTCCCCAGAATAATGTACTATGTGACCATTTTTATTAACAGATTTAGATATCTCTAAAGACTATTAGCACATTTCTATATTTCTAAAGATGATGGCATCTACTATTTAGATAAGAATGTGTTAAGAGTACTGATAAATTACCACCCATTCCCAATTCTCTAAATTATGAAATTGATATAATTTCTTTGGCTGGATCAGTTACAGACTTTATAAAAGGTCAGTCAAAAAAAAAAAACTTTAAACTACAGTAAAAAACCTTTCCACTGTAAACTTAAATGTCTAAAAATTACCTGATTTCAAATCATAATATTTAATCCAATTTTACATAGGTAAAGTCAAGTGTAATACATTTGTCAAAGTAAGAAAAGCGTCTGTCGTGTTTCCAGAAGAAAAAAAAATGACATACTCATCAGTTATAGGTAGAAATAAAATTAGCAAAATATTTTATGATATAACTGAAGAATGGTTTATCCTACTTACTTTGCATTGTATCAGTAGGCAGGGAAATGTTACCTATTATACAATAGCAGCTAGCCATAAGATGTGTTTGAAACTTAATTGGGGGTATTCCCTTGCAGTTCTGGGCTGAAAGCCAAGCTATTATGAGGACTTTGGTTTTTGCAGCCTAAGCATCCCTTTCTCTACCTCCAAAAATACGTTCAGTCAAATAAGATTAGAGTAACCCTGTCTCCTGCAAAAAGCAAGAATACCCAACATTCTAATTACTGGCCTTGAAAAGGTATTCTTCTCTGCATATAGACAAATCCTTTTCATGGAATGAAAACAAATAAGCTCTATCATTTAGAATATTCAGATCATTTTAAAAATTGAAAATGAAAGTTTTATAGAAAATAACTAAGAAAATAATTCAACCATAAGGATAAACACTACTAAGATATAAGCAACTAGAGTCCTATAAGGTTCCTCACCTAAAAAGACCCCATAAAGATTGAATACTAAGAAAATATCCAATTAGTAAAAATAAAATAAAATAAAATAAAAAGGATATAATGAGGCAGATAGGAAGAAAGTGAGCAAAGGGTGTGGAGAAAAGAGGAAAAAATATGTGCTACTAAAGCAAAAATGAAATACCATTGTTGGTGGAAATATGTGATAGTTATAAACCTTGGAATCTAA
>VBSM01003204.1:47112800-47205434 GCA_008086735.1 Cheirogaleus medius | reverse complement strand
ACACTGGAAAAATTATTAAGTAAATTATTTCCTATCAATATAATGGCTATGAAGAATGCTAAGTAAAATACAGAATTCAAAATTATATAATGAATATGATCTTGATATAGTGGTAAATGTTTAAAAAAACAAAAGGAGATGTGCTAAAATCGGTTACAAAGAGGGGTATTATGAAAAGGATTTTTTTTTCCATGACACTATATCGTTTTAGGCACATTCTATAGTTTATACAGGGAACATGTATTACTTGTATTCCTACTTAAAATGGTAATAAAAATATGGACAATACTTAGAGTCATATAGTGATACATCCTAATTAAGAAAAGGCCAACAGAAGTTAAAATGTCCTTACTAATTCTTTGTTACTAATCCTGATTTTAGTTCAGAGACTCAAATCTTGTTGACTTTAACAAAGCCCTGAAATCACATCAAGATGTGTTTTGTTTGACAATTATTTCAATGAGATTTCGAGTTCTTAATGAAAATTTAAAAACAGAGGAAACACATTTTAACAACAGATGTGGGCAGATAAATGGATTAAAACACAAGTTTGAGGTTAGCTATCTTTTAGAAATTTACTGCAGCAAGATAGATTGGTACAAAATAGTAAAAACAGGTCAACTAATTTTAAGCAACAGCAATTTGCTATTTAAAACAATAAATAACAGTGAAAAGTTGCTTTTCTTGAAATGTTGAAAAAATAATATAAGGGAAATGAAGAAGTACAATTAGTGTACCTGTTAAATAGTGGATATCCTATGGAATTAAGGATATACCAGGTGGGGAACATCCCTACATGGTTGTATGACTCATGAAAAACAGCTTGAATTTACTTTTATTCAATTTTGCAAACACTTCATGGAATCACACCATAGCTTTCATTATCAAGAGTCATTTGATTGAAATAAATGCAACCCAGTCACATTAGCAGGAGTAACAGGGGATTAATAGTAAGTAAATAAAAGACATAGGACTGAATAAGTTCATAGAAATTATAAAGTCATCAGCATCTATTTTCTACCTCTTTTTGTCTCTGTCTCTCATTTAAAATGATATCCTATGTTTTGAAAGGATATAAAAAAGTAAAATGTTAACATAACATACTATTAATTGTTAAAAAATTAGCAAAGAGAGTGAATACCTGTTCCTGATACAACATTCATTCTCTCTCTCTCTCTCTCTCTCTCTCTCTCCTTTCCCCCCCCTCCCCCTCCCTCTCCCTTTCTCTCATTGCTATCTCTGTTACTTTTCTGGGCTTCACAACTCAGCAAAATATAAACCCAACCCTATGTAAAGGTTTTAGATCCAGTTTTCCCATAACTTTTTTATTCACAAAGCTTTGATTGCTGCCCTGCTATCATTGCTCCCAAATCACCAAAGCTTTAAAGCTTCAACACTTTAGAACCTTTGAGTGTGTTTTTGCATTCCTGGTTCAAATCTTCAAGAGAGAAATCTGATGGGCTCAGCTTGTATTAAATGTTTACCCCTGAACCAATCACCTGCAGCAACATGTGGAGCTACTTCATACAAGTGTAGGTAGCTGGGCCAGCTCCTTCAGGCAGGGCTGTGGAGGTTATTTTCAAGGAGAAGGCATCAGGTTTGAAGGATAAAGGCTTCAAACTTCTCTACTCCACAGCATATGCATTTATGTCATATTTCAAGAAGTTTATAAATGTTTTATAGCAAAATATTATTATCAGAACTGGTTTCATGAGCTTGTGACCTGTGCATTTTCACAGAGAAGAGCCACACATGTGGTGTAATGCTCTATTGTCACCTTGTTGAAATTCTTAATATTTGAACAAGTGGCCTCTGCATTTGCATTTCACACTGGACTCCAAAAATTCTGTAATTGGGCCTGACTACAGTCCTTGCTACTGAGATGTACAAATTCCTGTACTAGATAAGGCTAATCTGCTGAAAGCGTGCCCTTTTTGACACTTTTAGACTCAGTGTATTGAACAGAGGAAAAAGTAGTCACTGACATTCTAAAACAGTAATATAAGACTATGTTAATATGCTCGATATTATGAAGTATCACCATTTATCTTACATTATATCAAACTCCAATCATCTTTGATATAGATCAATTTAGATGGGATATTAATTATAAGTAGATGGTGGAGGAAAAATTATAAAACTTTCAGAGTCCAGGTAAAAGCAATTTGATTTCAAAATCTTTGATACTATCCCAAATCCCTAGTGCTTACCAAATCCACCAAGGAGACATCACAGAAATACACTGTTAAACACATCTCATTGCGTTCTCTGAAACTTCTCTGATTTTCCTGTCTAACCACCCCAGCTTGAGCCTACAGTGGGTACGGCTACTTACAGCTATGTGGCCTTAGGCAAGTTACTTAACATTTCTCAGCCTTTTAAAAAAAAATTATCATCTATAAAACATAGAGAATAATAGTAACTAAACAGAAAGAGATCACTATAGGGATTATAGGCTGTAATGCACATAAGCACTCAGCACAGTGCCAGGATGAAATAGGCCAGGTACCTAAATAGGCATTCAGTAACTCTTCACAGTTATTTTATTATAGCATTTATCATGATGTTTTATAATTTGTGTCACTTTTATGTCTACCTACCAGACTACTTGGTAGGTTCTTGCTAAAGGGGACCACTTATTGGATATTTTTTTTTAATCACTCGCACTAAATGCAGTCACCAGTACATAGTACAGCCTTTACAAGTGTTTGAAGAATGAATGATGAATGGATTTACTCAAAGAGAATATTAGAAGATGGCAATAAGCATGTAACAACCATATTTCCTAATTAACTGAAAACTAGAACCAAATATTTGCTTAAGAACATAAGTAACCACCAGAAAAACAAAATGGTCTTAGGATTGGAACTCTTTTCAAACATCTTGTTAGGAATAATATTTTGAAAAAAGGAAAGTCTAATAAACTTTCACAAGAATTACTAAAAGTTCTATTTCCTTTATGTATATTTTCCTGGGGAGATTTCCGTATCCTGAGACTTAGAGGCAAGATTTTGTAAGAATCAACTTCATGAGAGTAAGAACAAATGTAACATGGGTTAAATATGGGGTGTAGAAAGTATAAAAACATGAAGACCTTAAATGCTTCTCCTGGAAAGAAGTGTTTCTTAAAACTTTTATGAATCCCTTGATGACCTGATAGAAAAACTTGCCTCAAGAAAAATTCATATGCACACAAATTATAGTATTCAATTTTAAGGGCTCCACTGGTCCTCTAAAATTTATTCATGCACATCCAAATGGGTACAGACTTGAAATATCCATGAGCCACTATGTAAGTCACTAACCCAATGTGGTTATTTAAATTTGAATTTAATTTAAAATTAAAAATTCAGTTCTTTACTGTCACCAGTCTTGTCCAAACGCTCCATAGCCACATAGCTATTTAAATTTAAATTACATTTAAATGAAGTATGAACCAATTAAAATTAAACACTAAGTTCCTCTATCACATTATCCATATTTCAAGTATTTAATAACTACATGAGGTTGTGGCTACCATACTGGACAATGCAAATATGGAACATATCAATCACTGCAGAAAGTTCTATTGAATACAGTGATATAGACTCTAGAGGACCCCGTACTAGAGAAAGATGTATGAACCTCATGCATGTGGTGGATAAGGGTGGAGAGAAATTCTGTTCAGGGAGAGTGTAAATATGAGTATATCTAGTGAGCCTAAAATTAATTTATTTTTACAATTTCTCCCAATTACCAACTCCAAGGAAATATAAAGTTTCCTTCAAAGCAAAATGACAACCAATAGCAGCTTTGTAATTTCGATGGTGTCTAGATTTTGGATTTAAACAGACCCATGGTTGAAATCTATGTTTTCTATTTTAAGCTGAGCAGTACTCTTGGGCAAGTTATTGACATTTTCATCTCCAAAGTAGGGATAGTAGCACTTATCTATCATGGTTGTTTTATAAATTGAAAACAAAAGAACTGAAACACTTATTCAATATATTATATTTAAGATATGGCAGCAAATACAGTAACACTTTTAACCTGGAGGAGTCTCTGAGTCCATCTATCTAATATGTCTGATTAAGTTTAATTGTCAATGATGGATAATTTGTTATTTCTCCATTCCAACTTGTTCAAATTGTACATGATTATATGCACATATCTTAATATTCTTATGTCCTAGGAAGTTGCATAACGCACATCTGTCCATCAATAAATATTTGTTGAATAAATGTGTTAAAGGCTACAGATTAAGCGCAGAGCAAAGAATATAACCTAGGGACTCCCAAATCCGTGTGGTGATTCAGTGCAAAGAGCAATGGACAGAGAGAAAAGACAACGAAATAGGGCTTCACATTTGTTCTGTAACCTAATCTTTTCTTCTCTGTGAAATAAAGAACTGAGATTACATGATCCAGAAACACTTCAGATGATTCTCTGAGTCTCAGTTTTTAAAGTCTCCTCCATTTATAATACACTACAGCTAATCCCATAGGATGCAGGATAATAAAAGCCTCTGACTTATCAAAAAATGTACATTTAAATGTTTTGAAGGTCAAGTAATGCCACAGAATGCCTCAATTTTATTACTGCTCTCATTTATTTTTGTTAGAAGGAGGAATAATGAAGACTATATTTTTATTTATAGGTAAATGAAACGTATGCTTGCAAAATGTAAACTCATTAATTAAGAAGTCAAACACGTTGCATTGTCTATTCTTTAGGTAATGTGTTCTCTCATTATGAATTCTTTCACACTATATGTGAGCCATCCATATCCAAGAACCTGAAGAGGATGGTCTTTCGAGAGATAAATCACTCTGGCAAGTGTCCTTACTGCCTAAGTACTACAACTGCTTCTCAGAATTCAAATGGAAATGTCTTTTAGTGAGTATTCAGTCCTCCTTCAATATAACCTAGGATCACTTATAATGTAACAACACTGTGACAGTGTTCACGACCTCAGAAAAACAATGTACCAAGTAACTAGGTCTATGAGGAAGAACTGCCTAAACATGCAACAAAAATTAATTCACCAGGAGCATTCAGCATTATCCAATTTCCCTTCTACTTAAGAAAAATTTAGAAATGTTAGCAGGTTTGTTTTTTATTTTGTTTTGTCTTTTGCTTTTTGTTTGGTTGGGGTTATTTTTTACAATCTCTATAGTTGTGGTGCACAATTAGAAGTAACAAAAGCTCTTTGATAAAAGTGTTTTTTTCTTAATTTTTAAAAAATTTTTAAAAATTATTATGGGTACATACATAGTAGTGTATATTAATAGGTTATATGTGATGTTATGATACAAACATACAATGTGTTTTAATAAAATCAGGATATTTAGTTTTTGTCTTTTTTTGTTAGGAGATGGGCAGAAATACATAAATATATTAATAAAACTCAAAAGTCTGTAAAGTATTTTCATTCATGTACGTACTTGAAATACAAATGAGCAAAACTAATAATTTAATAGAAACATCTTGGAATCCTAAATAATTATTTTACTATATTGACATCACATAAATATGAATACATGAATAATATGCTTTTGGAAAGTTAATACAAGTGTCATTAAATTTATTTACCATAAATTTATAGACAACTCTATTTTTAATTGTAATATGCCACACAAAAAAGTACTATTCTGCTGACTCAGATTTTCTACATTTGTAGAGTGGTGCAAAGGACACACCACAATGAGTCAGAAAATGTGTACTACAGTTCCAATCTTGAGCCACCTTTCAGCCATGTGACCTGAAGCTCAAAGACTTGATTTATATCCTATCATGTCTTATAAAATAATTTTTAAAAGGAAAAGAAATATATAAATACCCAGTTATGATGGTTGCTAACTATATTTAAAGTATGTAGTTAATTCACAATTAAAAAAAAATCCATAGGTGTGGTAAGACATCATTTTAGCATGAAGGCCGAATAAGAAAGTAAGGCTATTACAAAGAGAATTTGGGGTAGTGCCTACCCTACAAAGATTCCCCAGAGGGCCATGTCTGTGTAATTTACCACTTCTCAAGGAGTGGATACCAGAACCATGTTAGGCCAAATACAGTATTCCTGATTTTCAACCATATTTTACCTGGAGTTGGTCACGTGACTAAAATTGGGCCAGTTAGAACTCTTAAGATTTGTCAAAATCAAGCTGGGGAAAGGAATACTTTCCTCTTGATCTTATAGTTATGAAGACATATGCTCTAATTTGCCATTCATCGAGGATCCAGGTAATAAGTATAGCCAAAAAGAAAAGATGAGAAAAAAAAAAGAAAAGATGAAAAAGACACAGAGAAAACTACCCACCCATACACACAAGACACAGGCACAGATGTGTACCCCATTAGTCCTAAGATAATATATTAATAACTAAGATTTAATTATGCAAACCAGTATTTCCCCTTAATATTTAAGCTAATTCTACCTGTTTCTAACTTTCATCATGAACATTTCTGACTAATAAATGAGTTATATTTTTTTAAAAAATGCATATTTATTTCACCATACAAATTCAATTTCAAAAATTCAAAAAATATGCTTAAATACTTTGTTATTTAAAAATCTGTTGTTGTATGTGGGTTGATCTCTCTTTTTTTTAATCTTTCAAATTTTGGAGGGGAGGTGTAGACTTTTGCTTTATACTTCTAAAAGTTGTAAAAACAATCTCTTTTGCTTTTGAACAAATTCTGTTGTTGAAGTAAAACAATTTTTGAAGTGAACGTATTATGTCATTTCTAGAGTAGCATCGTTATTTAATTTTAAAATAGCACTGGTCTTGTATTTTTAAAGAGATACATCCTATCCATCGGTTCCTAACCTTTTTTGTGGCACCAGGGACCAGTTTCATGGAAGACAATTTTTCCCTGGAGGAAGCTCAGGGGAGCCATGGGGAGTGGCTGTAAATACAGATGAAGCTCTGCTAGCTCCTCCTCCTCCCCTCCCACCTCCTGCTGTGTAGCCCCCCATTCCTAAGCTTCATGGAAGACAATTTTTCCAAGGACAGGAGCAGTGGGGGAGGAGGGAGGTGGAGCTCAGTCAGTGTAGCTGCACAGTCCAGTTCTTAACAGGCCACCAAATGGTACTAGCCGGGGGGGGGGGGGGGGGGGGGGGGGGGGGGGGTTGGGAACAGCAGTATATGACTATGATGAACAGAAAAGACATACTCCACAGTACACTTATTCTGAAACATTATCTGTGCCATTTGTTTCCCAGATCCATATCCATCCTTTTAAAACTGATGAGACTGTTTTATAGTGAACTATATTTTTCAGGATTCCTTGATAGCTGACTTCCTTTAAATGTAGGCAACAGGAAGCACTGAAAGCAACTAAGAAGGCAGAAAAAAAAGGAAGAAAATTTTCTGCTTCTGCTTCCAGTAGTATGGCAGTTCCTGGCAGTGGCCTTACTATTAGCTGGGCTGAAGTGATTCATTTCCAAGTCAGGTAACCTGAGAAGAGCTATAACCGTTTACAGCAGTTCTAGCCTGGATGGAGATGACATCTCTTTTTAGAATCAATGGCTGACTGCAAGGCCATCTCCAACAGTACAGCAGCAGATACGGACTTAAGGGCTCATCAGTATTACCTTTGATTCCCAAGCTCACCGTTTCTATCTTCCTTGTGCTATTCTAGCCTTTCAAACTCTTTTGTGACCAATTCACTATATTAACCATGCCTCCATCCTCATTTGCAATACCTAGAGTAGTTTCCCTTTCAATAACTAGAACCTAACAAATACAGCATTCTTCTTCATTTATTTTTGGTTAGAGTCATGACAAAGATTTAAGTTTTATCCAGTAAATATATAGCCTAACTTTATATTCTATCTTTCAGAAATGCTCGGCTAAATTTGACCCTTTCTAGGCCTCAATTTTCCCATCTATGAGATAAGGGACTCCCTGTAAAGGATGTATTTATATTTCTCATAAGCCACATCTTGTTAATCACTTCCCTACAGACATTATGCCTATGTATAATAGTTGTGATTTTTAAAAAAATTATATTTGGAATATATGGAAATGTATACACAAATGTGGGCACATAGTTCTATCTAAATACTCATTTCACCAAAAGATCCTATCATCTACCTAATCATTCATATCAGAAACTTAAAATTTATTCATAAATTAGATTACTAAAGTAAAATTTTAAGTCATCTTCCTGATACTCAACTTCACCATTCTACTGCATTCTTTGTACTATATAAATATTACTCAGTGGTTTGTCATTGTCTTTAAGATTTATTCATATAATTGAACAAATATTTTTGTATGAAAAATTATGCACCAAGCATAATATGTTAAGAATGGTGAATCAGACACAATCTTACCCTCACTTAGTTTATGGTCTGGTGAAGGAGACAGATTTTCAAAAATCATCAGCCCAACAAATTTAGGAGATTGTGTTTATGGTAAATACTGTAAAATTTTTTTAAATGCCATTATAGAAATGAATTAAAAAAAACCATATCCTTTGAATATTGTGTAAAGACCTCAACAGTAACCAGGCTTCCTTTCTTACCAACCCCTAACTTATACTCAAGGAAGGAACCTAGTATATTATAGCCCCCTTGTTTTTCAGAATACCTCATACTTCTTTACCAATCTGAGCCAAAATACATCAATTTTGTTGGGTCACTGTAATTTGTTCATTTTCTTTGCTCAGTAGTACTCATCGAGTGTATATGTCATTATTCAACAATCTGACTTTTGTGAATATTTGTATTATTTCCAAGTTTTAGGATTATGAACTATGATGCTAAAATACTTTCCTGTATAACTAGTTTGGTGCCTATCTAAAAGAGTTTTTTAGATACATATTTAGAATTCCCTGGGCTTTAGGGTGTATATATATTCAGCTTTACTATTTAATGCCTCAGTATTTTGCAGAAAGAATATACCAATTTACATTCACACCTGCAGTATATGAAAATTCCTAATTGATTTAGACTGTTAGTAACATTTAGTATTGTTGGACTTAAAAATGTTTTGCCATTCCCCTGGGATGTAATAGTACAAGGCTAAGTACATTTTCATGTGATAATTGGCCATTTAGATTTCCTCTTTTGTGAAATGCCTGAGGTGGTGGTTTTTCTCTTTGATTTGTAGTAGTTCTACCGATATTCTGTATATTAGTTCATTAGCTGTCTGTTACACATATTGGAAATATATTTTCTCATTCAGTGGCTTTTGACTTTTGTTATGATGTTTTCTGAACAGATGTTCTTAATTTTCATACAATTGAATTTATCTTTTTTCTCCTTTGCGGTTTGTGATTTTTGTTTCTTATTTAAGAAATTTGAACCCTACTCATTGCATACTCAAAATCAGTTCCTGGAAGATACCTAAAGTAGAAGTTACTTTAAAACTCTTAGAATATGATATGAGGATATCTTCGTGACTTGAGGTAAGGGAAACAATTCACTTTTTGATATTATTTAAGTAAATAGAATAGATTTTCTTCTAAAAATAATTAGAATATAAAACTACAGTTTTCTTCAGTGATAAGTTTTAACTGTAATTTTACAATATACTATCAGTAAGTGTTTTCCAAAGAACACCTTTGTAATGTGACCTTATTTTTAAAGATAATCTGCAGCAGGTCAGGTTATATTTGAGTGGATTCCTGGAGCCCTACCCTTTTGTCTTCCCTTGATAACCATGAGTTGGTCTCCAAAGTTGTCTCTTTGTAATCTAAGGGTTGAGTAGAATACAGTGTGAAAATTATGAATCTACAGCACAGGAAGTACAGACTTTAAATACATATTGTTTTATAAAAACCCTTGCTTCCTTTATAACCAAAAAATTATTTCTCTCTGAATTTTTTTCTATAATTTTGGTATCTGATATTTAACTTCCTAATTACATATGTATACAATTCAGAATTTCAGCTGTCCACATTTAAATCAATGCAATAGTGTCCATTATTGGAACCAACTGATACGCTCTTTGCATTGTGATAAGAATAAGTCTTTGTTCTTATTTCAAGGAGGCTCAGAGCCAAAGTGGTGTTTAACAATTACACCAATATTCCTGGTTAACATATCTTCTCCTTCTTCCTTTCCATGCTCTGGTTTTCTGAATCTTAAAATTATTATTTTATTTTTTTATTATTATTATTTTATTAACCTATTTGCATGTGTGGTGTTTGATCTGAGTTAAAAATTCATCCTGTATATTTGTGTGTGTGTCTGTATATATACACAGCCTTTTTACTTCCACTACAAATTTATCCAGCAGCTGGGTTGATAAATTATTATGATTGCTTTCATAGCTATGTAATTCATTATAACATTTTCTCAACAACCCACTTTTTCTTAATTTTCTAAATGTGTCAGGTTCAATCATAAACATATTTCTTTCTTCAAAGTGAGACAATTATGAAATTGTGTTTTATTCAATCATGCAGCAACTATTCAGTAGGTAAATCATATTTTGGAGTGTTTTATCTTAAATGAATTAAAATAATGTATATAAGTAACAAGCTCAGCATATTTATGGAATGAAAGAAAAATGTTTTCAACATAGTAGACAGTCTCTAAAATGATATGGTTGCTCTAGTGTTATTTATTAGATATTCCCAATGCTTTCATTTGAATAGGTGTTTTTTAATGCTCTGTCCCCATCATGGCAGTTCATGCATTGTACCAGAATTTTTTGTCCATTTACCTGCATTTCTAACATCACTCCAAACTTATCTAGACTGTAAGTTTTTTGAAAGTAGAGATGATATCTTGTTTACTATTGTATCTGTAGTGCCTTGCACATAATAGCTATTCCAAAAATAGTGTTGAATAAAGAAGAAATAAATATTGCTGAAATAATTTTCTCTCCTCTAAGTACTTTTATAGTTCATCTTTTAGTGTTTCCTATTACATTTATCACATTATGGCTTATATCACCCTTTAGATGTGACAGCAGGCACCAAATTCTGTGTCTTCATATAACCTTGATACTGTGTTTAGTACAGAATAAGTACCCAATAAGTACATTTTAAACAACAACAAAAAAGATATTTTAAGTGTCTAAGGGAATTTAACTATGTCTATCTTTAAGAGGTATCTGCATTCCCATGTTCATTGCAGCATTATTCACAATAACCAAGACATGGAAACAACCTAAGTGGCCACTGATGGATGAATAAAGAAAATGCAATGTGTGCATATAAAATGGAACATTATTCAGTCTTAAAGACTGAAAAATATTAAGATCTTAAAAAAGAATGGAATCCTATCATTGTGACAACATGGAAAAACTTAGGGAACATTATGCTAAGTGAAATAAGTAAGACAAAGGAAAAAAGTCCTGCATGATCTCATTTATATGTGGAATATACAAAAGGTGAATTCATAGAATTATAAAGTAGAAGGATAGTTACCAGAGTTGGCAGAAGGTTGGAAAAGGGAGAAATAAGATATTGGTCAAAGGGTTCAAACTTTCACTTAGAAGATAAATAATTTCTGGAGATCTAATATGCAGCATGTGGCTGTAGTTAATAATACTGTATTGTAGGCCAGGCACGGTGGCTCATTCCTATAATCCTAACACTCTGGGAGGCCAAGGCAGCAGAATCGCTTGAGGTCGGAAGGTCAAGACCAGCCTGAGCAAGAACTAGACCCCGTCTCTAGTAAAAATAGAAAGAAATTAGCCATATAACTAAAAATACATAGAAAACATTAGCCAGGCATGGTGAAGCCATGCCTGTAGTCCCAGCTACTTGGGAGGCTGAGGCAGGAGGATCCCTTGAACCCAGGGGTTTGAGGTTGCTGTGAGCTGGGCTGATGCCACAGCACTTTAGCCAAGGCAACAGAGCAAGACTGTTTCAAACAATAAATAAATAAATAATAATGTATTGTATAACTAAAAATTGCTAAAAGAGTAGATCTTAAGTATTCTCACCACACATAACGTGATATGTTAATTACCTTGATTGTGTTAATCATTTTACAATTTATAATATATAAAAAACATCACTCATGTTGTATACTTTGAATATGTATAATTTTTGTCAGTTTTATTTTCAATAAAGCTTAAAATGGTAAATTTTAAAGACTTAGAATGTCTGGGGAAAACAGAATTTGTTAAATAGATGAAACTAAAAATCAACTTCTAATTATCTCACAAAAATAGCCTTTTTGCAACATCAGCATAATCAATATATCTATAAAATAAGCTAGCATTAACCTACTGTCTGTATGGACTAAAAAGAGTATTTTAATATTTCACTATAATATTTGTTAAATATATAAGGTGCAAAATTAAATTATTAACTCATATCACAGGATTTTCAAAAAGAATCTTAAGGAAATACTTTGTGGTCCTCTCTCTCATTTATCTTTCCCCTTCACAAACCACTGGATTTTTCTGTCATCTGTTTTTGCATTTGTTACCCATACTCCCCATTTTGATAAACTAGAATGTCCAAGGATATCCATCATGTTTTACTGTTCAAGAAAGAATTATTTATAAGATTCAGCTTATTAAGTCCAAAGGATATTACCAAATGGTTACTGCAAGAAAGTGGCCTAAAGGTCACGAATGATTATGGTGAGCTTAATTTGTAAATGATATATTTTAGCAGTATGTTCCCTCTCTCTCAATCCTAAAATAAGGCAACATAATTATTTATAACTACATTACTACAAAAAGATATGGAAAGGATAGATATTGACAAATGAACATGAGGGGAAGAATGGGACAATCCTCACGTAAGACTGGAAGTCTGAAGTTGAATTTAGACCAGGTGCAGAAAAAAATACACACACACACATACACACATACACTCTCACACACAGTTGAGTGGGAACCTTGTTATTTTATTCCCTGACTAGGCCCAGCTTTCTCTAGCATTTTCTTAGCCAGGATGAATTGCCAATTCAATTCCCTCCCTTGTCTGAAAATTTGCAAATCAGATGGATCCAAATCTAGGACATTTATATGATTACATTTTACTGGAGATTGTAGGTCACTATGTCTTCCAGCCTGGATCCCTACTTGCTTATAATCTCCTACATGGCCAATATTTCTGGGCATGCCTGAAGGCTTGCCCACTTGCTAATAAGGTGATTTTTTTTTTACATGGTTACCATTTTTTCTACATATAACTCCCTATTCTAGAGCATTTTAGGGGATAGGAATGAATGGCAGGATCCTGGAACCAGAACTCTACCCCGAAGCCATAAAAATGTGCAGAAAAATATACCAGAAGATTATGTTGTAGCATTAAATTTATCTGCCTTGCTATTTTATGACTATTTGTATTATAGTATAGTATTTTGTTAATATTTATGGCATTGTAGAAAACATGCAGTACATTTTGTTATTTTTAAGAACAGATAGTAGTTAAAAATGTTATATTAATGATTTGCTGCAGTTTTTAACTCTAATTTTATATGATGGTACCAACAGATCATATTTGGGTTTCAGTAGATCTAAAAAATTTAATCTAAAAAAATTTACCTCATAGAGACTCTGTCACAATTCATTAAAAACTGATCTCACAGTCCTGTGACAATTACATTATACCTATCTTCAGTACATTAATTTTTCAAGATGCTTGGTTATTTTATTTATGATATTCTGAGAGAATTATACCTCTATCTTATGTATTATCATCAAATATCATAAATGCTAGGCTAATTTCTAATGGTTTCCCTGATATAATAGAGAAACTAGCTTTTGGAATGAGACAGGTCTAGATTTAAATCCAAGTTATGTCACTTATTGGATGGAATTTTGTTATTTTCTGTGAGCCTCAGTTTCCTCATCTGTAAGGTAGTCATAACCACCATTCTAGAATATTGCTATAAAACTTTATGTATAAAAATCCAATCATATAAAAGGCTTTCTATTACTGTGCACTCCCCCTAGTACAGGACCCTATATGAGAGGGTGACGGGAGACACTGGACTTTACATTTTTCAGGACACATTATTTTAGTAAATGAGACAATCCATATTTTCTCCATATGTATGGTCTAAGAACTCATGTATCTGCATAGTAAAGCATAATGTTTTCAGAAAATCATTAACTCTTCCAGACTCAAGGGTGTTATAAAGAACTACAGTGAAATGAGCGTTTTCAAGCTGTGAAATAGTTAAAATGACTGTCTGCCAGTACATGTAAGTCGTTGCGCTAGGTCCACATGGGTTCATGATTTGTGTTCTTCTCTAGCAAGTGTTGTTTCTGGAGGAGAAAGAGAGTCGTTTAAAACAAAAAGTGCAGTACCATTAAATAAGTCATTGCTGGTCAATTGTTTTCCAGACAAAGGTTCTCAATACCACACTGTGAATAAAGTGATTTAGCCAACTCTTTAAACTTGTTCCTATGAGGTAAATAAGAAGAAAGCATGATATGCCCAAGACCAAAAACAGTGATGAAAGAAGCTAATCACAAGCCAAACCACCAAGCATTCAAAGCTGCCAGCACTTCGATGGGAGAGGAAGAGCTATTCTTATCAATTAAAAGAAAAGCAGTTGTCTATATCTGTGATATATTTGTAACTCAAAGTAAGAAATAAATCTGAAGACTTATTTTCATAGAATATTATACTGTGGACTAAATTCTTCACTAAGAGTCAAGCAAATGTATTGACTCCAGACATGAAGATGCTAAACTGTTTTCACTGATAACAACGTCCCTTCTAGTGGCAAACTGATGTCTCTCTGGAACCAGAATGAACCATTGTCCACTCACAGAGCTCACTCATCTTTGCCACATGCTAACTTAGTTGCTGTTGCTTTTGTTTTAGAGAGCATACAACCAACAGGATGTATCCATTCCAGGTGAGGTGTTAGACAGAACTACTGTTATATTTCTGGTAGGAAAGTGATCATTGAATTGTCAACTGAATTGTGACAGGATCTATGCAACCTCCAAGAGAATTAGCAGATAACTGACTTCTGTGTATACAAGTAGCTTCTAATGCATAATGCCTCCAAACCCTTCCCGCCAAACAAAATAGGAGAACAAGATTCTAATCTTGAAAATTGGAAATGTATGTTAATTTTACCAGGATGATCTTAGTTTTTATCTGTACATGTCAATGTTTTTTACTCTAACAACAATAAACACATATAAATGTTGAATGTTATTTAATCCCAATAAATATATTCATCTCTAAATGCAAGTTTCCCCAATTCAAAATCCTTAACTCCAGAAATTTATTTCTCTATACACATCCAGTAACTGTCCACATTTGGGTTCAGATATCCTCATATTGTACATATGTCCAGTCATTGTGATGGGAAGAAGAAATACTATTTTTATCTCAATTATTTTCTGGGAATAATATATAAGAAAATGAAGAAATTCAAAGATTAGGAAAGAGAAGAAAGGCAGATATGAGAGAAGTGGAATTATTTTCATTGAAGCCATAAGAAGGGAAAGAAAGATGAATAAGAATAAACCCAGGATGGGGAAGCAGGACAGAGATGGTCAGGCATGGGTCATGCAGGAATTTGCACAGAATGATCCACAACATCAAATTCAATAACTTGAGCTGTAAAATCAGAATTCAAATAGATATTTAGATATTAGGAAAATAGGGGTCAAATAATCCTGTGTAAAACATCTATAACAAATCTGATGATTTTGTAAATATTGAAGCTAGTATGAAGGTAAAGCCTAGAAAATTTTAGATAGATAGATAGATAGATAGATGTGTGTGTGTGTGTGTGTGTGTGATATTTTAAGCTTTCTGGGTTATTTTCTCTACAGTGATTGTGAAATTAATTTGTGATTTTTGTGATTTCATGGACTATCTTTGCTGCCAATCTTATTTTTTTAACTAACAGTTTCAAGCTTATCATTACAGTTTCTACCCAGGTTTTCAGGAAAAGCATAAGAAAGACCAGTGAACTTCAAAATGCAAATCCATTCACAGCAAATGAGACAGCACAGTACGTTGTAATAATTACTCTACTATAAGGTGGCAAGTCAGGGTGGAATTTCAAATCTGTGATCATGGACAAACTATATATCATCTCTGTCTTCAGTTTCTTATCAATAAGAGGAGGATGCAATAGGAAGAAAAGAAAAATTCTATAATTCCTAAGGTTTGGCTAAGATATGAAATGCTTATGATTCAAATAAATTTGTGAGTTAATGTTCATTAAGTTCCTTGAACAGCTTAAGCTATGTAACACACAGAGTTTTCGTGGCAAAAGTTGAGAAAAGGAATCATTATATGACCTTTTTAAGAATGTATGTTTTCTGTATTAATTTATATCAAATACATATTGCATTAGATAAATTGTACATGGTTCAAATATATATGTATATTATACATGGCTCAAAAATATATATGTGTGTATGTAGGCAATGAATTATTTTAAAATGGGGGAAAGAAAGAGAATCTAAGATATATATATCTAAGATTATCTAATAAATTGCCTTTTCACACTTGATTTTATACAAAAAGAGTTTAACATAACTTTCTAGATGTTGAAAATAAATCTCACAGTAAGCAACTTTAGAAAAGTGCAATGTGGACTAGAAAACCAACAAAGCAAAAAATCATCACGAAATATACAAAAACTATTTTTAAAATATGGGAAATATTTTTAATTTTGTGATGAGGCTAGGCAATATGACCATCATCCTTTAAATTACTGAAATCATTGGCTACCTTCACTTGGAAACATAATTTTCTTTCCTATTAATTGGCATTGTGGACATCAATAAAATAGCCAGGTTACTTTCAAATATTAATAATCATCATTATTAAGAATTTAAAGCTGATGAAGAGCAATTTCCCAATACTAATTGTAATTAAACATACTCTTTTGAAGACTATGAAAGGTGGAGAAACCTTTTATATTTATCATTCATTAAATAACATGCAAAATTAAAAAGAAATATTAAAAAGTTCTTTGTTGAAATCAAATAGGGAAAAAAGCGATGTGTTCTACCTAGTCATTGCATTTTATGAGGACAGCAAATGAATTTTTTAGTCATGGTCTAAAGTAGAAAAGCAGCTGTAAAACACTAGTGTCTTTGTTTATGATCTAGAAATTAACTGTGCACATTCCTCTTGGTAATTAAACAAAGAACATCCTCTTTTAAATTACTCTTATAAAGCATGACTTTATTATAGATGCAGGATGAGTAAAATACATGAGTGTCAATCCAGGTCTGCTATATCTGTCTGCCAACAAAAGAAAGTGGCCACTTATGGTGATTACAAACCACATCAAGTGTAGTCTATATGTCTCAGCTTCACCAGAGACAGGTGGCAGCTTGATGAATTTTCTTTTTTAGCTCCAGTCTCTTGCTCTGTATCTCTCTCTTCCCACATCCTTTTCTGTTCCTCTCCTCCACCCTTTCTCTCCCTAGGGGTTCACATGTCATTGCTACATTGGTCAGGAGATAAATCCATTTTCTTTCTGCTAACTTGTCTTCCTGGGAAGATGGAGAATCTCCTCATTGATTTTGACTTGGGGATTATTTTTTTTTTTAAGTTAGGACAGACTTATAACCTTTCAAATGACCCAATTAGGATGGTTGTTTTCACATGATTAAGTAATCAAGAAACAAATGCATTAGGAAAGGGTTTGGTTCACAGGCAGGCCTGCCGGCTTCTAAAAAAAATATCCTGCATTGACAGCTAACCCAGATTGCATTTCTTACTTTGCCTATGAACCACATGGGAAGCTAAAATGCATTTTAACGTTGCATTTTGCCTAAAGGCTATCAGTAAAATTTAATTTTCTTACCGCATTGATTTTTCCATTATAAGTTGTAACAGTCTAATGATATCTCATAAGAATTTTCGGTATTGAAGAAAAGGATGTGAATGATTTACCAATGATAACTATTTGGAATGTATTGTGATTTTGAGAAAAATCTTCTATGCGCCTTTTTGATGGGCAATTGTTTTAAAATATGGTACATTTCATACTCTCAGTGTTTAAATGATATTTTTAATTCATGTATTATAAAGTTTAATGTGTAACCTCATCCATAAAAACAGAAGCCAAATATCTGAAATCAAAATGTGTAATTTAGGCAGGAAACTCAATATCTAAATATGAGGCTGTTTTTCTTAAAAATGAAAGCACCACACTGAAATATGGTAACTACAAGACATTAGAGTATAAGGTACTCATTGATTACATTTAGCAAAGGTTGACATCTTACCCTAATTACTTCAAACACATCAAGTTGTCATTTTCTTATTCCAGGTTTGGATAAAGCATGCATCAAAGAACACACATAGCCCATTTCCCTACAAAAATAAAAACTGGTTCTTCTTTTCCTTCTAAATGGTTGTCTCATCACTGAAGCTTCAGCAAAACTTAAAATAACCATGTTGAGAAAACATATAAAAAATAGAACCAGTGTCACAGTAAAATCAACAGAGGATTCAACATGCCATATGTTCAATAGCTCCAAGGGAATATTTTAATTATTATTTCACTTTGTCATAAACACTACAGGTGGTTATAAATATAAAATAAAGATTAGTGAACAAAAAAATTAACCAAGTTAAATATATCATTGTTAACAAGGGTAGATGCCGCCAAATGGAAAACGTCTTAATTGCTAACACTCACCCTTATCTTTAAAATATTCATTGTGGCCATGTCTCCAGTACTTTTTTTCATGCAATTTTATTTCCACTTTTTTTTTTTTTTTTAACATTTAAAGGGCTTGAAATAGAAATGGAGAACATCTGTTTCAAAGAAATAAATTGTTCTTTAAAATGTCATCAAAATAATTTAGAAAGCCAATCCTTTTCCTATTTTTAAAACTCTAGATTTTAATTTTTAAATCACTATGTACACGGGGGTAACTTCCATGGAAATTTTTTTTTCCAATTACATTTCTTCATTTTTTAACAAGAATATCCATTTCTGAGTAAGTTAACTGATACCCCCATATCCAATGATCATTCTAAATGTTTAGTTTCATTTTATAAATTAATGCCTCCTGTGTTTGGTCAATGAAACCAAACAAAATTTATGGTTAGCAACTAATTATGACCCCTTCCACTGTTCTCTGTCATCACTGCCAAGCTATTGATCATCCATAATAAATGGCGAATAAAATTACACATTTAAGGAAAAATTTAGAGCCTAAAATGTTAGTGATTAGCTTTGGCTTTTGAAATTTCCAACTGATCTTGACTGGATTACGTCCTACACTGTAATTACCACTCTGTTCTCCCCTAGGGCCTCTACAAGGAATGAAGCCCTAATACCACCTTACTTTTCCCCTAGTGAGCCCCCATTTGTTCTTATGACCTCCAAAAATATAAAATAATGATTTTAGTTGATTTATGACACTTTCTGTAACAATTTGTTACAGCAGCAATAGGAAACTAATGCACTGATCAAATATAATTTACCAGACTAACTGGTTAAGCATTTAATCTATAAATTAGAAATCAACATAGAACTTAAGATATTTCCTTGATTAAAACAAGCAAACTTACATACATAAGATACCTATATCATCACTAAAATACTTCTGAAGGCCCTCAAAATACAAAAAGTACCTTTAGTCTGCATTATAGTTATAATCCATGTTTACATATAGGAACAAGGCAGAGTTAAACTAAATATTCCACTTCAGGTTCAATGTATTTCAATGAGTATTTCTTGAATACCTCCTGAAGCTTGTAATCTAAAGACAATTATATATCCAGATGACAATAATTTGGGTTTAGAAAGATACCATAATACATATAAGTTTACCACATATAGAGAACCAGTGCAAGTTTATACTTTAAAAATTATATACGGTATCTGAACAGTTATAGTTTTAAGTGTCTATATTTTATTTTCAGGATTCTTACAAATTTTTTATGCATGTTATACCAAAATGCAGAATCCTAGAAATAGAAATGACATCCATGAATACACTGATTTAAAAACAGAACAGGCCCAATAGGAGTCATTTATTACCTAGTCTCCATTGTGCTGTTATATAAATCATTTGTATTTTTACAAAGAAATTAAATTGATCAATAACTAGGAATTCAGAACCTCATTTTTCCCATTGTAGAAGCAAATAATTGAGATAACTACATGTCTAAATATACTGTTTGAATTAGTTGTCACTTTCATGCATGTTAGTTTTTATTCAATTTTGAAATAAATAGAAGCCTAGAATCAGAGGTTTAACTCTTTGTTGTTCTAGTTTAATTAAGCATAAATTGCAATAATGAAATACTTTACTTGTGTCTTCTATTAAAGTCAGAAGAACCTAGGCTCACTCTTTTTTCTACAAAAGTACCAATAACTTATTCTATTAAAATTCATCTAATTCATCTAAGGTTAAACAACCTTTCAAAAAGTTAACACTGGTACCACAATGCACTTTTCAGCACATCTTAGAATGTGGAAACAATTTTGATATGACCATTTCATTTGTGAAATAAAACATTACATTTTGTGTATAAGATGTGATAAGATACCTATATCATCATTAAAACATTTTTGAAGGTCCTTAGTAACATGTTTTTATTTCAATCAACATTATATAAAACTGAAAGTATATTCATCATTTAAAATAAATTACAAGTCTATATGCATATGTGAATTCAATGTTGGCTTAAAGCATTTTAAGCATGATTCTCTTAAATTTTCTTGCTCTCCTTGCTTTATTTTTATTTTTCTCTTTTTATAGCACAAAATTTTGCTGGTATAAATCACTTCAATTATTTTATTATAGGATATGCAATGGAACAGAAATGATGTTGGAAATTTAGAAATCAAGGTGATTTCTAAATCAAGGTGAAGAAGAGTAGTACTAGTAATAATAATCATAAGAGTATCATTGGTTATAATTACAATATTATAAAAAGTTATGAATTATAATACCTGAAAGTTGTGAATTATAATACTCATCCCACAGAGGATGAAACTAGGTCTTAAGGAGACAAAGTGATTTGTACTGTATCATGTGGATATCTAAACTCATACCAAGGTATAACTGATCCTTAAATAAATTTTTCTTCCACTATTTCATTTTATCTGGTACATTTAAAATATTATTAGACAGACATAGATCTTAATATTGCATAGGCATGCATGTCTGATGAGAACCAAATCATTCACCAATTTCCTCAAATACAGAAAATATTTGTCAGAGAAAGATTGCTCTTACAGTAAAATGCAGCAATAGACAGAATCCTACAGTGCACACCTAGGAGCCAGACAGCCTGAGTTGCCATCTTGGTCCTCCCACTTCCCACATGTATAAACTTATGCAAGTTACACACCATCTCTATGCTTCAATTTCCTCTTTTCTAAAATGAAGATGGACATCATCCTTACCCTATAGGGCTATTATGAGGACTAATAGTTACTATTTATAAAGTACTTAGAACACTACCTGTTGCACATTAAGCACTACAGAAATATTTGTTCAACAAATAAAAAACAAAATATATTAAGTCTCACGCAGAACAGCTGTGCCAATCTTAAACCAGTTGTTTTTAAATTTTATTTTAACTGAATTTCATTCCAAAGAAAGAAATATGTAAAAAACAAATGGAGGACAAAATATTTGTCTTATAACCACTCTACTCCTGAAAGGAGATTGATAACTTTATAGAATGCTGATCTGTATAGTCATAGCCTTAACCAATTTAAACCTTTCCTTTCAAAATTATGATGAATGTCATGGTAGGGGAAGTTGAGAAACCAAAAAACTTGTCAAAAAGTTATTGAAGTAATATTTAAAGAGTGATGAAGAAGTGGTATTCATAATTTCAGCTAATTTAGGACTACGATGTTATTCCCAATGATAGTTACCAGAAATCAAATTAACGCCAGTACGCTTAGCAGGGTTTGTATATTTTGTGTACAATTACCCACCACATGCTGGAGTGAGACAACTTACTTGCTGTGTTAATTGGGTAAATCACCATTTTTATTTCACTATCCCTTAGTTTAATCTCAGCAGTTTAGGTCATTTCTGAGGGATATCAGGGTATTAAATAGAAGGTAGATGATGTTTTTAGCAAGTAAAGATATTTAAATTCCCTATAGATGCTTTAAATACAGATTCTTATTTTATGATTAATATTTATCGCAAGATAATCACCATCAAGCTACATCACCCATAAGAAACTAGACTCCTCAATCATTGTCACAAATAACACATTCAAACAAAGAACCTGGAATTTAAAATATCTGCCACTCAAGGATGCCTGAAATCTGAGGATGGAAATGTTTGGGATAATAGGGTAGGCTTTTGGCAGCTGTGAAAAATAAAAGATAGGTTTTTCTAGAGATTTGGTTAAGTACTTCTTGTCAGCCCTGCCCTTTATTCCTCCCAGAAAGTAGACCCTGTCATTTTGGATTCAACCATGTATTAGATATATTAGAGTCAAAATATAGCGCAAGATGCTCCTGGATTAATGGGCGAAATTGATAGTCAACAAGAGGCAACATGAGACATTATCCATTTTCCATCAGTGAATATTGGTTTTTATACCTGGACTTGAATTTTTCATAGCTCTTGCCTAATACTCTCCTCTTCTCTTTTAGCCCTGTCTATCCTGTTGGTATCCTTTCCTACTCCCAAGCACAAGTTTTAAACAAAATGTAAAATTATGGCCAGGAGTTGTGGCTCAGGCCTGTAGTCCTAGCACTCTAGGGAGCCAAGGCGGGAGGATCACTTGAGGTCAGGAGTTCAAGATCAGCCTGAGCAAGAGCGAGACCCTGTCTCTACTAAAAATAGAAATAAATTAGCCAGAAAACTAAAAATACATAAAAAAATTTAGCCGGGCATGGTGGCGCATGCTGTAGTCCCAGCTACTCGGCAGGCTGAGGCAGAAGGATTGCTTAAGCCCAGGAGTTTGAGGTAGCTGTGAGCTAGGCTGATGACACAGCACTCTAGCCCAGGCAACAGAATGAGACTCTGTCTCAAAAAAAAAAATAAAAAGTAAATTCAAATTGATGTTATACTAATATCAATTTAGAATCAATGTTACAATCATTCTCAAATCCACATTACTTGAATGTTTATTTTATTAACTTGTTTCTACTTTACCTATATTGTAAAGATAATTTTTTTTTCATTTCCATCTAGATAAAGTACAGCCTCAGGATTTGAAGAGAACCTAGAAGTCTAGAACCTAGAAGTCTCCTCTACCACATGTCTTGTATTATTACCCATCTATTCTGGAATCTTTCCATTTTAGAGCATATATAATATCTATCCATTTATTTAATATATACTTCCTGAGTGTTCCCTATGCTCTGTATGATTGTGTAAAAAAGAGGCCTACGGATAAGAAAATTATATCGTAGTAGAATTAATAACACTAAACAAAAAGGATTCAAGATAAATAGTGTGAAGAAGTAATTAAAAAGTGCTGTGAAAGTGATTAATAATGTAACCTAACCTAGTTTGCAAGGTAAGTTTACTTAATAGGAAATAATATTTTGACTAATAGGTCAGGCAAGAATAGAAGTGAAATAATATGGGGTTCAAGGAGGCAAAGGAAGGAAACATTTTTGATAGAGGGAAGACAAGAGCATGAACTAATATTAGATTAATCTATAATTAAGTCTAGTCCAGCAAGTATAGCCTTGGGATGAAAAAGTTGGGAGTGGGTGTTATTAAAAAAAGTGATAAAAATTATGGCATGTAGGGTATTGCCAAGAAAGTGACAAAAATAATGAGCCGATGGAATCAGAGCAGTACAGAGTGAGAGAAGACTGGGAGCCTTCAAAAGAACTCATGGGCTGGTGGTAACCAAGGACTCAGCAGTCATAATAAGTTTAAAAAGGCAGTTTAAAAAGTAAGCTCTTGTCAGAGAATGGCTTATTGGAATTAGTTTTCAAACGTGTAGGAAGATGCAGAGCAGAGATGGTTTGGAAGAGAAGGCTATAGACATGAAAGAGTCAAGGATATGTCAAATACTGTGTTGGCTAAGCCTTCTGAGTGGGCACAGGTATCAGTCACCATGATGGACAAGTTGAGGTGTAAAAAAGAGAGTAAGCCATAATTTAGTCTTCAGTGAATGAGAGAAATATCCAAGAGTTCAGTAAGTGACAGTACAATTAAACAGGAGAGAGAGAGGTAGAATGGCTGGATGGCCAGGAGCCTCAGAAAACAAGGTTTTATTTATTTAGTTGTTTATTAGGCTTGGCATTGAGAATTAAGGAAGAGAAAGTTACTCATTTCTTGAACATGATGTCAGATATGAGAGAAGCAGCAAGTCACTCCAGAGGGCTGTAAGTAGAGTGTATTTCTTAGGGGAAATCTGGGATTCAGCTAAGGCAGGGAGGGTAAGAGTTGGGTGATGTAGCAGAGTTGGATTCTTTTGTTTGTTTATCTATTTGTTTACTATCATAAAGTAGAAGCTTCAGACAATGTACTAAAATTATTTTGGAAGAAGGAATTCCATAAAGAGTTGGGTCAGTGTCAAGACGCACAGACAGAGGGTGACCTTTTAGAAGAGGACAAAAGCTTGAGTTTGAGATAGTATGCATTTTTCTGCATTGACCCAGGAAATAAAAGATTTGTTGTTGTTACGCTAGTCTGTTAGAGGATATGGGATACTTGAGATTAAGAATTAAGATAATTCATCTGCAGACCAGAAGGGATGTCCTGTGGTTGTGGTTAGGGGCCAGGTGTTCTATTTGGTTCATAGGTATTGATAGCTATGTTCTTTGGAAGGACAGCTGTCTTGAGTTCATTAATAATGCCACAGCACTGAGCCAATGTCTAGGAACCTTTATGAAGATTGCTTTAGGTAATGTCTATATTTCCTTACATCAAAAACATGGGGTGGTAGCTCTGACTCAGGTGGGGCAAAAGCAGTATATGTAACCTAAACATTTGTACTCCCATAATATGCTAAAATAAAAAAAAAGAAAACTTGGGGTGATATAGAGTACACTAATAGCAATCATGCTGGTCTACAAGGAGCTTCCTCTGTCAGCGAATTGTGATAGCAATACAAAAAACCTTTCCCTTAGAAATTCCTTTCTTATTACATTATGCCAGAGATGGATGCTTATGTTGTGTGTTGAAACTTGAAATCCTTACCCCTTCTCTTCTTGCTCCTATATCACAGGTACTAGAAGCCTGTGAACTTTGTTTGGCACCTGGCCCAACATGGGTCCACCAAACAGATTGGTTTCCTCCAGTGAGATGCACTTATGCAACACAGAAGAGAAACAGAATCATCTCTGACAATGTCAGGCACTCACGTGGCTTCAATAAATAAAAGAAGTTGCAGCAGCCTCCACATTTTCCTCAATAAAACAACCACCTCAGTGCCGCAAGTATACAACCATTTGTACAGTCTGCTCTAGTTCCTGATCTTGGTTTCAGCTGGACATTTCCGATTCTTTGAAAGCCAGTGGTGAACCCAAGAACTAAAGGTGACCTTCTTTACCTTTGTTTCTCCAGCCCTTGCAAAGTATTTATAAGAACTTTCCTCTGTATGATCCCTTCCTATTTGAACTATTGAGAATGATTCATTTTACCCGACTGCATACTGACATATACCAGTAGAGATAAGCCACTAAGAGCAAGAACCAGATCTTGATTGTCAATTCAAAGATCCCTTGTACAGTTTGTGTGCAGTAGAGGCTTTTTCAGTGAATGAAAAATAAGGATTATCTGACTTCTAGTTATTTAACATAGGAAAGCCTCTTGGACTATTTCTGAAAAAGACATTTGACCTATTACTAAAAGAACATTCATATCTTAGCTGGACCTTTAATAGCATCACTCAAACTATGCTTAGAATGATATATAATTAAACATATTTGAGCTTTCATACAATAAATAACTGATGATGTAAAATGGCAAACAAATTTGACCTTTAGTCATGTTTTGTAATTTTGACTCCCTTTAAATAAACAGTTAAATAGGCTTATAATAATTATTAAATATTATATGATATAATAATATATAATATTAAATATATATTTCCATCAATGGGACAATTGTGTACATAGTGCTGAATGGGACAAGGAGCACTAAAAATAATCATTATTTTAATAAAATTAAATATTAAATAATCATTAAAATATCATTATTTGTGCAATTCTTCCATCGATTGAAGCTCATATTTAGATATTGCCTTATACTCTATACCATTGATACACTCTTCAGAATCTCATCCAAACTTATCTGACTCAGAGATAACTTATATGATTAACAAAATCACCTTTAGAAGTCAAAAGAGGAACATAATATACAATTTAGGAAAAAATATTCACATATCTCCAGAAGGCTTTTAGAAAATGAATACTTCAAACCCCAAAAATTTCAGAGGTGGAAATTTGGTGGAGAAACTTCATATCACACTTTATTATTCAATGCACAATAAATATACTAAATGAAATATACTAAATGAAAAATATGTAATGTTTTATATTTTGCTCTTTTCTTTAAATAAAACAAAGGGATAAATTTAAATTGTTTCTAAATTCTAAGAATGCAATCAAAAGAGTATTAGATTAGCATGTAACATACATAAAAACACACATATACACACACACTACAAAAGGTGTGTGGGGAAAAAAGCCTTTATTAAAATATTGGAGACTTTTCAGGATAATAGCTTTTTTTCTCCATTGTTGATATTTTTCACAGTTTAGATAACAAAAGTAACCTATTTTGCACATTTTTAAAAAACACATGAAAAAGTCATATGTAAATCAATTCCGCTCAGTGATGTAACTAGGTTAGCAAGAAAAACCTGAAATTTAATGTTGACAAATGGAAAGTAATACAGTGTGAGCACAAAGCTATAAATATAAATGTTGTATTAGAAGATTCATACATAATATGAGATATTTATTTCAAGCTAGATAGGTAAGATGTACTTTTCAAAACAGAATGCAGTAAAGAAATTTACATAAAAGTAAATTGTAAGAAATTTAAGCATTCAAAAGTTTTCTGAGATTCCCATTTTTGGTTACTAGACAAGTATCTCTCCACAATCTGCAGTGGAAGATACAGCAGATAGACTCAACAAGAATACATAATTATTTTCATCTAGAATTAAATGACATGAACTATGAGGGCAAGATGGGGGAAAAAACTGTACACCTTACATCTTTGTCCCCTTTACAAAGATAGTGAGAGGAGTCTGACCAGAAAGAATGCTAAATATATACTGGCATCATGTCAACCTCAAATTGCTATATTCAGCTCAATAAAAAGTGACATAGCAAAGAACATTCACAAGAATGAAAATATCCACAAAGGATGTCAAAAAGTACTTTTCTATAAGGAAGCATAAAAACTACATGGAAATTCTACGTAAAGTAGCTTGTGAGACTAAATCCACTGCAGTTAGTCATAGGGGAAACAAACCAAAATGATAGTAAGAATCTAAAAAAGTATGAACTACATTCTTATATGTCATTCATTAGGTTTGCTTGTGGGCATAAAATTTTCTTGAAAAGTAAAATACAGCAATGACTAAAGTGCACAGAATGCATTACTTCCCTTACTCAATACCTAGAAAAGAATAAATTACTGTCGATCCTGAAATGATTCTTTAAAACTATGTATAAACACACACACATATATATATATAAATAATTTTAACCAATGGTTCTTTGTTAATGTAAATAAATTTTCATATCCATACCTAGTTTCAGTTCAAAAAGATTTTTCATTGTTTTTTACCCTATTAAACATTAAATCAACATCTTTTTGCTCATCTTTTGCATTTTAGATAATATCCTGGCTATATTTCTAAAAAATTAAGACTAGATAGTAAAGACAGGCTATTTCATCATCTTGAAATTTAAAAAACATCCTAGAAATGTAACATTTAATAAATAGAATGAGTGGTAAAATCTTATGGTGGTATTTGCCACTAATAACAAATCACTTGAGGTGTTACTAAATCGATAAAGTAAAGTGGTGAAGGCAGAACCATGAAGAGACCCATTGTGACAGATAATGCACAAACAAGTCAGAGAAGCTGACAGCAAAGGTCCCTACATTCAGCTATAAGGAAGCTGCAAACAGCAGCTCAGGCATCTGCAGCCTTGCCTCCTTTAGGATGAATTTCTCCTGGGCGGGAAACACTAAACACTAAAATATTCTTCATCAAACTATATTCTGGAGAAAATTATATTCATTCACCAGTATTTATATAACATCTACTGTGGTGCTATGGACCTAACAGAGGCTCAATAAACATAATTTGACCTGAATTTAATGAGTATCAATGGTATACACAACATTTTGAATTCAATTCAAACAGCATCTATTTCCTAATCATTAAAATTAATTATAATAAAAATGGTAATAATAATAATGAGAAGCAGGAGGGGTTGGAGGAGGAAAGGGAAGGAGAAGGGGAGGTACTGACATTTGGGGAGAGCTTATGAGGCTTTATCAAAAGTGTCTGATCCAGATTATTGCATTTGCCCTTCAATATCCATGTCATTCTTTCAGAAAAAGAATCTAAAATATGGAGAAGGCAAATGGCCAAGAGCAGTAGAAAGGACCGTGCGGGCTTATACCTGTCCACATAAGGACTAAATTCACATACACCATGTACTTGACATTGAACAAGGTATTCAAGATGCAAAACTGAAGATATGGTCTCTGCCCTTCACACATCCACACAGTCTTGTGAGAAGACTGTAGAGCTCAGGAGTAGGTATAAAGGCCATATAAACACAGTTGAGGGAAAACACACAGACAAGAAAAGGAAAGCTGAAAATAGGGGACTGAACCAAAAATGGGATTAAAGTAAGTCTTTCTGACAGGAAAGTTCATATTCCCAGTTTTCTAGATGGAAATATAGCTCACATATAAGGGTTAACCCCATAAGCGATAAATTCAGTAACTATCATATCAAGTAGCTAACTGATCACAGATGATGCTGTGTAAGTTCTAAAGTGTTATGTAAAAAGTGTTTTAAAAAGTGAGTAAGATAACTCATTTATGAGGGAGGCAAGTATTAGTTCCATAATGGTGACTTTTTAGAGGCCATTTTACACCCAGTGCTTTGCACAGTCCCTGGCTGAAAAGAGATGCTCAATGATGAATGCATGATCTCAGTTTTATAGTTGTAGTAACTCAAGTTTAGATCTTTGTCAGCACCCAGTCAGCAATTAAATGTACGAGCCAAGATTCACATCAAAATTTTCCTGACTCCAAGATCTGCAATCTTTGTAAGGCAATGCAAAGTAAGTAAAATGATGCTCATAACAGAAACAAATACTCTGGACATAGGGATTTTCCACTTAGTGGCTCTCTTATGAACTCCACTAAGTAACTATGCAATCAGCCAATGTGGGACTATTAATTAAGGTGTCACTGTGGTTTGGTGTACACAAACAAAATGCAAACAATAACACCGATTTTCTGGATAAATGGCGCAGCCATAGAATCAGAACTCTTGTTACAGTATTGACACTATAAAAGCACCAGAGTTAGACTTTAAAGGCAAGGTATTCAAAATTATAAAGCATACGTTCAGTAAAGGAACACTGCTTACTACTAAAATTTTTCTACTGAACATTGAATTACTAAGTATATTTCAACATGAGAAATTATTACCTTTGACATTCAACAACCAGGGTCTGGAAGGCACGTTATCTCTTCCTTCAGCTCTTTATTCAATGTCTCCTTTTCAGTGAAAGTTTCTCTGGCCCCCTATTTAAAATTTTACCCCCTTTTTCAACACGTCCTCTACTCCCTTTACTGCTTTATTTTTTTTTCTTGTTAGCACGTAACAGTATCTAACATAGTTTTCTTTTAATTTTATTTTATCTCTTTCTCTCACCAGAATATAAGCCCCATCAGGGGAAGAGAATTACTGAATGAGTTAACATAGCAGAACCATCTCATTTCACAGATGAAGAAACTGAGTAGATATTTGCTCAATGACTTATCAGGGCTGTGCCCAAAGAATTCCATGAGGTTGTCTCATGCATAGGATGCCATCGGAACTCAGGCCTTTAACTCTAAGTAAAAATGCAATCATATCCAATTGAAAGTCAGGAAACATACTAAGAATCCTCACATGAACTTAAAAAGGGATTTCAGAAATGTCTGTGTGAGCTGGATAAACAGGTCAAATAGATCTGGAGAAATCTTGTTACTAAGAGGAACTGAGAATGTCCTTGAAAGAGAACACAGCCTAAAAAAAGAGAGGAAGACATGTCAAGCTTGACCCAATAACAAAGTTTTAGTCAGCAGAGAAGAAAGGAAATTACCAGTAAACCGTGGGACCACTCAGATTAACCCATGTTAAGTTTCACATTTGAGTCCTATGAGGGAAAGAAAGACTTGAAAAGGAACTTATAAGTAAAACTGAAGGAGCTGTTCCAACACAGTGACTGGCATTAGAGCATCAGCAGTAACCCTCTAATAAAGCATACAAGAAAAATTAAGGGGCAACGGGAGGAGGCATTCTTGTTTAGCTTGGCAATGAATTACCATGGTAACAGCTAAGGGTTCCCGTACCTCAACTATGAGAGAAGATGGAAACCCTTGGTCCAGCAAATTCCTGAGAGGAGACAGCAGAGATGGATGGATGCAGTGACATCCATGAAATGTCAGATGGACGTAGTACCAGCCAGCAGAAGGTTCAGACAAGAGGAAAGCATTAGCAGAGGCCAAATAATGGCTAACTGGATATCTGATTGTATTTGAACATGTGGGAAGTATCTGCCTAGGACTCCTCAGAATACTTAGTAAGCACTTTTTGCAGAAGACTAAGAACATGTATAAGCTAGAAAATTTAAAGAACAAATTTAATTTGTTAATACTGTCAATGTGACTCCATTTGTAACCTTCGTTTAATAAGACCTATTTTAACTCAAGTTAAAGAAGTAGAAAATAAATTAAAAATAGAAATAAGCCAAGTCTAAAAATGTTCCAAGTTTGGCACCATGTCAATAAGGTGAGAAAAGAAAAATCTACAGTGTCATACTTTCAAAATTAAACTTTCAAAGTGTATTCCACTAATATAAAGTGGTTATCAGCAAAACTCAAATTGTATTGCTTTGGTAAAATTCATACAAATCAGGGTAGTCAGGTGGAAACTAAGTCCACAATACTTAGTAATAATAGATGGAAGTTGGAAAATGTCATGTAACTATTGTAAGTACTTTTGTCTGCAAAGAAGTTGATTTGATTATATAATTCAATATTTTTTTACATTTTAAAAATCAACTTTATTCAGGTACAACTTATGTACAATATAATGTACCCATTTTAAATGAACAGTTTGTCAAAACACATATATCCAGGTAATTCCTACCCCAAGATATAGAACATATTTATTATCCTAAAATTTCCACATACTCCTTTTTAGTCAATTTTCACACCCTCCTCTTCCCCAGGCAATGATTGATCTGATTTCTAACACTATAAATTTTAGTATTCTTTGTTTTAGAACTTCATATAAATAAAAACATGCTATATATAGTATTTTTTCTCTGGCTTCTTTTGGTAAGCATACATTTTTGAGAACTATTCAATCTTGAGTATTTCAGGGTCTTTTTTTGTATTTCTGTACAGTATTACATTGTATGAATATATAATAATATGCTTATCCATTCTCCGTCAAATTAATTTTTGAAGCAGGTTCTTCCTTTGAGCAACCTCTTCAAAATTTCCTTTTAGTTTTACAAATGAAAAACAAAAACCCACCATTTATAGCGGAGAACCATGTAAGTCACTATTAGTCTGGATGCAGATATTTTATACTGAAAATTGTATACCTGGTAGAATGCAAATTACCTTTTTCTGTGTGCATGCGTGTGTGTGGTTTGGGAGTGGTTGACAAGTTTAAGAGAAGAGAGATTAATTTATTTTGTATGAATGTAAATGGTACCATGCCTATGCTCTTGTATGCTTAGTAAAGATAAATGCTTTTGTGGATCTGTTAAACTTGCTTTTACTTTGAGAACTGTTTTCAAGAGATGAGGATACAAGATGGAAAGGCTTCATAACGTATTCAAGGATAACAACCATCTGATATTAAAGATTACTTTAAACGGTGCAAATTAGACCTATCCATTAATATACATCGGGTCTTATTTATTACAAGATATGGTGAAATTGCCTTATTGAGAGCAGAAAACAAGGACATACTTTGAGGAAAGGAACACTTACTATCCCAAGAAATGTGGTGTGCCTATCTTGGCAGCCTCCAAGATGATTCCAATGATCCCAGCCTCCAGGCATTCTCACACTTTGTTATTCCCACTTGTGTGTGGACTGTACTTTGTGACTCAATTCTATTGAGATCATAAACTGCAGTGTGGCATTTCTTTCTATAGCATGTTCTTAACTCTCTCCTACCATGTCATGAGCAGCCCTAGTGAGCCTACACATGGCAAGGAACTGAAGATTGCAAGCACATCCTCTAGATTAGGTCAGGCTCGAGATAACTGCAAACTTCCCATCCCCACCCTTGACGCTTTCACTGCAGCCACGTGAGACATTCTGAGCCAGAACCTCACAGCTGAGCCACTCCCAGATTCCTGACCCCAGAAACTTCTTAGCTAATGAATGCCAGTTGTTTTAAATCACTAAGTGTTCGAGTAATTTGTTGTGCAGCAACAGATAATTAATAGAAGGCCTACCCTAGAACAAAACATGGAAACTCTAGTGGTGAGTCTTAGACTGAAGTGAGAGAGAAACATCTTATCCTGCCAAAACTTCCTACAAATTGTGGTTGCACTCCTCAGGAACATAGGTATGACACCTGGGAAAGGAACATAATGGAAAGACGCTGTGAGCTAAGTGAGGTGATGTCCTACAAGGCACCTGGATAAGACATCTGAGCCCGTGGACTAAAACTAGCCAAACACAGCAGCCAATTGTAATTACCCTTTTTGTATATTTGCCTGTTGTCATCACCGAAACTTTAGAAAAGGCTGTTTAAAATGATGGCTTGGTTTCTCCATATGTGAAGTTAAGAGGGAAAAAATTGCTTTGTGGTTGAGAAAAAGGGTTAAAGGATAGAACATTACAATATCTCATAAGGAAAGACTTGTGATCCAAAATGCAGGTAACAGCCAATCCGGTTATATGCGGCCAAGCAGTGGCTCAGGATGTCCTTTGGCAGAATATAAAGTGATACGGCACTTTGACAAGTGGATCAAATCAAAATAGAGTTGTATTCTAAAGTAGGGCTGCTCAAACATTAATAGGAAACACCTGGAGATCTTGTTAAATGCAGATGATAATTCAAACAGTCTAGGGTGGGGCCTGAGACTCTGCATTTCTAACAAGCTCCCATGTGATACTCATGCTGCTGGTCCATAAACTATAATTTAAGTAATAAAGTCATAGAGCACACATAAGAGTGATTACTCATGAAGACATAAAGAAAACACTGAAATGGACATTGTTAAAGGACTCAAATTCCAGGAGTTATCAGAAGGTGGGAGCTCAAAGTCATCATTATTTGAGTATTGTTGCAAATATGTCTTCATTTTATATTTATAAGCTGCTTAAACCTAGAACAACAGGGGATATACAGGAATATAGAAGGGATTAGAGATTTTGAGGTCACCAAGTGGCTTCAGAACTGTGTTACTGTTGTAAATATGTCTCTATTTCCTTAAAAGCTACATCATGAATAATCCTGTTTCAATATATATGACAGACTTCATATTAATACAAAGAGATTGGGAATTCTCTAAGAATTTTGGCAGACAGACAATATTTTGGAACTTGAGCCAGAGAAATTTTAATGAACTATTTTCAAATGAAGGGAAAATCTTAAAGCAAAATATGCATTTTCATGGAAAAAAAAATATAAGACTACCTGTAACCTTGACAAATGTCTTTTTCCTTATTGCTTAGACAGAAAACAGGAAATCTACACTTTCAAAAATCTTTCCTGTACTCCAAAATGGTGCTTTCTTTTTTTATACAAACCTTTTTTCTCTCATTGCCATAACAGCCTTATCCTTTGTTTTTAAAAAGATATATATTCAGCATATAGCAATATTAAGTAATTAAAACACTTTGTGTTGTGCTTCAATCTTTCCTACTCATTTTGAATCATTTATATTAGCTGCTGTCCCCATACTAAGAAGTTATATTCCATTAGGTAGAAGATGCATAAATAAGCAGATTACACAATCTCCTTTACCTGTAATTACAGAAGATAGTTTGCCTTTGGTTTTGAGAAAGCATTTGTTCTCTAGTTCCCTTAAAAATAAAGGAGAAATTACATTACACTTGTCTCAAATACAATTGGACCATGTTTGTGCAGTCTTTAAAAGAAACACAAGAAGTGTCTTTTTATATCCAATTTTCATTTAACTAAATTCAAAAAGATAAAGCCCCTATGAAATTATGATCAGTGATCAATATCAAATCATTCTAAATGCAAGGAGTTTAATATAGCAAAAGTAAAGCAATGCTATTTATACCTGAGTTTTCAGTTATGTTCTTTGAACCGCCGATTGCCTTGAAAGGCAGATAGAAATGCCTTCAATAAATCGCTGCATTTCTCAAACAACCTGGTATGTTGTTGGAGTCTCATGGCTGGTAGCCTAATGAGAACGAATGGCTTACAATCTTCCGAGACTGACTCAGTTTTTCAAACCATCCAGTGAATGGGAGACTGCTTCAGAGGTACAAGGTCACACCCTGGCCACAATTATTCTGTTTAATGAGGTATAACAAGACGTCTACTAGTTCAAAGGTGTGTGGTAAAAGGGCAGCTGAGGATAAAATATTTGGCGTCCTTGCACTGAATATGGATACACATTTCAGAGCGGAACTTTGTCAGAGTACCAAATTAAATGAAAAATGCCACTTCTTTATAGCATCATTTGCACTTTAAAGAGTTGGAAGTGATATGAATTTTACTTTCATGTTGTCAAGGAGTTGGGGGGTGGAAAACCTTCAGGAGAGTTTTTCCCCCCAAAAGCTCAATGACAGGATGACTTAATTATTCAAATAGTAACTATTTATAGGAGATAATTAGGCCATATGTTAACCTCAGAATTTAAAATAACCAATTTGCTTATACTGTGTGGTTCTTGTCTAACTCTGTAGAGGTAGGATTTTCAACGTGAAAATGAAGCTTGGGTCAAATCAAAGCATCCATTAACATATTATTGTCTCTACAGAAATCCATAGGACTGTATTAATTATCTAGGCAGCTGATGTAAAGAATTTTTTTAATGTTAATTGCTAATTAAAGAAAATTAATGGTGAAAAGTAAATGAAAAATAAAAAAGAGATGAACTATAAAAGATAATGAGGCAATTTACGACTAATTGAATAGCTTTACATGAATTTTCTCTCAAATAACCAATAATTACTTCCAAATAAGTTGGGAAAATCAGTGATAATTCTGTAAGCTTCATGGCTCTAAATTTCCACAAAGTGAAGCAAACTAGGGCCCTTTAGAAAGACATGTTTCCTTCTCAGTTGGATCACCCAATAAGCTGATCTTCCACAGGCAAGCAGGGTTTTTTGGGGTCATTCTGCTACACAGCTACAGAATCATGGCTATTCCTTAAATACAATTTGCCCACATTATTTAATATTTCTATGAATATTTTATTTATTTGATTCATGAATGTCATATGCTTTATGTACATAACTAGAATTATGTATATGTGTCAGTGATCTGCATTGGCTATTTTACAAAGCCCACCTTAAAGTGCATTTTAAAATACTCTTTCTACAAGGTCTAACTATTTTATTGGGGGAGGAGAAGCTAATATACCAGAGTACTTTTTCATAATACATTTAAAATAAGACTTAAAAATAATTAAGAGCATATTAATAATATGATAGCTTATAGTAACAGAAAAATGGATATGTAATAGTCCAGTGTATATTCATTAAAGACTATACAATGTAAAAGAGAAAGGACTAGATATTGTCTACCTTCACTCCTTAATTATGTGACTTATGGTTTTATTAAAATAATTAAAGCTGTTTTCCTATCATATTTCTTCTAATTCTCCATCATCACATACACACAAATATATACATGTGTTTATACCTATATTTACTTTCTGACTTAATCCTACAAACCCACATTAAGGTAGATAACAGGATGTCTGTTTTACATATAAGAAAACAGAAGTTTTCTGACATTGCTAAGTGTCTCAAGATCAATAATTTAATAAGTAGTAGAGTTGGAACTCAAATATGAGTTTGCCTATTTTTAAAGCTCTGGTTCCTTAACAATGTTGCTATTAAAAAACTATATTTAAATACAATGAACTTCTTATTTTATAACCAAAATTATCAATCATTTATTTTGTTACAGAACTTATTTTGAGCATACAAAAAGAGTTGTTAAAATTTCCCAAAAGCACTTTTTGTTTACATATAACATATGTTATACCTACATACACACGTGTGTTAATTTATTCATTCACATTTATTGAGCCCCTTAATACACAGGCACTAGTTTAGGCCTTAATTGTCAAGCAATTACTAAAATAAATTTTGTTCTGAAATAATTTTATGGTCATAAACAAGGACTAAATTTTAAAGGCATTATTAAAAAGGAAACAAAGAATAAGCAGACATATTTAAATGTACACTATTTCTTATAGGTTAAAATAGTTTAATAATTACATTAATTATTTTTATAATAGGCAGAGTATTAGGCAAGTTTAACTATGTCTCCAAAATAAGTGTAATGGTAAACATCTTGAAGAGCTGGTAGAATGTGAAAAATGAGAAGCTGGTAGTCAAAAATGGAAGTCAAAGAAAAGGAACTTACTTCATTAGGAATAATATGATTTATATATGTGAGAACTGGCTGAACTCTAATGGACTAACCTTATAGTTAAGAGTATTTGCATTTAATATTAGAATAACATTTGGTTACATTGTATGAACATGAATAGTATATGCAGTACATGAGACCTAATTAATAATAAAGACCAAGTCTTAGGTAATATAAGTGATTTTGCCAAGTAAATCAAATCAAACATGAAAATTTATGAATGTTTCTATTAAAAGGGTTGCTTCAAACAGCCTCGAAACATTAAATAGCTCTTTCTATGGTGGTTATTAAGGAGTCCTCTCTAGGTTATATTACAGTCTTGGATTTATTTTTTTACTATTATATACATCAAATGAGACACCAAGGATTGCTGGGGGGCAATGCTTCATTATCAATAATATGAATATTCAGTGAGGATATAAAAGGGCTCCAAAAAATTTCTCCCCCAAAATGTTATTATTTAGTACCAAGATTCCCCCTTATAATTGTTTAGCATATATAAACACACTTGTTTCTTTATATCCCATAATAATTTAATATTTTATTTGATTTTGTCAATATACTTTGAGGATTATCAGAGTTTCATTCTGCAACCAAATTTGCTGAATTATTGTAATGATTCACTATTTGACTCCAAAAAGAAAAATGGCATTTTATTAACATTAAAATATCAAATAACAAATCAAAAAATGCTGTTAGACTTCATTTAATATCAATTTTAAAATAATATATGACTTGAAACTTTTAAGGAGTTAAAACAGCTCATTTAGATTAGAAAATATTTTTAATTAAAACATTCTGCACTTCAACAGCAGGTTCTATAATGGAACTGCAATGGTAAGTAAAGATTTCATTAACTTCCACCAGAAGTCCCAGATTTAGGAATATTGGCTGTAATTAGAAAAATTAAAGCTACACTTCAGAATTAATTGAAATTATTAAAGTGTTTACTCTTGCATTATTTACAGCTAGAACGACAGCAAGAAGCAGTTTATACTTTCTAGTGAGTAATTCTACAGTTTGTATTAAGAACATGACATGACTTCTGTTGAATATTGGGTCTTTCCAGGTGGGCCCACTATAAGCTTTCATGGTATTTTGATTATCTGGACAATTTCTTAAAAACGCTTCTCTGGGAAAGCATGAGGGCTAATGCATTCCTGATGGATGGGTGTGACGTGAGATATAGGCATTTGCTGCCCTCATCAAATCTACCAGCAGGATTCACTAGAAACTGAGATAGTCTTATCAGAAAACTACACTGTGGATAGTGTGACCAGAAAGCCACAGACTGAGGTTTAGTTTTCTAAACTCAGAAAATTGTACAACACATGAAGAGGCATGAATTATAACAATATAGAATATTAATTCTATGTTTTTATTGTCATTCTTCGATTTCATCTTAGATATTACTCTAAACTTGAAGATATTCTATTCAGTTTTACATAAGTATGAAGTATTTTAAATTTCTTAGCTCAATGTAAATGTGTCTGCAGAAGACAGAATTGACCTACTGTTATAACCTAAAGTGAATAAAACTCTGCCCATGATTTAAGCTTCGAACTCACCAACATAGCAAAGGCAGATTTAGCAGCATGGAAGGAAAATGATTGCGAAGAAATAGTGGCAACACTTTAGCAATCATTTTAAAAATGTTATATAAATCATAATTATACAAAAGGCCAATAACACTTTTTATTGCACAGAAGTCTGGACTGTAGGTTAAATCACCTGAAGTCTAATTTCACCTTTACTTATGAGAAACTAGCTATAAGAATTTGGTATTCAACATCATGGAGCTTCTTCTTCCTTATTAATGAAATTATTAAATAAATTTTTTGGACCATATACATGTATACATATATGTGTATATATATGTATACATACACACATATGTCTTATATTTGCTATTCCAAACCAGAGTATAAGTAACAAAATGTCTAAATGTCTAATTCTATATTCAGAAAGTAAAAGACAATAGTACAGGATATAAAGAGAGGAAGAGAGAAAATGTAAACCACCATCAATTTTTGATAAGATGGGGAGTAAACAGGTAAAACAGAGAATACCAACTCCTTCAGTATCTATTTTCCTGTTTCTCTTATTAATAATAGCATCTCTCAAATTTTAGCCAGGTGCATAACTTATCCAGCTATGGGACTACATTTCCCATCTTCACATGTAGCCATTTATAACCATGTACCTAGGATTGTATCAATGGAATTGAAATGGAAATTTCCTTGTGATTTGCCATGGGATTTGCCCGAGTTCATTTTCCTTGACTTCTATTTAGTCCACAATCCAAATCTGACCCCGCAGATGAGGTCCATTCCCTAGGTCATGACTGAGCAACAAGATGACAGAAACCTGGGACCATGAATGAAACTTGTGAAACAATGTCATCTCATCAGCCTGAATCACTCACCTTAGGACTAAGTGAGAAGAATAATTGTATTTTGTTCCAGATACCTGTTTTGGGGTCTCATGGTTACAGGAGCTTGTCTGTAATCTAACTCACACAATTTTGAATGCTGAATATTGAATTTATAATATTTACTTGTCTGATTTTTTTTGCAGTGTAGTATATAGGTTAACAAGTACTTTAAATTTATTTGATTTGATATTATTTAGGAATTCTGATATAGTTCTCCAAAAGTGGAGGATGGGCTTTAGAATTCTTAGACTAATTATAATATAGGCAAAAAAAAAGCAAGCAAACAACTGCTTGCCAGGACAAATACAGCAACTTTTTTTTTCAAAGTTTGATCATGAATATTTTACAAGTTTTCAAAATATCCCACCGATCATTTGGTTGTTAAGTTACTTAATCAGAAAACTCAATTGCAGGATTTTACAGATGGAAATGACTCAAGATTACTCTATTACTAACAAAAGCCTTATTTTCCTCTTTTAGTTCTGTGAAATTTTCACCAATAACAGAACAGCTTGATTCTTTCCCCTTCTAATCAGAGGTTTTTACCCCTCCCAGTTATTTCAATCTCCCTAACAGATCAGACTCAATAATCATCAGCCTTAATCACAGATTGGAAGAAGCAAGTCTCCCAATATTATGAGCACTTTACATCATAGGAATATTTTACTATGGATAGTATCAACAATTTCATAGCCACCACATTATTTTTAGTTTGTGACCTAAAGAAAATATTCATGTAATATATTCAAAGGTCATTTAAAATACAGAGGTGGAGGATATATAACTTAGGTTATCTTTATTATACAGCATTTTAAAATCTGGGATACCTTCCTTAGACAAATAAAAATTGATTAACTTAAAATGAATAATTTGTTCAAGCCATTATAAAAACAAATTTCCTTTAAAAATCATTTTTGTTGAATAATTCCACAAAAAAATGTTCATATGGTATATAAATATTCAAAAGGAGTTTTCTGGAAGTTTACTATCAAAGCTACATTGGAAAAAAAAAGATACCCCATACTCTCTCCCTTTTTGATCTGCAACATTCTCTTCAAGACAGATTTCATGTTATACAATGTGTGCCACAAGCCTGGAAAATACACCCAAATTCTTAAGATTGATGAGAGTAACTACATACAGGCCATACTCAACAGATGTTACAGTAACATCTCCAGCAACAAAGACCTGGAGCTCAGCCAAGCAGTGAACAGCAAAGCATGTGTCTATGGAGGCTGGGCTACACTGAGAAACCCACACAGTTTCAGGATGGTTAGCCAAAGGAGGCTGACCACTTCAGAGTTGGCAAGGGAAACACAACATAAAATTTTGCAAGAGATCATTACTTTGTATGGCAGACACTGGCTGCTGCTGGGAAACAACAGAAAACTGATCAATTTGTTGTGCAGAAATAATGTAGTAGGTGGTTCATCTTGAGCAAAACCACAAAAAGAAAGAGGTCCCTGAAAAGTTGGATGTCCTGGCATATAGGCCACTGACTGGAAAGAATACTCATACATGATACTATGAAATCAGATTCAAAATTAGTATCGGAAGGATAAATACATATGAAATTATTAAATATGAGACAGCCTTGCCAACAGAGAAAATGCAATTATGAATCATCATTTTCATCATAAGCTACCTAAATTATTCAATTTTAACTTCAAGGTGTTTTTATGGCTTTATTATGAAATTCTATGGGAAAAAAAGGCAAGAAATAAAGATGAAAAGGTAGTTTGCAATCTGATTAATGAAGGTTCCTTTATGTCACACTAAGATTTTTTTGTAGCATTACTCTCCATGAAATAAAAGGCCATTTAATGTTTTAAGCATGATCAGATTTGCATTTAAAAAATCCCTTTGGTGTCAGGGAAAAGAATAGAGCAAGTAAGGTAGAGGCAGGAAGACAGGAGGTAGCATCCAGGTAAGACAGATTTAGTAAGACCCTGAAGTAAAGTTATGGTCCTAGGGAAGAATTTGATAAAAAATGAATGTGGGCCTGACAGAGCTTGATCACTGATAGGTACCATTTTTATGGTAGGACCCTACTCAGCTAAATGTGGTTGCCACCACAAATATGATTAGACAACACAGATTCTAAAATACCATACTCTCTTAAAGTTGTACATTTTGCTTAATTTAGTTAATTAACTAGACCTATTACATCTGTTTGCCTGTGGAGACCTAATTCAAGGTATCTTGTACTACATATACATATGTTTAAACTGTATTGTATATAATGAGTATACATTATCATACATTTTGAAATGTATATTACATTTAAAGAATACCTGTTTAAAAAATGCAAAAACCTTTGAACCTGAAGATTGTCTTCTTTCTTTGTAAACAGAAAAGTAATAAAATGATATTATTGCTGATGTGTTAAATATTCTAAGGCTTCCTTGTTTTGTCTTTTTGACTACTGCTCCTCCTTCAAGCTTTTCAGTGACAGACCAAAACTCTAGTTCCTAACAAGCAATTTAACAGTTTAGCAGTTCTATGAATGTCTCTAGTGGACAAGTTTGCAATCATAAAACTGCCCTGTCTGGCACATTTTCCCCTCCTCAATTCTCATTTACAACTGAAAATTCATTGAATTTTCTTAACAAGCAATCAGAAGACCTTAGGGGAAAAAGGAGCTGTCTCATAGGGGAAAAGATAATCCAATTACCCTGTTCACTAAGTGCAGATCTTTCACACCTGAAAGGAAGAAGTTTGATGCTCTTAAAATAGGTAAGTGATAAAACAACTTAACTTTCTATTTTTTTGTATCTATTTTGTGTATCTCTCCTAATTTAGGGAAAAACAATTTTTGTATGTGCTTTGCCATCTTGTGGTAATAATTAAAATTATAACTTGATAAATGTATACCTAAGACATAAGAAGTGTTAAATCCCTAAATTGGGAAAGACCAAAGCTAATATTTTTTCATTCAAGTTTTAAGTCACATAGCATTTTTGATAATTTTACATGACAGCCAAGATATTTCTCCTGCCCTCTAAAATTTAGGGCAGCATGTTTCCATGATCATGCATCAAGCATTTCTCATATATTAGAAACCCAGTAAATGTTAACTGAGGATTATTTTATGCAACTTTTTTTAAGTTAATATAGAGGTAACAGTTTAACTTTTCCCTCCATATAATCTAAATATTAATCCATGAGTTATGTTGTAACTCATATTCCCTCCATTTAAGTGTCAATAAGCAGCCATACTAGAATATAAGAATGTTGATCAACATATGAGAGAAAAAAATTTTTTAAGTAGTTTACTATTGACTATCACAATCAAGTAAAATTGACAACAAAATTAATCCAATGTGATACAGTTTTATAAAAAATAGACTGTATGGCAATGGGGCTTAAATAATAAGTAGTTCATACAAATAATTATAATTAAAATGACTCTTACAGGACCATTTTTGGTTTTCCTCTTCTTACTCATTTCTTTACTGCTTATGATCTGCATCCTTATATTTCATTTTACATCAGTTAATTATACCAATCTCATTTCATTATCCTGTGGGATATGCATTAAAATACTCTGAATGATAGTCACTGTCATATGGGACCCTCTTGACCCTAAACTCTACTCCATAGTGCATCAGGAGCTCATCTTCCCTGCCTTTTCATTTCTATTCCACCCTAGAATCAGGTGAACTGATTCAAGACTCTTGGTTGGACCTCAAAATTTGTGGCTCTTGGACATCAGTCACAAGGTGAAGCCAGGTGTTTAAGGAGCTGATGTAACATAAAATCTGTGGCCAACAGGCCTGAGTGGCAGGAACCTTGATAAATCTCCCCATGAAAAGGGATCGGAGCTTGGAGGCCCACCACAGAGAAAAGCAAAGGGCACATTAGGTTCTCTCTCTGCAGGATCAAAAATCCCAAAGGAAGAAAAGGAATGCACTCAGAAGCATTTGTCTCGTGCTTAGCCCTCAACTTTGGGAGGAGATATCTGAAGTTAGTTTGCCTTGATGTGATTTGCCCCCTGCTTCTTTGTTCCCCTAAACAGCACTTTTACAATACCTGTCCTCCTGCATTCACATTTGTGATCATATACTTAGGAAAACTTATGTTTTCTTCATTTGAAAGGAATTGCAGTATAAAAGCAGATCCAGTATCCAGCCCTTTTTCCAACTGTATAGATATATAGGATATATGCAATTATGGCATTTCTCTCATAAACTAATGCCGTAGATCTTAGAAAATGTGTTATAAATCTTGGGCAAGTTACTTAGCCTCTACATACTTTAGTTTCCTCATTTGTAAATTACAGATAACAATCATGTCTTCTTCACAGGGCTGATATGGGGGTAATTTAAAATGCATGGAGAGTTACTAGAAGATAGGGAGGAGTCAATAAATGTTAGCTATTATTCTCAACTTCTATCTGAAGATTTCTTCAGAGTTCATGAGAAGGTATTATGGAATAAAATATTTCAAGAACCCAAAAAGAAAATAAGACCCTAGTGATCTTGAAGCCAACTCTGATTTAGAAAAAAAAGTTGTAATTTCTTCGTTCTTTTAATGCCAATGTAAGAAGAGATGGAGTACTTATGAAATGTGGATTATTATTTTGATGAGAGAGATGAATGAGATGTAAGGAAATTGCACAATACACACTATAGTATAATCTATTTTAAAATCTTAATAGCATACCCTTTTATATTCTCACAAGGCCAACAGTCATCTCTTTATCCCTGTGTATCTATAACACCAGGTCCCCATGAAGGTCAAATAAACTGGGCAGAAAAGGAAGACTGGGCAGTAGAAACAGAAATAGGAAGAGAGAGAACTGTTGAATAAAGGAGAAAATAAGTCTGCTCTGGTAGGAACCATATGATCTCTTCTGACCAGCATAGCCTCCTAAGCTCATTCATCTCCTGGGTCAGCAGACGTAAGATTTCACACCAAAGCATTTTTGGATATTTCATAAAATTCCATTCTCTGAAAATAGCCATCTACATGTATATCTACAATACAATTAGAATATCTCTTAAAATGCACTGATACACTACTTCGAAAAGCCAGTATCAATGTGTCTTAGCAAATATGTACTTTGTGTTATTAAATCCTACCATATTTTCAAAGTGGGAAGGATGTATGGGAAAATAGCAAGATCAAGCCCCTACAAAAGTAAAAAGGAAAGAATACCTTCCTGAGGGGCAGGGAAATGGGAGAATGAAGTACTAAATTCAATCCTGTGAGCACAGAATTGTACCGCAAGAAAGCTTTGCTGTTTTCAACCACACAGGTATAAATGATGAGGCTAAGCCATTCTTGCAGAGCTAACCACATGTTTCCTACGAGGAAACAAATGCACATATGACATAGAATAAACACACCCATTCAGAGAAGCCACCGGATATCTTTACACACTAAAATTATAAGCCATGGTCCATTGAAATAGGTACCATAAATAAACATGAATTAAGAACTAATTGAGTATATTATATATTGCAATGGAAAATTACAAATAATAGAAAAATATTTTTCTTTGTGATGCACATAATTCAGCTTTAAAATTTAGAAATATAAAAGGTTTTTTTTTTTTGAGGGTGAAACAATGCATCATGCAGGTACTGTTTTTCAAAAGTTACTATTGAGTAGTATTTGATGGATAGTAACATGAAAACAACTTTGATAAGGGTTTTTCAGGGGGAACAAAAAGTGAAACTCTTTAAAATTAATCAGAAATGTTTCCATGATTTCTTCAAAAGAAATCAAGACATGAAATTAGGGTAATTTATTAACTTCAGAGATATTAAACAATACCAGTACATTTCTAAAAATTTAAACTGCACTTTTTCTTTTATTTGGTCCAAAGTACACATTATAAGGTCTCATAAAAATATGTCATATCAAAATGTACAGGCGGAATTTCGTTTTTCTCTGTTCTCTTTCCCGAGAAAACCAAAGCAGCTATTATGCTTTGCTTACAGCTGAAAACAATAACATGAGTCTTGACTGTAACTTGTGTTGTATCCTATGAATTTTGAAATATAAAGAATTGGTACACAGATTATAAGCTGCCAGAGTAGTATGGTGATATATTTGTGTTTTCTATATTGTGTCAATATGAGGATAGTACAGTGTACTCTTATCATGCTTTACTACCTTTCTAGAACTTTGGGGAGTGGGATACACATTAGGAATTAGTGTTGTAGTGATAAGATGATGAAGGATGCCAACAAATTCCAGTGGAATACAACATACCCTGCAACTGCCTCATAAGCAACACAGCTTCCACCCAGCTTCTATTATAGAAGAGATACCTGTGACTCAGGATGACTGAAAATGAGAGGGACAAAAAAGTAAAAGTACGTCTATACCTGAAAATATTTATTTGACATAACGGGGGAGATGCCTTAGGGAGATTCCACTTTACAGAATAAAAAATTCCATGATAATGTGAATACATCTCATAATACCATAGAATGGTCACAGTCACAGTTTGGCCAGTTTTACATTTCTAATATACGAATGTTTTAGCAAGCACTGCTTAACACATAGGAGACTCGATAAACATTATATTTAGGGACTGTATTATATTGCATGGGTTATGTTGCCATGTGATGCATATTGTATAATCCTGACTAGTGACCCTGACTTGACAACATGAACTAGTTGGAAAACAGAGAGTGTAACTTCTAGACTAGTGCATAATATGGCTATAGTACCTGAATTATTGTCCTATCTGTGGCAAAATAAAGTAGGAATTAATATAGATCATAAAGCGATAAACTGTTCTTCTCAGTGTTTCCAGATGGATATATGGTAGTAACGGCAAAACCTGGAAATGTACCACAATGAAAGTGTGAGCCAGATTTCCCTGTTAATTTGATGCTCACTTCCCCAAGGTGAAAATACTTATCTCTAATTTTGATAACCACCGGTGGGAAGAATATAAAAAAATGGAAGAATATTGTCTCTAGGGTTAGATTAACAAGTCTCTCCTCACTCCATCCTCTATCTCTGAGCAGAATTTGTAACCTTCATTATAAAAATTCTAGGTCACTGTATTGAGATATCTCAGGGATGATAGCTTACATGAGTAATTTTTCTGCTTCCTAGATAAAAGTCTGGATAAGTGGCCTAGACCAATTCAGTTTTAGAAATAGGAAGGACTCCAGTGTTCTGGCTTATTTTTTCTAGTTCTATACTCTAACCTTTCCTGGAACTGGAGATGGAATATAAGATTTAGGTTATTTTCTTCATAGTGGAAGGAAACTGTGCTTTAGGTCTGTGTCCTAAGCTACCCAGGACCATTCTAACCAAACAAGGTAATAGAATTATCCCTATGACACAAATCCCATGATGCATATTTTAGTAGTTTAAAAAAGCATGAACACAGAATGCTTGCCTGGCTTTGTCCTATGTTTATGTAGCTGCAGAAGGGGGTCCCCTTTTTCATACAAACTACATTTGAGAGATACAACTTTGAATAGTTTTTAAAAATATAATTTATAGTGGCTTCAATACAATGAATGCCTTAATAGACTTGTGTAGCTGATTACTTAAATAAGTTTTAAAAAGAATTATTTCAAAAGTTCACTAATTCTGTGTTTAATTATAACACTTTAATTGTTCCCTTACAGAGTAAATCAGATAATATCACATATGCAATGAATCATACAAGGTATCCCAGTTAAAACTGTATATATTTAAGCCATCTTTAATTTCAAATTAAATGTATATATTCAAATATGAATTTGTACACTTCCTTTTTAGCATCTAATGTGAGTAAATGTATATGAAAATATAAAGGTAAAATCTTTTCACTTTACCATTCTCTCAGCTTTAAAAATATTTAATTATTATAATATGGTATTCAGAAAATACACGGATTCATTACAAGAGTCAAGGCCTTGGTAAAATGGTGCATTGTTGAATTTTTATTAGATTTAAAAAATAATCAGAGAGCAATGTGGTATATTACACACCAGTCTAAGTTCTTTCTCTTTGACTATTCAATTATGGTACATACACTCCTAAACTTTTTGAGCCCACCATTACTAAGTTCCATTTTGAACAGATGCGTTTAAGCACACATACATACATTCAAACACAGAAAATGAAAAGCAAATAGTGTCTCTATAATTAATTGGCTATATCAGCTATATTTTTCAAGTTGAAAAAATGAAGTAGATAGCATGATCTCTCAGTCTGCAATGATATAAAATATACATTTTATAGAAGTATATGTCTACTTGCTACAACTCAAATATTATATCACAAAAAGGAAAGGATTGGCCTTTTCCTAGAGAGGAAAAAAGTTTCTGATTTCATCAATTACATCACCTGTATTCTATTGAGGAATAAATTCTTGTTTTTCTTGAAGAAAAGCAAGCATTTAAAATTAACATTTTATATATTCACTCAATGTGTCCATTTCTCATGAATAGAAGTGTTATTATAAAATTTTTTTAGAGAAAATACATTGCATCTTACATGATCAATGGAATTATTTTATTGATAAGGTACTAACAGGTGTATAAATTATTGTCTATGTATTTACTTGCCAATATGGCATCTTAGATGCCATCGAACAGGGATGTAAAATCTCTCTGTGAAATTGGGAAATTCAGTCACCTTTATATCTTTCGATCTTTGAAGTCTTCGATTTTCTCTTTAAAATGCAAGGGCTCATATAATTTTTTCAATGGTTCTTTCTAGTTCTGACAGTCTATAACATGTATGCGAGGAAAAATATAAATTTACTTAAATTGTATATAATTATCTAAATGTGATATGATAAAATAACATATACCTTATTTTAAATTGAGAGGGGGGATAAAAGGAAGGCCAAAGACATCAAACACTCCCTTTTATTTTTATCTTGTCATCTATTGACTAGAGTAATCAACTCCAAAAGTGCTTATCCATGTAAAGTTCTCTCAACGACAGGAGTAAAGGGCAGTTTAGAAGAACTTTAGGCCACCCCCTTCCTTCCATATTCGCCATCCTCCTCCTCCTCCAAAGACACTCCATATAAACATTCAATCCACATGACAAGCATCCATACAGTGCTAACCTGGCTTCAGGATAATTCCCTTTGCCCTCTTGCAAACAACATGGCTATGCCTAACTCCTATATGTCTTCACAAACTTCCACAGTATAATCTGATGATTTGCTAAATGCCATTATCCAGTAATACAGCTTTGTACATAAGATTTTTGAACTGGGAAGATCTCATACTGCTAGGCCAATTTCTTTACTTGACAGAGGAGAAGAGCCAGCTACAGGGAGTCCAGGTTACCATCCTAGGGTCACACTGCCAATTGTAAGCATGAGAGGAAAATGCAAAACCCTTGTCTCCACAGTCATGTTAAATGTTCATCTAGTGGACAATGTTCATTTTTGACTCTTCATTCATTTTTCTTCACTCAGTACATTTTAAGAGTTTGAAAACCTCGTGGCAAGTATAGTTAATTTCTGTATTTGATTGTACCAGTGGAAATTTACTTATTCTTTACTGATATCAAATTGCTTTTGAAAAACCCAATAAAAACCCAGTGAACTAATGGTAGTTGTAAAGAAATTGCACTTAAGTATATAAGAAGATGAATAAAATCAAATTGGTATTCAAATGAGTACGAAATCCTATTCATCTAATTTTCACTTTAATTTTTAAATTAGCATTAGTGAATATTCATCATATCATTTGCATTGTTAATGTTTATTAAATTCAGGATAGGTGTAAGTCCAAAATGATATTACTGGAGTATTTCCTCTAAACTATAGAGGAACTTTGCAATAAAGTTATTTGTTGTATTAATGGTGAGATAGCTATAGATAGATGATTGATAGACATTAATAGATATATTTAATTATATAATTTTGAAAATCACATTTTTCAGAAATTTCTAAAAAACCAGACATTAGAAAGTAAATTTCCAAGGCGTAGCATGCATTTCAGGTCACCTGTTCTCAAATTACCATATAAAACTTGTCAATTCACCACCTGCTACCACAATCCAGTTATACAAATGTAGTGATATCAAGAGTTACATTAATGATACTTCTGTACCGCAAAACAATTTACACCAGTGGCAACCACAATTGTCATGTGTACTATTAGGAATTCCTAAGATTTTAACATAGTATTCTGTTAATTCTTTGATATAACTAGCAGCATTTTAGTTTTTCACTTACACTTAAAATTATTAAGGAAAAATTTGCACTTGCATAACTTTGTATCTGCATACATTTGCATTCATGCATCCTACTAGTAATACACAGCAAAGATATGTCATTCCATACCCGAAAAAACAAAATAATTTTTATAAATAATTCAATCTTCCAATATCACATCTAATTAATATTATCTTACTTTCTGAATTGTTTTAAGTAACTAGTAATCATATCCCAAGTTCCATTAAATATAAAGCCATGTGGTCTACAAAATCATCTTTATGTTGCTATAGTTACAGGTGTAGACTTATAAATTCGATGTTAATATTAAAGGAAAAGAAAAATATGTTTGCCTTCACCAACTGCAAGTGTAAGCAAATGCAGGTATACAGCACTTTATTAGTAAGAACTCCTTTCGTAAGCACATGTTAGAGGAATTAATCATTCATTCCCTGCAGACTGCTTATGTATTTCATCGGGCCATTATCTGATCTGAATAACAAGAACAATTGCATAATAAAACACATTACTGCTGACACTAGCAACTTTCTTCTTTAAACTTTAAAGTTGCAACTACCTCTGTATACCACAGAAAGCTGGTGGCAAAAAAGCTAACAATTTAATCTCCCCACCTGGCTTTGGCTTTGTTATTACATAGAGACAGTCATCAAATATATGTGCAAGCTGTACTAGAAACAGCTTTAATTCATGCTATTTTCCTCAGCACTATGACATAATTATAACAGAAGCAGAATGTATGTCAGGTTAGTTTTAATGTCAATTATAAATCTTTGCTTTGAGAAATTCGACAAGGATGAACAATTCTGTCGTGCCTTCCCTATTGTGCAAAATATGTCCCATAGTAATATATGTAACAATATGTTTGAACCACTCTTAAATTTGGCTACTTAGGTAAAAATCTTCTCTTTTATTTTTCAATAATTATTTTTTTTCAAATAGCAGAAACCATCTCAGATATTTGAGGTCACATATGAGTAGAGGTCATATGCTATAATCCAGATCTGACCAAGCAAGGGTTTCAATTTAAATTATTTAAATTACTTTTAAACCAATAATAGAAATGGCAGCTGTGAGCAGTGATACCTCTAAGAAAATCCATTTGGATAGGAAACAAAGTAATATTCAAGAAACAATGACTTATCTTTCCCAAATGATTTCCATCTATGGTAACTTCATGTCAACAAATTCATCAACTGTCCTATTGTCCTATCTCATCATCCTAAAAACTTATGTCCCAGGATGTTCAGAGCTTTCAACATTTAATAATCATAAAAACTCCAAAAGATCTCTACCTTTTTTAACCATTGTTAACCATTGTACATTAGTTTACTCTTATAATTTTTAAAACCAATGCTCAATGAATACAACTCCTTTTATATACTTACTTGAGTAAATACAGAAGTAAAAATCTTTTCACTTTACCATTATCAACAATTAAATACAAGAAAACCTTTAGGTATCATTTGAATATAAGCTGTTTTAATGAAAGAAATTATCCGTGATATAAGTAGTTTTAATTTTCAATCTGGTTTTTACCCGTAAAGTGTTTTCATTAGAAAAGTGTGTTTTATACTGAGATAGAAAATTGAAAGTTAAAGATAAAAGAGAAACTTTTTCTAATCACTATGGTACTCTACTCAGTATAAGTGTAACTGAGTCAAAGAACTTTGAATTTGTTAAAAATCAGTTCTGTTCTATCTAAATTGCAATTCCTACTGTACCTACTGTATATGTAACAATGCAAGAAGAATTAGATTCAGAATCCATTTGGCAATGATAAAGAAAAAAATGCTGAAATATTATTGATTCTCTTACTCTTGTGCAAAACAAACTGACTCGACTATATTTTTCCTGACATAACACAAAGGTTTTATTTAGATATTAAAATGTTATTGGCAAATGTTAGACTATAAATCTTTTTTTAAAGAATCATTAACCCTTTCCTAGAAAGAAGAGTGTCCTACTTGTTTTTACATAAATGCTGCAGCTACTGTCATGGTGCTGTTAGCCCCAAGAGGAACACTGCCTACAAAAGTTTTAATGCAGAGATATTCAGCCTTAGGAGACACCTTAAACCTGTCACTGGCTGCTGAGTCCCTGTCACAGTTTATAACCTGCTGTGTCAAAGTCACAGTCTCGGTCTCAGTTCCTGCCCGCTCCAAAGCATTTTTCACATTCCCTCTCCAAATTAAGTTCATCCAAATTCTCCAACTACGCTAGTTCCAGATTTTTTCCTCCACATATTATCTGTTTATAGTCATGAAGAAATCTCAACAGGATTTTCATTTGATCTTTCAAACCATCTTTATTAACTTTCCCTTGACCCAGTTTTTTTTTATTCTACTGCTCTTCAGAACTGAAGATAAAACAACCAAGTCAGAGTAGGATGGGAGTTAGGGTGGATTAGGGTTGAGGTTGAAGGTGGCAGGAGAAGTGAGCCAGTAGGGTTACAATACTCAAGCTTTTTCTAGGTAACTGTCCTTAAATTTTACCAACCAGCGTTTCACAAACCAGGCTTCCCTTGAACAATAAGCGTTTAAAAATCAGATTACCAGTAAGGCTGCCCATACTGAAGTGTTCTAAGTGCTCTTGCTCAAAAAAAAAAAAAAAAAAAATGCTTAGCAAACCACTTCTCAAATAGGAACTACTGAAGTTATTATATAAGTCAAGTTCTTCCCTGGTAAAACGTACAAACTGTCCACACCATTGGGGAAAATGCATCCAGCATATGCTTCACTTTAGAGACAAGAAATACAGAAGCACAGTTTACTTACTAAAGCAGCCGCTCCAGTCCTCCTTGGAAACCCTGAGGAGTCTTCTCTTTTCTTTCCTACCAGTCAAATAAAGAATTGTCTTTCTATTCCACACAGGCCCAGAATAAACTGCAAAAAGGGACGGCACATGCACAGCAGCCCGTCAGGATTTGCCTTTGGTAGGGTGTTTCGGGTTCTGGTTGTTTCCAAAGTGGGATCTTCTTTTCTGATGGGAGGGGGCCAAGGATGAATTTTTTTAAAAAAGGGCGCTCCGAAAAGCTTGCTTGGGTCCTGCAAATTATTCTGAAGGCAAAGTACCCGCACTCTCCCCGCCGAGGCTGGCTGTCAGCGCGGCGCGCGAGGGGAGGAGGCTGAAGGAGGAGGAGGAGGAGAAACAGGGGCGGGAGGGCTCGGGCTGGGAGGGGAGCGCGGGGTGGGGGAGGCCGGTGAGCGGCTCCGGGGAGAAGCGGCCGAGACGGCGAGGAGGAGGCGAGGCGAGGCTCCGTCAGGGCGAGGCGCTGCCCCACGCGCTCGGGCGGCCGGGCGCGGGCGCGGGCGCGGCTGGGCGGGGAGCAGAGGCGGCGAGCATCGCCTGCCGCTCCCGCACTCGCTCGATCGCGCTGCCTCTTCCTCTCGCTCGCACACACAGGCGCACGCCCCACGTCTCCAGCAGCAGCCGCTCGGCCGCACGCACTCACCTGCATTTCCTTAACGAGCCACTTGATGGCTGCCAGCTGCGCGGACCCCGCTCGGGCGGGCGGGCGCCGGGGCGGGGAGGACGCGGCGCGGGATGCTCCGAGCGCCCGCCCGGGAGGCGGCGGCGGCGGCGGCGGAGCGGGCGCGCGAGCTGGGCGGGAGGAGGGGAAATCCGGCGTCCGCCGACCGGGAGCTGCCCCGACGTGGATCAGGCTGCCCCGCGCCCCCGGTGCCTTGGCGACATTCCAGGGCTCCGGGAGAACGCGGTCCGCGCGGGGAGAGGAGGACATGTCAGGCTCAGGCTATTCCCGATCACTAAAGCCACAGAGGACTTGTCCAGGTGTGGAGCCCGCTTGCGCTTCTTCAGGTGTTCGCGTGCTTTCGGTTATGTTACGGTTTTCTCTGGAGGGAGGCTGTCGGTCAGGGTTAAGGGGTGGCGGGCTTAAAAGGTTAAGGGACAGACATTTAATTTCGCAATATAATCGATGCTTAGGAAGAGCCGACTTTAGCGAGGTGGAGGGAAAGGGAGCACAGGTTGCTTGTCGCAGGGCAGGATACTTCATCTCTGGATGTAGTTTCAGCTGGGGCTCTCGGTAGCCTGATTGGGCTTGAGGGAGAGAGAGGGCTCTGCCTAGATGGTAGTTGAGAAGGAAAAACCTGTAAAAGAGTTGCTGAAACACAGCCTCCTCGCTACTGAGGAGAGGACTCAGGCAGGGACGAGAGGCAGGTTCTTCCACACCTCCTTGGCACCCCGAGGTGGAGTGGTCACTGCATCAGTGGTGGTGCGCCACAGGCTAGGGAGGCAAAGGGAGAGGAGCAGAGACCCCATGAGCAGAGCTTAAAGTGGGGGCTGGAGCTCGGGGGAGAAGGTGAGCAGGAGGAGAGAAATCTAGCAATAAGCTTGTTCTCACTTTACCATCATTTATGTCTGATTGGAGCATAGAGCTATAGGCAACAAATGCTCTGTCTCCTGCTAAAGAGAGAGCAATGTCACTACGCTGGTGCTTAAAAGAAAAAGCCAAAATAGTTATCCTGTTTGTAATAACGGGACAGAAATCATTCCAGCTACTATCTGGTCAAAGGTGCTCTAAGCATTGTACCAAAAACCACACACACACACACACACACACACACACAAAAATACATTGAGCCATCTACTTTCCTTATGTGTTCATGATCTAGTAGCAGAAATGTCACTTTCTCCCAAAGAGAAATAAAGCTTAATAGAGGTGACATTTTCTCCAGGGTCTTTTCACCTTTTTTCTTTTCATTCCTGCTTCATTGCTTGCTGTGTCCCTTTGCTCTTCAGAAGTGACCCTTCTGATCCCATCCCCTGCCGGCTCCCTGCTGAGCCCCCGTAAAGCCTCTGAATTCACCCATCTAAGACGGTTCACTTCCACACAGTCATTATCACTTAAAATTGTTCTTGGAAATGATAAGATATAAACAAAAAAGACTTGCACCATGTGTGCAAGTGTACATCTCTTTTTAATTATGTAAAGCACTTGCCCCTCTTAGGGTGCTTTCTGCCCAAAATGATGACGACTGACTCTCTCTCTCTCCTCCTTCCTCTCTGCACAAATACACACTACTCACTCCTGTCTCAGTTCCTTCCTGTCAGTGTTCAATAATGGTTTTACATGAACTTTCTGTTAAGCCTCTCACTACCGAGAGAGAGAGTTGGAGCGGATTGGTAGGAGGATTGCTGGGCTCAATGATGCTGCTACGTTTCCTGTCATCATTCACTCATTACATACACTACTGTACTTAATGCCAAGTGGCAGCAGAAATTATTTCCTCTCTTGCTAGTCATAATAATATATTTGTCCTCCCCCCGGAAACACATATAATTAATAATAAAAGAAATAATGCATCTCGAAACCATGGGAAGAGCAGATGGATGCTGATGTGGTGGTGTTAGTCACCTTTTCTGCCATTGTTGTTGCAAAGACATTGTGACCACTTCTCCGTTTCTGCTTCTGGTGGCTTAAGCAGAGCATTTGGCCCTCTTACTGTGTTCTCTTTTCCATCTTTCCCTTGACAATAGTTTGTGTGTTTTAAATAAAGATTTCATTCTGCCAACCCGCAGGAAGCTTTTAACAAGATGCAGCTGAGCGTGTCAATATCTTATATCTTCTTACTGCTGTATGGGGGTGTCCAGCAACTTGAAACTCATCTCTACTTTAGCTCAAGGCTGGCATCTCACAGAGACAGTGCTCCCCGGGGCTAATTTACTCTTGCCTCTATATACTAGCTTTTGGTGCGCTCTGGAAGAACACAGGATATTTTAAACAAGGGAAGAGTAAGTGTTACACTCAAACCCCTTCCAGCTGCACCACCCCTCCCCCCACTACATAACACCACAAGTGTTAATTGTGATTAGATTATTGTAGAGATTTTATTATTGAATATTATCTTTTCTGAAGGTGACTGTACCAAGCCCGAACATTAAAGAGAATTTCATTTATCTAACTACCTATTTGCACCTCCTGTGATTTTTATGGTTTATTTTTCCTTCTTCAATGAAAAGTCAGATTTAAATGTCCTCTTTAAGACATTATGCATATTTACCTTTGCATATATTTACTTTTGTATATATTTACCTTTAAAAGTCTATAACCTCTTTAAATTAGTTGTTGTCAGTGAACCATGTGTTTAAAACAATGGTAACTAATATGAAATAAAAATAAACAAAAAGGGAAAGTAAGATAAGGCAAAAAAGCATAGTCCTGAATGTCAGTCCTTTTTGAAGTTCCTTTTATTTTACCACATTTCTACATTTACATTATTTCATTCATATTTATTATATTTAGGCTTATAACTGATTTTAACAGTCTGCTGTAAGTAGCAGAAATCTCTAAAATTTACATGTGTATTTTGGATTTTTGAGGGAAATAGTAATTTCTTTCTTTCCCCAGTTTTTACATTAGGATTAAAAGTGCATAAATAGCAACTCTACAGCAATAATTTTCTGTTCGAATATGTTCTTTAAATATTTTAATGGCATCATGGGGAAGCTTCCTAATTATACATCACTCCATATTGTGTAATTGAAAATAAGAGAAAAGAAAGAGATAACAGGATAAAGGAGCTAGGAAGAGTAAGTAACCTGTTGGAAGAGAGACAATGATCGAGAAGATGTTCCATGTCCACTCCATGGCAGGTTGGATTTGTAAGTAGTAATCTCTGACACTTTGACATCTTCTTTTTATTTTTTGCTTCAGTCTGCAGTCATGGTATAAACTTAATTTATTCTCCCTTTTCTCCACCTTTCCTTCTAAAGTTATGCCAATTGGCTAAAACTACAAGTAGAAACAATTTTATATTGATAATAAATTGGGAAATCATTCAGTTAATGAGCCAAACCTCTCATACTTACTTCGTGTGGGACAAAGATAATCCCACAATAATCTACTATTCAACTTTTATTTGGTCAATGAGGTCACAGTTAATTAAATGGGTCTAATTTACCTAATTTCTTATAGATAATTTAGCTGCCAAGAAAGCTGCTTAGGAACCTTTACAACACAATGGAAAAATGAATATATAATCATCTAATTTAAGGAATCTTAATGAATAGGGTCATATTTGTGATGATTATGGGTTCAAAGTACAGATGTTATTCCATTGGAATCATCATGTGGCTAATTCTAAATTGCACAAAATCTAAATGCTTTGGAAATATGGATTTTGATATAATGTATACATTCATTTTCTCATTTATTTTGTTGATTATTTTCCATCCCTAGTCTGCTATTCCTAACCCCAGACCCATTATGTGACCTTCTCTGTGCTCTAAGTACTGCACCAACTTGGTTTCCCTTGTCTCCTGATTTCTGTTTGGGTTTAGTCAATCAGAGGGATAGGAAGAGGGCAAGAGGAAAGAGAGGTGGGGCAGTTCTTGCCCCATTTGCTGTATAACTTGTCACTGTGCTTCTTTCTGGCAGTGGCTGCACAGTCCTTTTTGGCCACTACTCATCCATCGTTCTAGCTCATATTTTCCTCCCATAACTCCATGTTATCCCTTGCTCCTTCAGCTTTCCACGATGGCTAGAAATTAGGATACTCAGTTTCCCTCATCAGTTCCCTTATCCCAGCTGCTTTACTGGAAAGTATCCCTTATCTAAATTTTCTTTAAAATGATTCCTAATAGTTACTTCTGTTTCCTCCAGGTACCTCAAAGGATACATTTGTGTTATTTAAATCCAAATATTGAAAGATAAAAATAAATATTTTATACACTTGTTCTAAAGTTTAACCAATATATTGTGTAATGTGTATAGAAGTGCCAAGACATTAACATTACTCAAACTGAAAATCACTATAACACACTACAATAAAATATTTGATGGTACAGCTGTGATGGTAAATCTTATGTGCCAAATTGAATGGACTAAGGGATGCCCAGATAGCTACTAAAGCATTATTTCCAGGTAAGTCTGCAAGGGTATCTCTGGAAGAGATTAGTATTTCAATCAGTAGACTGAGTAAAGAAGATCACCCCCACCAATGTGGACAGGCTTCATCTAATGCACTGAGGGCCAGAATAGAACAAAAAGGCAGAGGAAGGGCAAATTCTTTCTCTCTTCTTGAGCTGGGAAGCTGGGAACAACTCTTTTCTCCTACTCTCAGACGTGGGAGATTCTGTTATCAGGCCTTCAAACTTCTGGACTTACACCCCTCCAGGATCTTAGGTCTGTAGCCCTCTGATTGAATTTTGCCATGGACATCCCTGTTTCTCCAGCTTGCAGATAGCAGATCTTGTTCTAAACTTCTTTCAATGTATTAAAAATTTGCTATCTAAATTTTAAATCTAAGAAAACTGAGGTCCAGAAAACTGAGGCTTATTAGCTGACCCAGGGGTTGTGGAGCAGTTAAATATTAGAGACTTGTACTCAAGCAATCTGGCTCCTGAATCGGTAGGCTTAACTAGTATTCTATGTTATAAGAATTGTTTTCTTAGATGTGTGTGACTTTTGTTTCTCAGGTTCAGGGACTTCTGAAACACTTAGCTGAAACTGAGAAATTTCTATTCAGTGAAATGGAGAATTTAGAGTGAGGATGGTACAAAAAGAAAAGTGTAGTATCTTCTCAGATAACTAATTTTCAGTTTTTAAAGTGAGTCTTTCAATTTACATTTCTATTTGAATCATTTTGTATATTATTTATGTTCATATGACAAATCATTTTCTGTGTTCTGCATAATATTTAATGAAATAAGAAAGTATTACAATTAATAAAATAAATTTATGATTTTTTCTAACTAGATCATTTACAAATTTGTTCTGTTATCACAATTTACATTTCCTAATTTTCCCTTTTGTATAATTGTTTCCATATAATTGTTACATTTATTTATTTTCCACCCTTACCTACAAACAGAGAACAAAAATATTAATAATATAAAACCATGCAATTGTTTCTCTGTTATAATAGGGGTCAATTTTCTGGAACCTTTATTAAAATTTCCCTCTGTTTTAGTGAAGGACAATGTTTTTCAGGTATTTATTCCTGACCTTTTGTTCATATGCAATGATATTGTGGGGGGAAAAATTTTAGTAGCATTAAAAGGTTTCATGTATATTTTAAAGATTTAAAATGGAAATTTTTTTAAAAATATAAGCAAAAGGAAAACATATGACAGCCATATAATTATGGGGCTCCACTTTTCAGCATTCTATGTTTGTAGATGATAAACCAATTAGAAACTTCTCTTTATGGAAGGATATCTAAAGTAAATAAAAAATAACAAGTCCATGCAGGTTTTAAAGTTGACATTTTGCCAACACTTAAGTGCACATATAATAGTAACATTCATCGGGTGTCAGGCAGGTAGTAGGGGATGGGTACATTCACACCTAATGGGTGCAGTGCACACTGTCTGGGGGATGGACACGCTTGAAGCTCAGACTCGGGTGGGGCAAAGGCAATATGTGTAGCCTACACATTTGTACTCCCATAATATGCTGAAATAAAAATAAATAAAGTTGATTTTTTTTGATGTATCAATGTCATAGCACAAATGATTTGACCCAGCACCTTGACTTTCAACTGAATTTTACAGAGGGAGCTACTACACCCAGTGTGTGAAATGTTTATTTTTATATGGCTAATGAGCCAGAGAGGTCCTGCTATTTCCAGGCACCCTTTTTCCTCATTATAATTTAAAGAATAATATTTAAAAACATATTACATATAATGTATTTTAAGAAGATGTGTGTATATATATATATATTTGTATATGTGTGTCTTATTTAAATTTAGAGGTTTTTGTTATGAAAATTATAATGTGTACATTTTCCTAAGCCCCCTGTCTTATGTTTTATGAAAAAGAGTATTATCACATTAAATTTTTAAACAAATTTAAAAGTATCTCCACATTAAATTTTTAAAGAAATTTAAAATGAAGCATTGAAAAATTACTGCTGTATTCAGAAGGGGAAAGTGTCAAGAAAATCTTCACACAGGAAATCTTCTAGAAAGAGAGGGTGAGGAAATGATGTTCCTAGTGAGAATTCATCTTTACAAGTACTTTTCACTATCCCTAGTATTAATCAAAATTCTCATGAGAGTTTCATCTAAACTAGAATATGCATTTACAATATGAATATGAATGCGATGAGGAAAGCATTTATTAATGCTAGTGTATTCTCCCCAGAAATTTCTTTCTGCACCATGCCTCAATTTCTCAGACACATGCACTCCCAGGCATACACTCTCAGGGCAAATGAGGTTGTAGTTACCTTGCTCAGCTCTTGTTCCTTTCCTGCCCTCTAAGGCTTTTGCCCTCTCCATTTCTCAGGGTTTTGTTATACACAGAAACTGGCAGACATGTAGACCACACTGAAGAAGTGGGAAGAAATCTTTATGAGAATGAAAAGACTCAGACCAGGGATTTAGGGAAATATAGAATAGAACAATATGATGTAAGGCAGTTATAAAATAATCTCCCAATCAACTACAAGATGTAGAAAAGTTAGAAAGAAGAGAAAAACACTGTGTTTTGGAGAAGTATTACTGAGTCAGGGCCTCTTGATCCTTTTGAGGGGCTCAGTATTAAAGACTGGATTGCATTTCTATTACTTTTTTGTCTTAAACTTTTTATTTCTTTGAATAGTCAGAAGCTTTTATACCACACTTTAAGGGGCCTGGAATTTTGGGGAGCTTTATACACAGGTACACCCACACATACAAACGCACACTCAGATGTACATAGTTTTCAAGCAGACAGATATATGTTACATAGTTTGTAAATTGATTTTAAAATATTAAGTTACTCTTAAAAGTACCAGTATGTCTGGGAGGCTGAGGCAGGAGGATCACTCAAGGTCAGGAGTTCAAAACCAGCCCGATCTAGAGCAGCCTGATCTAGAGCGAGACCCCATCTCTACTAAAAATAGAATGAAATTAATTGGCCTACTAAAAATATATAGACAAAATTAGCCGGGCATGGTGGCACGTGCCTGTAGTCCCAGCTACTCGGGAGCCTGAGGCAGAAGGATTGCTTGAGCCCAGGAGTTTGAGGTTGCTTTGAGCTAGGCTGACACCACAGCCCTCACTCTAGCCTGGGCAACAAAGTGAGACTCTGTCTCAAAAAAAAAAAAAAAAAAAAAAATACCAGTATGATTTTAATTTAGGTTGGATAAATATGTTTCATTTATATTAAATGTAACCTTTTTAAATATCACATTTTCTAAATAATAACATTTACCTAAATATATTTTTTCTAAATGATAAACACATTACTTAAATGGAAGTTTTACTTAGATAATATTTTTAAAAATCTTTAGTGACAAGTATAATACAGGTACTCAAAAGAAAATGTTTAGACATGAATATTAATAAAATATCAAATAACTAGTAAAATATTTGTTTTATTTTAAATTTGATTTCTTTAGTACATATCTATAAATACTTTTTATCCTCTAGTAGGAATGCAAAAATTATTATTGAAAGCCAAATTATTTGGAGCAGACAAATCAGTGCTTCTTTGACATTTTTTATTTCCAAAGTTGCCATCCTTAATCTCTATTTAATAAATCCTACGCATACCTATGGTACACAAAAATCTAGTATATACACCTCCAGACAAAAGCGATAGTCACATTTTCCATCCTTTGTTTCATTTCCACTGTACCCATAATAGTTGATCAGATAGATCAAAAGCAATACAGGCTCATCATACAGTTTGAACACAAACTATGCTTTTTTGTATAGTGAGAAAGAGGGGACCAAATTTGAGTGGATTTAACCAAACATATATTGTGAGAGTCTATTTTATGCAAAGTAGATAATGCATGTGTGTAGTGTGGGGGACTAATGACTAATACCTATAAACAAACATAATTAAGAAGCCTGGGAGCATGTGATTAGACTAAACAGGTCTAATATGCAAAATTTAACCAAATTCATTGAGCAACCTTGCAACCAACACTTTAATGCAGAATACTCAATGAAATCTAGATGTTATCAAGATGTCTAAATCCTCAGACTGCCAAAAAAATCCCAACTGAAATTGACAATGAAATATTCAATTAAATAAAATCCTTCAAAATCCCTGGCAATTTTGTAAGGCTGCCATCAGTTATCATAAATTAAAGAAATTCATAGCCTACCAACTGTGTTAATGGCATACTAGTGAAGGAAAGTGTGTATGGCTATATTCAGATTTGATCCATGAAAATATAGCAGTGTTAAGGAAAACAAGTAGACCATATTCTGGAAGAAACCCATCAAAATTCTCAGATTTTTAGGAGCAAGTGTGGGCCATGAGGCAATCAAGGAAATTGGAAACTGCCATGAAATGGAAAGTATCATGGACAAACAGCATTGATGAGTATTAAACAAAGAGGGAACAGGGTTCCTCCTGTTCACAGAAGGTGGTAGCTAAGGTTAGTAAATAAGAAAAGCAAAGGAAATTTGTGGGTCCAGATATCAAAGTGCTGTTTCAAAGAGGAGTAAACAATATTGGAGGATATTCTGCAAAACGATGTTTGAAGAATGATGACAGGAATATAGAGGTAGTTATTGTCTTACACAATGTTTAAAAATAAAGAGGAAACGGAAACAAATGTTAGAGATACTTGCACTGTGCTATGCAAAATTAAGAATATATGGTACTTTTAAAAAATGAAGTGAAAGGAGATAATAAACTATAGTGTAAAATTAAAAAGTTAGGTTTCTGAGGAGGAGAGAGACATAGGAAGAGAAATAAGTAAAAATTGTAAAAAATTACAAAAAGAAAATAATAGAATAATTATCAGAATTAGCAAAATGCAACAGAAATAGCTGGATTCATACTGCAAAAAATTGCAGTTGAACAGCAAGGGCTCTATTTAGTGGTTAAGAAGTATTTTCTCAAAAAATATTTAAAAACAGAAGCATGTTCCCCTTACAAAGTGAATTAAAATTCAACAGATATGTGTGTATGTATATATAATATCTACCCATCCATTCTTAACTTGTATTACGTATGCAAAAAAAAAAGACAATATGCAGAGAAGTATCTAGAGCTACTTTTCTGTCTCTATTTTCTAAAAGAAAATAATCTATTTTAATTACCAGAACTATGTTTTAAATAGATATACTTTGAAAATTTCTTTGTAATATATTCTGAGAATTGTTGAGTGTTTTAATTTTAAAATATTCACATTGTTTTCAGTAAAATCTATATGGAATTTATAAAATAGATTAAATTAAAGTAATTACTATAAATTTTTATGATACTCTAAGTGGACTTGCATAATATGTTTCCTATTTTTCATTTTGCCTGATTCCCTGATATGTATATGAAATAGTAAAAGATAGTAAAACTAATGTTTCACTTTGTTTGAAAAGTTTTACAAAATTAAATTTGGAGGTAAGTCTTTGTATATTTTCTAAATATCTTCAGATCTTTCTACTGTAATAAAATTTGTAAAGATTCACTTTGTACATTGTCTCTCTTGACAAAATTGTTTTCATTCTTAAAAGGAACAAAATAATAACCGAATAGTGCCAGAAATAAAATAGTTTAACAAAGTTCAAATATGTTGTCTCTCAATGTTTTGCACAAGCACATTGTTTTTCCAAGTTTAGTTAAATGATTCAGAATTGTGCTACAGGAATAACCTTCAAAAAAATTTAAAGGTATTCTCTTTCAAATTAAGTGGCCCATTAAAATGTTAGGTTTTAACAATCAAAATTGAAAAGAGGATTTTAAAGTATAAGAGGAATCACTAATACTGAGTACATAAAAGGTGAAACATTTTTTAATTGTTGCTTTTCTTTTAACATTTAAATACTTAGTACTCATTATAGAGGTACATATCTGAACCCTATTGAATTTGGCTCTGAGATTTCATTAGTATATATGAGGAACCATGATATAACTTATATGCATCACTCCACATTTCTTGAACTAAAGACAATTATTTTCAAGCACAGAATGAGGATCATACAACACATAGCAAAACACTAACTACATAATGATTAAATTATTTCCTTATATTGATTTGATGACAACCTGACTTCAAGTTTAATTCTGATAAACTATAGTCAGTAGAGTTGTAACTATAAAAATATGCTCCTCTGAGATATTTCCTAAACAAAAGCCAAAGAAAATGACAATAACAAATGTCATTTCTTTTAAGTTTTATGTCATTATAAGATAAGATGTTCTGAATCAGTATTCTAAAGATGCAGTAACGAACTTGAAAAATTATGATATTCTGCATCATACACATACACAGAGAAAGAGAAAAGGGGAGGAGGTTTGTTTGTCCTTGCAGTTCATCTCTCACATACTACTTTATTCCATTTTCCCTTAAAATGGAAATCCATTAAGAAAGATGATGTTGGGCCAGGCTCAGGAGCTCACACCTGTAATCTTAACACTCTGGGAGGCCGAGGTAGGAGGATCATTTGAGGTTAGGAGTTTGACACCAGCCTGAGCAAGAGTGAGACCCCCATCTCTACTAACAAGAGAAAAAAATAGCCAGAGGTAATGGTATGCACCTGTTGTCCCAGCTACTCAGGAGGCCGAGGCAGGAGGATTGCTTGAGCCCAGGAGTTTGAGGTTGCTGTGAGCTAGGCTATTGACATGGCACTCTAGCCCAGGATACAGAGCAAGATGCTGTCTCAAGAAAAAAAAAAAAAAAAAGAAAGAAAGAAAGATGATGTCATAGTAAAGAATGTTTATGGGTTATTTTTCCTCCTTTGAAGTTTTCAGTGGGCACAATCTCCTTTTTGTGATAATTCTTCTCCACAGTAGAGGATTCCCAAGATAAGGAATTGAATTTTCCTATTACAAGTGCCAATATCCTAAACGGTTTTAGTGATTTGAACATTTGTCCAGAAAAAACAAGAGAGAAACCACTATCCTGTATAATACCACCAAAGAGCCAACAGGCTCAAGTGGCTTTCGGTCACCAGCAACCTCAGCTCTCTGAAAATATGGTTTCACGATTTTTGCTTGCAAGACTTTCTGTCTTTCTGCCTGATTTTACTTTCCCATATTTTAATGACTACATACAAATATGTTACACTAAAATGCCAAAATAGTGAACCAAATATTTTAAGATTGAATAATGTCAACTGATATGTGCTCCAAGCCCTACCTATCATCTGGCAAGTTTGAGTTTCTTGTTCCCATTTTACAGGTGAATCAACAGAAGATAATTCAGTTTTCTGCATTGAATTATAAGTAGCAACTTTCGTAAGAGAGAATTACTTTATTTAAAAACAACTACAGAAAGCAATGCGTCATGAAGGTTACATGTGTAGACTTGGGAACCAAATTGCCTGGATTCGAATCCTTTTTCATGTACTTGCCAGGTGTTTAACTCTGGGCAAATGATTTGGTCTCTCTGAGAGAACTTAACTACTTAACTTTCCTTTTACATAAATTTCCTTCTTTGTAAAATGGAAATAATAATAAATTTGCTTCAGTTTCCTTCACTGTAAAATGTGAATAGTAATAATATCTACCTCACAGGATTGTTGTGAGGAATGTGATACGTAAAGTACTGGTAAATGATAACAGTATATGAGAGTTAACTGTTGCTGTTGTAAAGAACATGGATAAACAGTATTGTTCAGTTTTCCTTGCTAGACATTTCCTCTTTTATGGCTACTCTGGCTTAAGTTAAATTTGGGGTGATCTGTCAAAACTACACTCCAGCTTTGAAATTACTTCTCACCAACATTTCCTACTAAAGGGACTCTATTTGCAGTGCCTCGCAGATGGCCGCAGCTGATTAGGTCAGGAGGAAAAGCTCATCCATAGAAAAATAAAACATCCTCATCTTTGTTACAATCCATCTTCCAAGGATTTGATTAAAGAGATCCAGGAAACATAGTCTAAAGAGGGAATATGTTGTAGAACTCTGAAGTCACATAGATTTGGAACAGATAAACCTATCCGTCCATGCATTAGCAGAGAGAATTAACCAAAACAGGGAAGAGGAAGAAAGAGGCTGGGAGATGGAAAGAGAAAAGAAGCCATGCAGTTGTGGAGAGTTATGTCTCAGCTCCTGACTTTCCTCTTCTACCTCCATTTAAGCTTATAATAAGGCTGGCTAAAATCTGTCTTCTCTACATGAAGTTAAATAAACATATGCTCACCTAATGAACTTGAACTTGGATGAGTGATTTCTACCTCTTTTTCAACTAAATGATCCCTGCCTCAAACAAGTATTTTTATATTGCAAAACTATAAGCATATTATTCTGTGAAAAATGCATCTTGGGATGAGTGTAAGCAAACTGTAGGAAAAGAGAAGGATGGGTTCATTCCAGGCAATGCCAAGCATTTCTGTGCTGAAAATGAACTTTTGAAGAATTAATTTCTCTCACATCAGCAATCGGTATTTGGAAATAAGAAGCAAAAAGGGTTAAAATTTTGGGATTGAAAAAAAAGGTATAGAAGTGATTATCCAAAACAAGTGAGATCTTACAAGAGCATATTTGAGGAGAAGTTGACAAGATTGCATCAGTTTACTCAGAGATTTGAAAGAAAAGAAGCCTAGGTGGAAGAGAAAATAATAAGGATGATAATGACTATTACTGGGAAGCAGTAGCATTCTAGGGAGCCTGCAAAGTGTAATATAAAGAACTCAAAGGGACTATCTTTAATAGATTTGAAGCATAATCCTAATTCTGTTTTTGACAAATGACATCACCTCCCTACTCTCAGCCTTCTCACCCTAAAACTGAAATAGCAATGCTTACCAGGAAGAGTTGTCAAGAAGATGAAGAATAAGAACTTTGTCCTAAGCAGACCTGGGTTTCCATGCTGATTCATAATAAAGGCTCAACAAATATTTTTCTTCCTCTTATAATGATTTTTATTATTACTCTGCAATCACTGTAGTTATTAATGAAAAGTGAAATGGAGATCTATCTTCAACCAGTAAGCTTGAAACAACAGGAAGATTTTAAGCCAGACTTTTATTGAAATTATTCCTTTATCATTATTAAATTGTTTATAATTATTATTCATTACTAAATTGTTTAAAGTTTATCCACATAGCCACTTGCATTTCTCATGAGATACTGAGGGACAGCAGACCTCCATAATGGTTGTTTACTCATTTTTTTGTAATGTCATATCTCTCAATCCTATATTGCAATTAAAGCATAACTCCGTTTTTGCTCATGTGTATGAATAGTTGTAATGTTCACTCTATTTAGTTATATTAATAATAGGGCTAGTTCCATAAGTGAAAACTTAACTCTTAAGGAATCCTCAAATTAATTTATAAGATATTTTATAACTTTTATATGCTCAGTAATGACCATCATCTTAGGCAAGTCACTTGACTTCTCTGAACATCAGTTATCTCATCTGTAATGTAGGGTTAATAAAAACTAACACTTAATACATCACCAAGTTGTTGTGACAACTTTTTCTTCCTAGCAAAATCTTGGAAAATGTTTACAAACTCAACAATGCCAGCTACCATCATGAACGCAAGCAAACACAGCTCAAAGTGGTAAGTTTTCTCAAAAAGTTTATGTAATTAAGCCTGTTTCTATATTTTATATATTTCTCACCATTTTTCTAAATTCAGCCCTCTCTATTCACCATAAAACCCATGTCCCAAAAGAAGCAGCAGAGAAGAGCATCACTATGTGCATTAAGGAAAGTTAAACCACAAATGAAAACTTAATCACCAATGTGAGAGACTGCCCTTTCAGTAATTCACGAACAGTCAATTTGTATTTGGAATCCTTCTTTGAGAATAAGACACTCCAGTTCCCTTGACACTAGCAATAGGGTTGTGGTATATGCTTCAAATTGCCTACCAAATATTCATTCTTATCATTTTTCTTATAAATATCAATGTGCTGGGGGTGGGAAATTGAGCCCAGATAAAATTGTTCATCTCCCTAAGACCCTTGTAGACAAGGGTGCCCATGGCAAACAAATTTGGCCAATTAGGTGCAAGAGTCACCTAGTGGGACTTTCTGGAAATATTTGCAGAAAGAACATATTCAGTTGTCATACTCTGTTTTACCTTTTCAACTTTCAATTTCTCCCTTCTTTTTAGAAATCTAGATTTTATGCCCATGAGACTGAAAGTCACAGGTTAAGATGACAGGGAAAAAAGGTAAATGAAGCCCAGGTGCCTGTTGTTATCACTGAGACCACCCTGGACCACTGGACCTCTAAACTTCTTGTTCCATTAAAAAAAAAAATAAAAACCTTAAGTCTTTATCAATTTAGGGCACTATTGCTTGGACTTTCTTTAGCCTACAGCCAAAAGTGTTTATCACCAGTACTGGAATCATCTTTAAAATTCTAATATCATGACATAGGTGAACTGTGATTAAATATATTTTATGAGAAAAATGAAGAAAATTGTAAAATATTTTCAGATGATGGAATTCAAGATGTTAATTTAGAGTTATGTTAAATATGCAAAGGAATAACAGGAATTAGGAAACAGCATAGAAGCAGTGAGTGAGGTTTAAACTGAATATAGTTAACCCTGCTTCAATTTGAGTGACTTTCCTTTCAAGCTTCCCCCATAGAAAGTACCAGTAGCAGAAGCCCTTTCTTTAGTTTAAGGCAATGTGTACATTTTAATTACTTATTTTATTATTTTATACACACACATATATATACATATGCATGTATGTATATTTTTAAAAAGCTATGGATTATGTTAAAAATCTAAGAATGCACAGAGAAAAATAAAGAAACATGCATAAGATTGTGAGAAGGAGGAATTACCTCGATTACCAACTTGATTCCACAAATGTTCTGCGTACTCCATTAATTTAAGGTCACTCGCTAGATTTATGTCAGAGCAACTTCATGAAGCTACATTAAGAAAATAATAGAAAGATAAAAGCACTTAAAGTAATTACACTTTTGAAAGAAGATTAACTGATGTGTATTCTTTCTAAATAATATGGAAGCAATTATTATTCAGTCCTGTTAAATTATATATCTTGAAACATCACTTCATAATATTTTGAAGTTATAAAGGAGAGTATGCTGTTCAACTTCTTTTTTCCATTATGAGAAAACTAAGTTCTGGAACAGTAGTGGAATTACCCAATGACCTTCATTCACTTCAATTATTTAGGAAAAATGAAAAGTTGCCTTCAATATTTCCTGTTGCTAATAGTACTTTAATTGCCTTCTCCCATATTTACAATTAAAAATACCATGAAAATTACAACTGTGAGTTATGGTAACAGGGGTTTAATATCAAAATCTAAGAAAATAAAGGCATGTAGGCACATGGGAAACTTTAGAATCCCTCATTCACTTGGGTATAGGAAGGAGCAAATTAATCTTGAATTGCTTCATAGTTAATAAATTCTTTCCTTTGTTTCTTTTCCCAAGTTTAAAAAAGAATACCAATAGGCATAAAAGTCACTTTCTTGTTGTATATTAAAGGAGATTATTTTAATACTAAATGTAAGACTGTCAAATTATGATGAAAGAGATATTTTATATTGCACGTTCCCTTGGTATCCTTTGGTTCCATGAGATCAATGAAATTTACAAAGTTCTTACCTTTAAGAATTTGTTTTTGTCTTTTCTTGGATTTCCTAGGACTCAAAGGACACTGCAGCAGCTGGACAAAGTTTCTTGTCAGTAACATTGAAAACTAAAGATAAATGCAAACAACAGACAGTTTGGTTAACAAATTAACTAATAATTACTTCTTATGGGAACAGCATGCAAAACGTCTTCAACTCATCTAAGTGTATTTCGTTTGTTGGTTGATAGGTTTGTTTGTTTGTTTATTTATTTATTTACTTACTTACTTATTTAGGCCTACAGGCCAAATTGAACATTGACTAAAAGAGCAACCAACATTACAGCTCCCAGACTATTTTCTGCAGGGATGAGAGTTGAGTTTTTCTCAACACTTCCTTTCCCCTTCTGTGCATGTCTAACTGCTTCTTTCTCTATCTGCCAAGAGACTCTAATTTTTAATACAAAACCCATCTAAGGATGTGTACAGTATAGAGCTGAAAAATAAGCCATTCAAGACAAGCATCATGGTCAAGAGTAAACATAAGAATAGCAGTCCATGATTGGAGATGAGGAGATATTAATATAAAGAATATTGGCTTCTTTCCTATATCGGGCAATCATATTATCTAGGTGAGACAAAAATTAGACAATCAGAATATTCACTATAACAGTGATTTATACTGAGTCCCATGATTAGTTCCAAAGATTCTGAAGAACTCTTTGAAATTATATAATAGTTTGTATATTCATATATTTGTATATACATGAAATATAGGACCATTTGATTGCAAGCAACAGGAATACAACTCAAAAATGTTGAGAAAAAAGTAGATGTGTTAACTTATGAACAAAACACATGAAAGAATATAGGAGAAATTTTGGTTGAAACAAGGAAACCAGGATCTTGGGTGTCATTAAAATCTTAGTCTCTTGTCTTTTTTTCATTAAAAAAAAAAAAAATATTTGTTTCATTATACCCCATTCAGACCATGGCAGTTATGAGACATTGGAAGATAGCCAGGTTCAAGGTTGACTCATACACTAAAAGCTTAGCAGCTAGAGGAAAGAGTCTCATACAATGTTCAATTACAAAATTGCTGGGAAAGCACTCTTATTGGTTAAATTTGTGTTATAAATGGCCCATATTTCAATTATTCTGTCCAAATAAATGGAATATTATTATTTTCTCAGTTCACATCATGTATACAACCAATTGATCATAGTAGTGGGAGCTATGATTGGATTAATACACTTAAAGCAAATGGCTAGAAGAAGCATTTCCCAAAATAAGGGAGGGATTATTTGGGTTCTATAGCAATCATTATATTTTTAAACTCTTCAGCCTAGGCCAAGAAGATACCACAACACATACCAAAGATACTGTTAGGAATATTGATAAAACTTTTGATTTCAAAATTTATATTCATCTTTTAACTTTGAACTACCTCATTGATTTCTGATTCAGACATTAATTTTTTATTTTTACATTGACCTAGATATATAGAATACCTAAAAATTTTAAGTCTGAGGAAGAAAATACAAAACAAGATTCAAATATGCATCCCCTTTAAAAGGATGAATAAAATGCTAAATAAATTATATTTTGGCTATATTTAACATATTTTTAAGTGAAACTTTAATTTCAGAATCCATTTGTAATTTTGGCTTGTCCCTTAAGTACAGATTTGTTATTTTTAATGTAGTCATATATTATTTGTAATTTTTCTAATTTGTTTTTCTTAAATTCATAATTTTTTAAAAATGTGCTATTTTTTTTTAAAAACAATCCAAACTACACAACTTTAACAAGTAAAGTAGTGAAAGCCCTTACCTCTAAGCCCTTCTCAATCCTGAGAGTGAATCACTGTTAATAGTTTATAGAGTACTTGTTTAGATTTTTTTTTGTGCACATGCACAGATACTCACACACTCTTTAAAGTTTCATTTCTATTAAAATATCACATTAATATTTCTTTGCAATTTGCTTTTTCAGGCAATAAAAATCAAGAATCCCTTCTATTTCAGTACTATATGCTAATTTGCCTAATTTTAAAAATTGTGCAATATTCCATAATGTTAGTGAATGCTGTCAAATATTGTACATATATAAAATGCTGGCTAATATTCTGAGCACTTTAACTGTAATATCCAAACCCTCACAAAAAATCTGTGATTTGAGAATTAATCTGACAGCTCTTTTATTGATAAGAAAACAGAGGCAATATGAGTTATTTTTCTAATACTTTACCTAACCATTCCTTTCGTGGTGGACAGTTAGGATAGCTCCAATAGTTTCACTATTACAAAGGCTGCACTAGGAAACTGGAATTAGACTTGTGCAGTAGAAAGAACTGTAAGATTAATTTTTAGACTTATAGCCCAATTGCTCTTCAAAATTGCTTACTGTCCACATATGACACTGACTGATTTAAATCTTTTAATGTTTTTGCCAATCTGATAGGTAAAAATTTGTACCTCACTGCCACTTGAATTTATCTTTCTTTTGTGAGAAAGTTAAGCATATTTACATAGATTTTAATGATATAAATATATTTTTTACTTAAAGGTCTGCTCATATTGTTACCCATTTCCATTGGATTATTTTATTCTTAATGTGCTATGGTTTTGTTTTTTCTGGGTTTTTTTGCCCCCTTTTTGGATGGACATGAAATCTGTTACTCAGATCTCTTCTGTGGGGAGCAATGGTGATTCATGACACCCAGTATTGCCTCTCTGGATCTCCTGCCGTGTTTGTCTCGTAAGATGCTTTTCAAGAGCTGCTCCTAGTGCCAATTACTGAGCAGGTGGGGACACAAAGGTAGGGCCATTCCAGTGAGAATTGGCAGTCTTCTATGTGTGACTTTGGCTTGAAGATTCCCTATCAGGCTGGCAGAAATTATCTTGTATCTACACATTGGAAAGTTCCAGACTTCCTACCCAAACTTCCTTTCTTTTCCCTCTCCACGTAGAGAGGTGGTGTGAAGACCCCCGCCTCCAATTCTGACTTGATGTTTGCTTCTAGATAGATCTGAACTAATATACTTTCCAATTTTATTTATGGGAGTTTTTTACTGTATAGAAGTTTCTCGGATGTTTCATTTTGGTTTTGTTTTCTGTCAAATTTACATTTACCACTATGGTTTCTAGTGCCCTTAGAAAAGTTTCACTTATGCCTTAGGAAGATTTTCCAACCCGTATTTGGAAAAGAAATTGTTTATTTTTTTTTCTTCCAATATTTCTAGGCTTTTAAAGTATTCTTTAGTCTCCGTACCCTATTGAGGTTTCTTAGTGGTGTGAGAGAAGTATTTAATTTTAAGTTATTTTCCAGATATACAGTTTGTTGCCCCAATAACAGAATAACTTATCTGTTCCCTGCCATCTTTAAGCACCTACAAATTCCTATAAATATATATTTATTTTTTGATGCTTTAGTAAATTTTGATTTATTTATGAATATGTACTGTAACTTTGAAACTTTGAAACAATATTTGGATATTTGTTGTAGTGTATTTCATTTGCTTTTTCTCTTTTTTCTATTTTTTTTCTTTTATTTCATTATATTATGGGGGTACAGATATTGTTAGGGTTACATATATTGCCCCTGCCAACCCTCCCCCCCCACTGTGCTAGAGCTTCAAGCTGGGGGTGTCATTCTTCTATTCTTGCATATTTGTTTTTCCAGCTGAACATAAGTACCAACTTACATTAACAAATAATTTGGTCTCATTATTGAAATTACAATTACTACCAATTAACTGAAGATATAGAAGACTTATTTATATATTTAAAATGTTAGATCTTCCCATTCAAGGAAACAGTAGGTCTCCCAATGCATTCAAGTATTCTTTGTCCCCTTCTGTATATTAATAGTATTTAGCATATAGTTCTTACTGTTTTTTTGTTAAAGTATTTTAGCAAAAAAGTTAAAGTATTTTAACTAAGTATTTTATTTTATATTTATTTATTTTATATTTATTTTATAGATTTTGTTGTATTGCTTAATTTACTCTTAACTGTCTTTTGTTGTTATTTTTATTACAATGTGCTGAAATATTAGGAGTTTAATATGTTTTCTAGACATGACATTTTCTATTCAAAAGTAGAAATCAAAAATACTATTTTTTGTAAATAGTATTATGAAAATAGTAATATGAAAAACAAAATTAACTAGAATTATTTGAAATTAATTTTGGCTGCTTGGCTATTTGAATTTTTTTTCTAAATTCATTTTTATCTTGAGCTATCAAAATCAACAATTGCTATTTATTTGCTCCTTACTTTGATTTTTCTTGAAGAATTGTGAAAACTAAAATATGAAACTAATTTTATAACGTTTCATACTCTAGCTTGGCCATTCATTTAATTTGCATATTTCCAAAACATCGAAACAGCTATTTTGTATACTGTTGAAGACAGAATGATTGAAAGCAAGTAAGAGCAAGGTAAAATGCAAAATGCAACATTAGCTCTTCAGGAGGATACATTTGATAGAACCTCAGGTTATATTTGGAGCAACTGAATATATTGTGCAACATTTTAGAGACCTTTCCAAATTCTAATCTTAGTGCATTGTTTATTTCATTATTAAATGAAATACACTAGTAATATTTTTATCACTTAGATTTGGGGTTTCAAAATTTAAACATTTTTTTTGGCATATGAAAATTTATTACTGTGTTTTCACCATCACAATTTATGATCTTGGTCTTACTTTCTTGCCTTTGTATAGAGCCATCAGAGAGACACTGGCTACTTTGACAACCTTAAAGCGGACTCCAGGAACGTCACCAACGGCATGACCTTTTCGACCAACCAGGACTTCATCGTTTTCCTCAATAAAATTCAAGCAACCATCGTTTGGGTACAAAGGCTGTGATTTTCTTGCCTTCTTGATTAGCTGGACCCTGACACACTTCCTGATGGCCGAATTTGGCTGTTTGGCTTCAACTCCTACTTTTTCCAGCACAATTCCCTTTGCATGGGAAGCACCTCCAAAGGAGTTAGCCTTCACGGCTGTGCCCAAATGGGCTTTCTTGTATTGTTTATCATGCCACTTCTGGTCTCATTGGTGACTACGGAGCTTCCGGACAGTACAAAGTCCAGGGCACTTGCCCATCCTGCCGGCCTTTTTTTTTTTTTTCTCCATTATCATACCCAATACAATTAACGGTAATATTTTAATATAGTATTAACATACGTTTTAGTATATTACTTATTTCTATATTACAAATCTAAACTATATATCTATATCTATGTTTTTGTCTCTATGTAGACATTTTACTTGAAGAAAAGAAGATTCATAATGTTACAACTGTTTTTGAATGTTGTAAGATTGTCATGTGGAAGAAAGTTTGAGATTTGTTATTTTTATTTTTCTTGGTAGAAAAGGCCCAGTGGGTCGAGTTATGGAGAGATATTTGGGCTTAGTCCTAAGGAAGAATTTTCTTAGGTGCTGCCCACAGATGCAATGGACTGGTTTAGAGAATTCCTTCATTCCTTAAGACCCAGGTGGGTTCAAATCTAGGCTAAAGCAGTAGCTCTCAAGCTTCCACATGATATCTCTGGCACACAATAATTCCTATCATCTAATAAAAGATCTCATTTTCTTTTGTTTAAAAAACAAAACAAAGCAAAAATCTGCTTGGCTACTCTCAAGTGCAAAATATATATGAATGAATGGTCTGTATTGTCATTTTACATATGAAATTTTTATTCAGTGCATTTTGGAAATGAATTTTGGGAAATAAGACAATAGCTAGTGAACATCTTATCTTAAACATTTTACTTATCAGAGGACACAGCTATATATACATTATATAAAGATGCTGAAATAAGTGGTTGTGGGCATATGGTTAAAAAACAAAAACTACTCTTTGTCTAGTGCTTCACAGTTTATGATGTTTGTATATAATGAGTTTTATTTTCAGCGGCTTACTTTCTGGGTCTTGTTTTGCCTGGAATTCTTGGCAGCTCTGTGGCAGTGAACTAGTCACTTAACCTCGCTGTTAAATGATAACCATGGATTCCTCTGCCTCTCTCACAGGGATTTTTGGGAAGATTAAATAGCAATGAGCAAATGAACATTCTTTTTATAAAACACTGTGCAAATGTCAGGGATGATCATTTTTTAAAAATCATAATTCAGACTATTTTAGAATGATTTAGACATTAAGCAAAAAGCCACTGAAAACAGCTGTGTTTGTTTCTGAGTTGTCACAGCCCCACATTTATAAAATTAGGTAAAAATCAAAGAATGTAGTTTACCACCAATGGGTAGCTATTATCAGGTAAGGAGAACAAATTTTTTCAATAAACATTAGGTCTGCCCTTGCTTCCATCCAATTAGAGCTTAGTTAATGGTGCATTTCATACTAATAGAGAAATGTATGCTTTAACTAGGGCCTGAAAGGTTTTCTAGTTTTCCTTTTCTTTCATTGACCTTATTTCATTTTCTCCTTGATTTCCTTGTTCATGTTTAGGGGACAGAACTTATTTCTTCCAACTTCCTCCTCTTAGGATAGAAGAAAATAAGGCAATTAAAAATTTTGGAAGATTTATTTAATTATATGTACTCTTCAAAATGACACATGTGAGATATAAATATATACATATATCTTCATTAAATCCTTAATATGTAACTATATAACTGTTTTTATTATTATCATTATTTATATGAGGAAACTGTGGCTTAGTGATTTTAAATAACTTAACCTAAGATTATATGATAGCAAGTCCTCAAGCCAGAGTTCTGACCATGACACTCATTCTTAGGAGTAAAGACAGGTGAAAATGGTACAAAATATTCAAATATTATATTTGCCAAGGAATTCTTTCCAACCCCATATATGCATAATAATATATACATAATTACATGTACATCCATATACATAACATATGTATATATGTGAGATATTAAATTCTCAACAACTGTAGACTACTCCTGAAGTTATGATGATCAGATAATCAAGAACCCTCATATTACTCATTCATTCATTGATTCACCTTTATCGTGTTCAGCTAATATGTGCTAGGCATTGTTCTAAGCACTGGGGAGACAGCAGCACTCAGAGCATACCTTTAGGGGTAGGGAAACAGACTATCTAAAGAATGCATTTATACAAATAAGACAATATCAGTGATAAATGCTTAGAAGAAAAATAATTTTAAAAAAAGTAAAGGTCATTTGAAAAAGAGCCACTGGTCTGGTGGGGAACAGGGAAGTTTTAGATTCAATTGTCTAAAAAGAATAATCGCAGTGTGCTTTAGTAAAAAAAAGTAAGGCTTCTATGAATGAGTTTAGGCAAACAAGTGGAAAGACAAGAAGAAACGGGTAGACAGGAGAGAGAACTTCCAGAGCCAGAGACAAGAATCAGGTGTCTGGATTTTACTCCAACTATGGTAAGTAAATATATTAGATTACATAAATCTAATTTTCTATAAAAAGTGTTTTTTTTCTCTCAAGTATTCTAATACTTTTTCCTTGGTCAACTACAGAATGAAATAAAAAATATTCTGATTTAAATTTAATGTATTTTTATTTCCAAATATTAAGGGGTTACAAATGTTTTTGTTACATGGATAGTGTATGTAATGCCTTAAAGTCTTAAGTCTGCTTTGATAAAGTTTTCCCCAGAACACAGGGAATGGCTATAGTTTAAAATCAAAAAACTCTGTTTCTATTAATAACTGTAGGTTTAAAAGGAAAAAAAAATATGCAGCACTGCTGTGTGGTTGACTAATGGTCTGGCAAGTACACATACCGATTTGAGTTTCACAGTATCTAGTCTTTTGGCTTGCAGCCTTCCCTTCACAATCTATTTTTTAACAGAACATATAATACCCTATGGATTATACTATTTCCTCCCTGTAGTAGCCAGAATAATGCCCACCCCACCCCCAAAGGTGTCTATGCACAAATTCCTAAAACCTTTAAATACATTAGGTTACATAGAAACGGGGAAAATCGAAGGTTACAGTTAGCATAAAGGTTGTTAATCAACTTACCTAAAAATAGTCATGTTAATTTGGATTATTTAGTGAGTTCAATATAATCATAAGAGTCCTTAAAAGTGGAAGAATAACTCAGAAAAGAGAACCATACAGATGTCATGTAGGTAAAACTAGGCTTGATGCTGCTGACTTTAAAGATGGGTGAAGGAGACAATGAGCCCAAAAAAAGAGGGTGCCCTGTGGGGAGTAGAAAAGGGAAGAAAACAGATTTTAGCCTAGAACCTCCAGAGAGGAATATAGCCCTGCCAACACCTTGATTTTGGTTCAGCGACACACTTCTATCTTAAAAAGTACAAAATAATAAATTTGACTTAAATAAATTTGTGGTAATTTGTTACAAGAGCAAAATCAAATCAATCAATCAACACGGATTAATACACCTTCTCCTCTAGAATCTAATGGCTAATATAGCTTGAATTTGTGTCTCTTGGATTAATGATGTATGCTTAATACCAAGACCAGTGCTAGGTACCTATAGCACTTCTAATATAGATTTGACAAATGAATGAATGTATGACTCATACCAACATTCTGCTCATGACTACTCAATGGCTTCTTATTTCATTGAGAGTAAAAGTAAATATCATACAGTTCGACAAAATCTGCACTGCACTCTCTACTACTTCATTAATTTTACCTTCTGACATTTCTTCTTGAATGCTACACCTTAATAATACTGAACTCCTTGCAATTCCTCTGGAATATCAAGCATGCTCCCATATCTGAGATTTTTGTTTATTACATTTCCTCTGCCTGGGATGCTTATCCTCACAAATCTATCTGTTTTTCTCTATCACTTCCTTCAGGTCTTTGGACAAGCACCCCTTTAACAGTGATATCTTGTCTGACCACACTTCTTGAATTCCCACCTCCTGGCACATCCCTTTCCTCTGCTTTATTATTCTCCATTGCCTCATTACTGTCTGCACATATTTTTATTTACTTATTTGTTTGTTCTTTATTCTTCATTAGAACATAAACTCCAAGAGGGAATTTTTTTTTCTCTTTCCTTCTCTGCTATGCTTGGCACATAACAGATTTGCAACAGATAGTAATTGAATGGATTATACTGTCCCAACAAAGGCTTCCCTTGAAATGCCCCACACATAGCTACAGCATATAAAAAGATCAGTCTAGGAGAGACTGTGGTTTATTCAACAAAATAAAGACCATTATAGTCTGAAATCTGCAGCACTACTTAGCTACAATCAATTGAAAGGCAGCCCAAATGTCCATAGAATTAAATTAATAAAGACTTTGCATGTTAATATTGTTTTCTGAGTAAGAGAATAAATAAAGATTAAGACTTTAAATTAATTTTGCTGAAACAAGAACCAAGAAATCCAACACAGATTACACGGGACAAAAGAATCATGGAGCACAATAGTGAACCAGAAGAAAATAAGGCTATGTCCTTAGCCACGTAGGTTATGTGTTATGTGAGTTATCTGATAAGAAAGGAATAGGCAGTGGTGTAAGAAGCCACTGCACATATGTATGGTTTACTGAATGCAAGCCTGATGTATAAATCGTTGTTCTTATTCCTGAAGATAGAATAAACCACTTTCATCAAATCCTATTGGTATCCTGATAAAATTTCAAGCTTCTTTAAATATGAGATATTGAGACTATTTGGAATAATGCACTATCCAACTAATAAGAGTCAAGATTATATTGCTTAAAGTTCACTAAATTAGATAGGATACCATCTTGACAGAATTAATCTAATGTGAGTCCAGGTAAGCCTTACAACACACTCGGCCCGCAGTCTGTCAATGCTATTACTGTACCACTATTATAATGCACAGAAAGCAGTTTTTCATTTGTTTTGTAAGGGGATGCCAAACTTTACCTCTACCCTTTTATGGTCTTGACTGGGCCTGAGAATTAAATTAGCATAAAATAGTTTAACAGGAGAAAAGTACAGAAATTTAATATAAGTTTTATGTGATATGGGCACCCTCCTAAGAAAATGAAGATACGAAGAAGTGGCACAAATTGGATATGTTTATATTAGTTTGAACAAAGAGAGGCAATTGTACAAAAGTAAATTATCTGGGAAGGCTAAAGGAAGATAAAAATTATTTTAACAAGATCTGTTTGTACAAAATTCTCTCTGCTATGACTCCCCCTTGAAGAATGTTTCTTTTCTCCTGGTATAAAGAGCACATCTTTCACATGGGAATTATTATCTCCTGTTTTCAGGGGTAAAAAATGGAAAGATGAGACTGCCCTTTTTTGCATTTACTGTTTTTCATTTTTTTTTTTTTTTTTGGTAATCATGTATTTTTGTTACTTTATTTTTTTTTTCATTTCAGGATATTATGGGGGTACAAACATTTTGGTTACAAGTTATAACTTTGCCTCATCCAAGCCAGGATTAGAGGTGTGCCCTTCCCCCACACAATGCTCACTGCATCCATTAGTTGTGAAAAACAGCAAATGAATACTATGGAATACTACTCATTTGCTGTTTTTCAAGTACCTTTAGCTCAAAACAATTCTTATACCACACTGGCATATTTGAGGTGTATATTCTGCCACCCTTCAGTTCCAAAGGCAGGGCATGGTTGTGCCATTGCCCCACTCATACTGCATTCCATGTTTCCCTCCACACACTGAACTTTGGAAACTGCTATTCAAGGGGCTATGGGGAGGCGTATGTGTGCTGTTTTGAAGAGTCCAAAGCTTGGATTAACCATTGAATGTAGTAAAAAGATCCTATAGATTAAGTGGAAGCTATTTTGTTGATGTTTCCTGGAAGGTGCTCTCAGTTCACAAGTGCTTTTCTGTTGAGTAGCAGTAAGTTGGGGTTCTAGTGTCAGTTTGTTCTAAGATAGCTCAACACAGTTCTGACACGATCCAATTACATCAAGATATCAGAACAGATGGATTCTATCTATGTTGGACTGGTTTTCCTTCTTTTTTGCATTTCTCATGTCCAACTATTTATGTACCCACCTAATAGCAGTATGATGACTACAATCAACATATTGTGTAAATCTTTATAATTTGCAATGTACCATTTTATGAACTTATTTTTATTTAATATTTGCAATGACTTTGTGAGGTAGGCGTTACTCCATTTTGCAGATGAAGAAAATAAGAGGTTAGGTAATTCGCTTGAATTATATATACATTTCAGATGGCAAAGAAGACATTTAAACATGTATTTTATGACTCCAAATCAATGACATCATATTAATTAAAAATATGCCTTTCTGATTCATTAGTTGTGTGTACAACAGAAGAAAATATACATTTATAATCCATTTATGTTACATTCACTGATTCCCCACTGTAGAGAACAGATATCTAGCTAAATAAGGATGATTATTGGTATAATGCATATTAAACTCAATTTTCTAGACAATTACATCCAAGGCAAAAGGACTCCTTGTTTAGGACAAGATAGTTTTTATTTACTCTACCAATACAATCATCAAATACCAATATATATATTTAGTGAGCATGAAAAAGGAAGCATCAGTTTGCTCATTAAAAATTATTTTGGTATTTTGCTATGGATATTTTGAACAAAGATACCAGCAAATAAGTCAAATTTTGAAAAGACACATAATGTATGAATTTTTAATCAAGCACAGAACCTTTGAACTAGTTTTTTTTTCTTTCAAAGGAAATGAAATTGTAAGGAAGTCAAAGTAGAATTCATTTTGTGTTGTAATGTTAGCAACTCCTATATTAGTCTGTCTAAACAGGATACTTAAATTTCCTCTGAGAATTTTTTCTTTTTTTTAGAATTTGGTAAAGTAAATCATTTAGCTCCATTTACCTGAAGCAAACCCAATAGGAGGAAAGCCTAAAAATTCTAGAAACATTTTACACTTTAAATAAAACACTGAACAAGAAACATGCCAAATAAATCTTTCAGCAGTATTATTTCTAAATCTAGAATTTGCTCTCTGTTTATAGCTTTACATTTAAAGTCAGTTAAAATATTCAGGTTTTTGAATATTTTATCAAATCTCATAATCTAAATTTAGAGAAATGTTACATTAATTTCGATCTTGCAATTCTTCGATTCCTCCATAATATTGGTTTCTTTCTAAACGTCACTCAGTTTGAATTGAAGCTCTTTCTTTTTCTACTATTTTTCTTAATAACTACAGTTTTTCAGCAATGGAGTAGTTCCAGATTTTCAAAACTTTCATCTTAATATACTATTAATGCCAAATGAATCAGTATAAAAATTGTTATAGTAATAGCCTTTCAAATATGAACCTTGCAGGAAGAAAAATATGTCTGGTGTGAATAAACTTTAAAAATTATTTTTATCCATAAAAATCTGTAAGAATACCAGGTACCTATTTTGGCAATTATAAGTTTGGTTCACACTTAACTCCTCCACTCTGGTTTAAATGTCACTTTTAACTTGTTCAACATTGCTCAACTAACATGAATAAAACATCTTATATTATATAATAATCAAAAGCCTGTTCTGTCAGGTAACCTTAAATGTTCTCTTAAGCTTTCTACTTGCCTAATAACATCAATTCAGAATTTATGTCAACATTGTAAATGATTATTTATGAATTCTTACTAATAGCTTTACTATCACCTATAGTTACATAATTTCAGTGGCTACCTTAAAATAATTCTTTTTATTAGAGGCATATAAAAACAAACAAAAGAAGAGCTGTAATAATAACAATAACAGTACTACTTTTAATTTTAATATCCATTATATCCTTTGACATTCTCAATAATCGGGTAGTTAAAAGGCAACTTATTATCTCTGTTTTATAGAGAAGGAAACCAAGACTCATAAAGTTTAAGTGACATATCCAAGGTCGCTTTGCTAAAATGTGGAAACATAGTCATGAAGGTCGGCGCTAGAATTAGAATTCCAAGGTCAGCAGTTTTTCTATTCTACAAAATACAAATACTGCTTTGATACAACTTTGCACTTTTATAAAGAAAAATACATTTTCTTATTGCTCTATATAAGAAACAAAATGCAGTATTTTTACTGTGTCTGTGAAATGGAATTAATTGTTTTTGTGCATTTTGATGGTGCAAATTTAGAGCCTAACAGTGTTGAAAATAAATACAAATTTTATTGAAAGATAATACAAAATAAGTCATGACATGTTGGCACATTTTTCTGTTTTTGAACTAAATTTTAGAAGATGAAAATTATCCAAATCAATTTGTTGTGTTAAAAGTCCTTGAATTGCTTTCCATTTTAACTATTTAATCCTTACTACAGCTTTATATTTTTATGGTACACACATATCAAGGAATACAACATATAATACAAAGACACATCATTTTCATCATTAAATCAATAAACTACTACTTTGCTACATTAATATAATTTGTGGCAATTTATTCTTTAAGGGACATATAAATCTCAAATGTTCAACGATTTTAAAACTCAATTCTAATATCATCTACCCCACCTTAGTAATCATTTACCCTAAAGACGATTTCCAACACACTTCTGAAGTGGAGCATCATAATTCTAGTGAAATACCTATTGTCGTTGCCAGGCTAATAGTCTATATCTGCTTCCTTAGATCCTAGCAAAAAATATTAAGTCCAAAAGTTCTATATTAAAATGGATTGACTATTAATCTGCCAGGATTTCGGTAGCTTGAAATAAAATAGGGGAAATAATACACATTTTTGCCAAATCTAAGTCATTTACAATTATTGAAATAAAAGTTTTCTCTTTAAGGTATTTATTTTCCTAAAACTTTCTGAAAATGTAGATATTTAAGATATCCTAAATTACCACGAGAGATCCAAAAATATTTCATTCATTTATATCTTTCCTATATGTAATTTTGGAAATATTAGATAATCTCTTCATATACTATAACTTACATTTTAAGCAGTCTTATTTTTTAAAATATCCTATCAATTTTTAATGTGTTAAATGATGATTCCTTTATACATGAGACATTTGTAAAGTACCAAAATTTCAATTATTTAGATTAATGCAGATCATATATTCTCATAAACTGGAATGTTGGCATATGACCTTCTTACATATTAATCTTCTTTAACTATAATAAAAGGCTTTGACATTTTAGGCTATAAAGTATGGCTCACTACTTCTACTGTATGGACAGTTATCTTGCAACTCTGAAAATGTTCTTTCTGATTGTGTTTAAAATAAGATCATTTTGAAAAACAAATACCTTCTACTCCAGTTATTCACTTACAGAGACCCATTTATGTTAACGCTCATGATTGTAATCATGTGTGGCAAAAGAAACTTGTAGACACGGAAAAAAGGTAAGATGTTATAATTTGAGAAGAAAAAAACTCAAGAAACTAGAAGAGGGGTCGGAAGGTTTCCATCTAGGACAAGACTGTAAATAATTACTTCAAGCAGTATTAGGTTTTGCAAATCTACATTTTCTTATATAGAAAAAAATTAATTCAAAAGAAGCAAAATTTACAGAGTATATATTACAGTTACAGTACTTCAAAGACAAACCCATTTCTTCTTACATGTACAATTTACATGTAAATTCTATGTAGTAAAATTTAGTTTGTATGTATAAGATCTTACTATTTGACACATAATAAACCAGAAACGTAGCTGTTATAATTACCTACATTTTGTGGGTAAAGAAATTAGTGCTCAGCAAGATCAAATAATTTGCCCAAGTCAAAATTCAAACAGAGGATATTTAACTTCAGTGAATATTCTTCCTACTATATTCTTTGAAATTACATTCTAAAACTTGTTTGTCTCTTTATCAACATATAACTAGAGCTATAGTCTGGATGACTCATGTTTATGCATATAGACAAAAATGCATTGCATTTATTTGTTATAAATTTGACTGACCTAATTTGATACTGTTTACTATTATTTATTGATTGGTATTACAGAAAATGTAAACATATAACAAAAATGTGAGGTTATCTCTTTTCTATACCACTATACTTTATAAACTGTATAACAACAACAGACAAAAAGTTTTAGAATTGTTAAAGTCAACAGATAATTTATTAGGAACCTTGTCCAAAAAGTCATGTGAAGACTACATTTAGGAAAAACCCAGCAACAACATGAAGTAGTTAGGATGAGTATCCACCACACAATCCCATGTGAATGAGAGTGACTGACATGACCTAGCCTAGTAACCCCAGCAATTGAAGAGGGGAAGAGATGACAGCAACTGTGTACCAGTTCAGAGCAGAGACTGATAGACATCGGGATGTGTGTGTGTGTGTGTGTGTGTGTGTTTATAAGGATAAACATACATTTGCAGATTTGCAAAACCTAACACTGTTTGAAGTAATTATTTACTGGCTTGTCCTAGATGAAAACATTCGTACCCCTGTTTTATTTTCTCGATTTATTTTTTTTCAAATTATAACATCTTATCTCTTTCAATGTCTGGAAGTTTCTTTTGCTACACATGATTCCAATCATGAGCATTAACATCAGTCGGTCTCTGTACGTGTATAACTGGAGTAGAATGTATGGAGTACATTGAAAAGAAAGGGTCTATAAATAACCATTTGTTAAAAAATTGGGAGTCTTTTAACTATTTATTGACTTTAGTCAACATCCAGATACATTTCACTATGTAGCTGAAAGTAACAAAAATAAAAATTTCATCTGACTCTATAGTATTGGAAAGAACATTAGGAAATGGGTTAACGTGGAGTTGGTTGACTCCTTAACATGCGTGCAGTTTGGTTCTTCTGTAGATCGGGGAGGATTATATTTCATATACTACATCACATAATTACAAATGTAATCTAGAGTCAGGCTGTCTGCATCTAGATCTAAGCTACTTGACCTTGGCTCCAATCTCATTTTACTGGTCTCCAAAATGAAAGTATTCAATATTCATGTTCCTTAGGATGATAAGAGGATTACATGAGACAATGTACATTACATGTTGAATAATTATCAACAACAAATGTTCTTAAAGTTTTGTGATTACCAAACACAATAAAAATTTTCCTTAGGTATAGATGAGGAAACTTTAATCAAAGAGAAAATTGTATAAAAGAAGTTTAAAACTTTTATTTGCATTCATTATTTCTGACTATTACTATCATTTTAATAAAATTATTATGATTTATACACTTCCTAGACAGCAATGTCAAAATCCATAGCATATTAATAAATACATGTTTATTTAATAAATAAACATACATAAAATAAACATATATAATATTTTTAAGCTTTTTGAAGGCTTATTGAACAATTTGGCTAATTTTCAAGAATAATAAGGCAAAAAGATCAGAGTTTTAAAAAGAATTTAGCTCATTTATTCTGTATAAAAGACAAAAAATAACTCCTTCAAAAATCAGAATATGGTTCCAAAGAGCATCTAAATTTAGAGAGGCTTATCCTACCTGAACTTTCGAACCTGTTGAAAATTCCTCATGAGAATCTTTCTTCTCTCGTTATTTCTCTATCTTTGAAATATTGATACTTGCTCTCCCAGTTTTCTTTCATTTTATTTCATCAAAGGTTGCAGACTACATTTTTCTTTTATATGAACTTCAAATATATCTGCTATTTATTCTTCAATTGCATGGCTCATCTGCTTAATGACAGGGACAGTAAACTTGCAGAATTATTGAAGAAATACACCCTATTTCAAAACAAAATGAGCTTTTCACCCATAAGTCCCTGATTAAATCTCTCCTTCTGATTCTTTTTTAAAAAACTTTTTTCTTATCCACTTTAATGAAGTACATTTGCCCTTGGAATACCTTTTTATCATTTTCATTACCTTCAGTACATATAAAACATTGTAGTTACTGTAAATTTAACTCAGGAAACCTAATAAGCAGGTGGAGAAAGAATTATGTTATTAAATAACTATTACCAATTTGTTTAACAAAATTATATTTATTCAACTTTCCTTAAAATTATTCAGTGATGATTGGGGAGGTGGGGAACAGGGGTTGATGGAAGAAATTAACCACCTTTTAAATACATGCTAAAAACTAGCTTGCTGAATATTTTGTGTCAAGTCAAAAGCCTTGCTAAATGAAGAGGCTGATGCTTCTGTCAGGTTGGCTATGCAGGTGGACCCTTGTCACTCATGTTTTTAGATTTGCCTGCTCAGTTGAAAATGGGAATCTCCTTGTATTAAAAAAAATGCAAGAAAAAAATCATAGTTATTTATATACCATAAATTGAGACCAATTAAATTAGTCATATTCTGCTTTAAAATGGCCTAATAAATTGAGGGATATCTACCTATGTTTCTAACATTGTGTGTTCGGATTTCCAATGAGAAAGCTGAGCTAGACAATGACACTAAATATTTGTGCGACTTTATTAAATCATTTAACTTTTCTGAAGTTGGTACCTTCAATATTTCATAGGTTCCTCTATACCCTCAACTTAAGACTATAAAATAAAAGCCCAGAATATACACTAACTGAAAGACAGTAAAGTGTACTTTTTCATATTCAAATAAATAGTACAGAAATTTACCCATTAAAAAGTATTAAACAAGTATTTTGCCTATTCAACTCTGAGTCTTCATATAATGAAACCATTTCCCCTATATCTGTATTATTAAATAGATACTTAAGAAATGAGAATCCTAATAACACCACTATCATTGTTGCTTACCAAACGTCTAGCTTATGCTAATAACTATGGGTAAATTAAAACCAAACAAGCAAATTCCTTTTAAAAAGAATCGACTATTGATTATGCAACTTACATCCAAATCTGGATGTTTTTGAGAATAAAATGAGCACTATTAATAATCACACGAGGAGAATAAGCTTAAACTGAAGATGTCTTATGCAAATCAGGGCATGAAGTCATCTGTGTATATATTGTAAATGTTTGTATGAGAAAAAAAAATGTGTAAGGTTATGCACCAGGGCAGGAAAGTTACTTACCCTAGTTGGATGGAATTGAAAGAAGTAGTGGGAAGAAAAGTATACACATTTTGCTGTGTTGTTTCATTGGTTACAATAAATAAATTTACTGTCTTTGAAATTTGAAGTAACATTAAAAATTTAAGAGAGAAATGACACAAGAAAACTCAAAACAATCTTTAGATGCAAGTAGTAAATGTTTTACTTAGCTGAGGAAATGAAAGTTAAAATGTTGAAATAAATATTGTCCTAGGGCACACAATGGGTAATATACAAAGCTGGGAGAAAACTATGGGCTAAACATTGCCTCTTCATTATGTTTCACAGGAGAAGATTTCTTAGTTGAGCAACACGGGAATTCATGTTTCTTCATTATAGATAAGGCTCTCCTGATAATTTCAGTGATCAGAATTTTGCTTTTAGGGAATTCATAAATTAAGCAAGAAGAACATTCTACACATCTATTACTAGAAAAATCCTTTATGGCATTATCTCATAAATATCAAACAATTGTTGTTTTCAGTTGGAGTAACCAATGATATCCACCAATGATATATGAAATGATATTCATATACCAGCGATATATGAAAATGATAAATATTATCAGCTTCAAATCCAAAGTTTTTATTGAAGTTCATGAAAATATAATGTTAAAGCATACCCAAGTAAACATCAAATGAGAAAATTTATGTGACCTATAAACTATTCCTAAGCTATGATTCTTATCTCATTGGGTAAAATGATAATATATTGCATATTAGGTAGTAAACCATTGTGTTTTCCCCTTTTCTTTATTAAGTATATGAACAATACATATAAATTTGGAGAAAATTTTTTAAACAGCATTTATCACAATTATCTTACAATATAGGCATTTTACAAAAGAATAAATTTTGTCATCAAGCTATTAAATATTTTTGACTATATTAAGCAGCACAAGTGCAATTCGGTAACTGGTAGTTGTTAAATTTAAAAATAAATTAAAACATCATTGTTGTTTTTAAAGTTGTATTTAACACTTGCTAGGGAAAGGCAAAGATATAAAATTTAAGCAAAATGTTCATACTTTCATATTTTCTTGAAAGGAAAAAGAAATAAAGTTGTATTTAAAACAACTTCTAAAATAAACATGTGTTAGCCAGGATCAAGGTGTCAGGCATTCTAAACCTAGAGAAATTTAAGTTTACTGGCTAGGTATATAAAATAATAAAATAGAAAAACAGAACTAGACACATTTATTTATTCATTCAATCAATTATTCACCATATATGTGTTTAGCTCTTATATATTTAGGCATTTTGCATTAGGCTAGAGTAGTGAGAAAATCTTATACTTTTTTTATAGGGCTTAATATTTCTTGAGAAATTAAATATTTAACAGGCTTTATGAAAAAAATGTAAACTGCTAAAAGAAATGTGTTACCGTGAGTTCCGACTTAGTGTGAGGAGTCAGGAAAAGTGTTTAAGATTTCAGAAATTCCTGAAAGTTAACCAGTCAAGATTGAAAGCGTGCTGGAGGAATATGGAAGAAAGTTAAAGAGCTATGCAAATGCTCTGAGGTGACAAAAGGCCTTTCATAAGAACTGAGTAAATGTCAATGTGAGTGGCACTTTTTTATTTCTAGAAATTTTCCTGTTGTCTAATAGATGCTTGGGCACAGCAATCTGGTTGAAGTGTCTTTTATATATAAGGATTTTTCTTGACATGTCTTTTGTATAGGAAGCACGCTGTTTTTAACTATACTGTATATTTAGGTGTCATTGAAAATAAAGTTTCCCCAAATCACCTTTTTGCATTGTTGCTCTGAATTAGCAGAAAAAATGAGCAGGTAGTGGTGAGCAGTTTGTAAACACAATTGGGCTTACAGGTTTGGTGTAACATCTTAGGAAGAGAACTCGTTAGGTATTAAACTTCTTTCTTTTAATTTTAAATATTTTTCTGCATTATTACACATGATTGTACTCTTTTAGCAGTCAGCTATTTCAGGAAAGCATTTCTCTTATTATGAGTATGAGTATGAAATTAGAAGTCTGTCAAGGAGAGAATCAATATTGGGTAGAGGAAGGCATTTGATATCTGGCTGTCTCGCTATTAGTCTCACTATTAATCACTAATAGTGTCTCACTATTAGTCACTAATATTGATTGTTGGGTTATCTTATCTTTTCCATTATAAAATTATATTTTCTTCTAGTATCAAGCAAGTAATCTGCACTGTGAAGCTTTGTAATCATGCAAATGTACATTTCACCCAGTGATTAATTCAGAATTAAAGAAAAACATATGCTTCAGATTAAACTACACTTAAGGGGCCAAGTGGAATTCACAAAAATAAAGACATTCCTTTGCACATATTAATGAAACACCAAGTCATCAAATATAAAGGAAAACTCTTAGGAAAAAGGGGAGGGGGTTTCAAAATGGCTGACTAGAAGCAACTGGCATGTGCCTCCCTAACAAAGGAATAAAACAGCCAGTAGGTAATCACATGTCGAAAAGAGCTTGTAAGAGAGAACAAAGGAATTGACAGGGAACCTGTGAGGCACAGGAGAGGGAAGTGAAGCAATCAGCCCAGCCAGGATTGGCTCAAAGCCAGGAGAAACTTCCCAGTGTGGGGAAACATAAGCAAGAGATACCCAGTGGTCCACATTCTCATTGAGGACTCCTGTGATGTTAGACATAAGAGAGCCTCTCAGCCCCTAAGGACCCTGACAGTAGTACACGGAGCTGCATAAAGTCCACACGATGGCATTATTTCAGAGAGGGAATTTGTGCTGGGTTAAACACAGCCCTCCCAAGATCCAAGCAGCTGCAGCACTGTATCATTTTCAGAGTCCAGGTCCCATCAGACCACATCTTTCCCTGGGGCAAAACAGCTCCTGCATCTCCACTTCCCTGGAGCCCCACTGACATCCCCCCCACACCCATTCACAGGGCTACAGCATTGTAACGCTTGTTAGACCCAGTGGTGCAGCCAAGTCCCTAGGACTCTAGCCCATGCAGTGGACTATACTCTAGGGGACAGACAGTGAGGTGCACCAGGGAGGCTGCCCTGAAACAAAGGGAGCCAAAGTGTACACTCCCCAGAGGCTGACAGCAGCCTCCCTGGGGCCATTGCCACTGATAATAATCCCACCCCAATAGCAGGAATGTGTCTTCAGGGGTCCTAGGAATGGTGCTCCATGCCCACTGCTAGTCACCTCTGTGTCATTTGGGAGCAAGAGGATTTATCTGCTCCACTCATTACATTTGGTGCTCACCCACCCCATTGAGGGGTTTGAGGATGGGTCTGTCTTGCCTGGTATCACCCCTACCAGTGCCCATATACGTAGAACAGGGGCCAGGGGATTAATCCACCCTATCCACTACCACCAATGTACATTTACTCCTCCTAGGGTCATGAGGATAGGCTCGCTCAATCTGCTACCCCCAACACTGTTGACACCCACCCACATACACCAACTGAGGGCCTAGGAACTAGAACACCTAGTCTGCTGCAGCTACTTCTATACCTGCACATGCTGCCTGGGGGCCCAAGTGTTGGCCTGTCACTACAACTGTCATTGCTGACATTGCTCACACTGCCCAGGGGCCTGAGGATATGCCTGCCCACCTGCAGGTAGAGGTGCCCACCAATGCCACTGCCAGGACCTGAGCAAGCCACCTGGAGGCTCAAGGATTAGCCTACTGGGAACTGCTAGCACTGGTGCATGCATACACCAACTGGGGACCCAAGGACAGGCACATTCAGCCCATTGCCACCACCCCTGGGGCCTAAAAACTGACCCCACTATATCTTCATCCCCAGCAAGGCTTCACTACAGTCTCCACAAAAACCTCAGTCCACATCACTGAAGAACTCACAAACACCATTGATGCTGGTAACAACCAAAGAAATAATATGGAGGCTACAATACTAAGCCCACCTAGAATCAAACAAAAGTGCTCTACCCAACCAACACTATTAAAACCTCTATAGAAAAAATCTTTCTCTACAAAAGCCAATCCATAAAATTGGAAGAAGTGACCATAACAGCAAATATACATAAATATCAACATAAGAATACAAAAGACATGAAAAAGCAAGGAAACATGACACCTTCAAAGGAACAATAAATCTCCAGCAATAGATTCCAATGAAAAATAAATCTATGAAATACCTTTAAAATAATTTAAAATAACGACATAAAAGCTCAGCGAGATACAAGAGAACACAGATAAATAATACCAACAAATCAGAAAAACAAGATATGGTCTGAATAAAAAATTTGACAAAGAGACAGATATAATAAAAAAGATAGATATCATTAAAAAAACCAAACAGAAATCCTGGCACTGAATAATTCAATGAATGAAATAAAAATGTATTGGAGAGCTTCAAAAATAGACAAGATCGAACAGAAGAAAGAATTTCTGAACTTTTGAAATAAGGCAGTCGGGGCCCCTCCAACCTCTGCCAAAAAAAAAAAGAAAGAAAAAAGAATGAAGAAAGCCTACATGACATGTGGGATGCCATAAAGCAACAAAATATTTGAATTTTGGGTGCTCCAGAAGGGGACTGGAAGGTCAAAGGCATAGAAAACCTATTTAATGAAGCAATAGCTGAAAACATTCCAAGTATTGAAGAGATATAGACTCTAGATATAGGAGGCTCAAAAATCCCCAAATGGATTAACCTCAAAAAGCCTTCTCAATGGGACATTATAGTGAAACTGTCAAAAGTAAAAGACACACACAGATTTCTAAAAACTGTAAGAAAAAATCATTAGTTCACATTTAAGGGAAGTTCCATCAGAATAACAGCAAATTTCTCAGCAGAAACCTTATAGGTTAGGAGAGAGTGGGATGATGTAAGTGCTGAAAGAAAAAAAAATGCTAGTCAATAATACCATACCCAGAAAAATTATACTTCAAAAATAGAGAAGAAATAAAGTCTTTCCCAAACAAACAAAAAACTGAGGGAATTCAACACCACTAAACCAGCCCTACAAGAAATGCTAAAGGAAGTCCTACATCTGGAAGTGAAAGGACTATATATACAATCATAAAAACATGAAAATATAAAACTCACTGGTAGAGCAAACACACAAGTAAGAACCATATGACAAATGTTACCACCACAGAAAGTGATCAAGTTAAAATGATAAAACACAGAAAGGAAGAAAAGATGATACATAAAACAACAGAAAACATTTAGCAAAATGACAGAAATAAGTCTCTAATTATCAATAATTTTGAATGAAAATGGATTAAATTCCCTAATTAAAAGATATAGACTGACCAAATAGATTTTAAAATATGATCCAAGTATAAGCTGCCTATACGAATCTCACTTCACCCATAAAGACACATATAGACTGAAAATGAAGAGATGGAAAAGATATTCCATGCAAATGTACACCAAAAGCAAAGAGGAGTAGCTGTACTTACATTAGATAAAATAGATATTATGTAAAAACAATAAAAAGACATAAAGAAAAGAAGGTCATTATATAATGACAAAGAAATGAATTTGGTAGGAGAACATAATAACTCTAAATTTATATGTGCCCAAACAAAAAAATCAACAAAGAAACTTTAAATTTAAACTGCACTTTAGAACAAATAGACCTAACCAATATTTATAGAACATTTTATTCAAATACTGCAGAATACACATGCTTCTCATTGGCAAATGAAAAATTTTGCACCATAGACCATATGTTAGCCACAAAACAAGTCTCAAAATTTAAAAAAATTGAAACAATGTCAAGTCTTTTCTCAGAGCATAATAGAATAAAACTAGAAATCAATAAGAAGAGACACTTTGGAAACTGCACAAATACATGGAAATTAAACAACATGCTCCTGAATGACCTTCATTGGATCAATGAAGAAATTAAGAAAGGGAATCAAAACATTTCTTAAAACAAATGAAAATGAAAACAAAAAAATACCAAAACCTGTGGGGTATAGAATAATGCTAAGAAGGAATTTTATAGCAGTAAACACCTACATCTGTACCCGTATGTTTATGGCAGCACAATTCACTGTTGCATGGTCATGGAAACAACCCAAGTGCCCGTCAATTCATGAGTGGATAACT
>VBSM01003204.1:47029349-47112700 GCA_008086735.1 Cheirogaleus medius | reverse complement strand
AAAAAAAAATCATTATCAGAAAAAATAAAAGTAGAAATATTTCAAATAAACAACTTAATGTTACACCTCAAGGAAATAAAAACAAAAGCAAACCAAATCCAAAATTAGTATAAGTACAGAAATAATGAGGATCAAAGCAAAACTAAACAAAATGGGAACAAAAAAAAATACAAAGGATCAATGAAATGAAAAGTTGGTTTTCTGAAAAGAAACAAAGTCTATAAACTACTAGCTCAACTAAACAAAAACAAATAAATAAATAATTTTTTTTAAAAAGAGGACTCAAGTAAAATCAGAGCTGAAAAAGGAAACATTACAACTGACATCACAGAAATGCAAAGAATCATCAGAGAATATTATGAACAAATATATGTTAAAAAATTGGAAAAACAAGAGAAAATGGATAAATTCCTGGACAAAACCTACCAAGATCAAACCAGGAAAAAATAGAAAATCTGAACAGACCAATAGTGAGTAACAAGATTGAATCAGCAATAAAAAATCTCTCAAGAAAGAAAAGCCCAGGACCAGATGGTTTTACTGCTGAATTCTACCAACCTTATAGAACTTAAAACCTTATAGGAAAGGACTAATATTAATTCTTCTCAAACTACTACAAAAAATTGAAGAGGAGAAAATACTTCCTAATTTTTTCTATGAGGCCAGCATTATCCTGATACCAAAACCAGACAAGGATGCAACAGAAAAAGAAAACTACGAGTCAATATCCCTGATAAACATAGATACAAAATTCCTCAGTGAAATACTAGCAAACTGAATCCAAAACACACCAAAAAGATAATGCACCATGATCAAGTGGGATTTATACCAGGGACACAAGATGGTTCAACATATGTAAATCAATGAATGTGATACATCACATGAAGAGAATGAAGGAGAAAATCTATATAAACATCTCCATCGACGTAGAAAAAGCATTTGAGGAAATTCAATATCCCTTCATGATAAAAACAATCTACATATTAATCGTTGAAGGAACATACCTCAACATAATAAAGGTCATATATGAAAAACCCACAGTTAACATCATACAAAGAAGGAAAAGCTGAAAGCTTTTCCTCTAAGAGCTGGAATTAGGGAGAATGCCCACTTTTGCCACTCTTATTCAACATGATAATGGAAGTCCTAGTCAGAGAAATCAAGCAAGAGAAAAAAGGAAAAATAATCCAAATTAAAAAACAGGAAGTTAAATAGCCCTTCTTTGCAGGTAACATGATCTTACACATATAAAAACCTAAGAACTCCACCAAAAAATCTTTTTTAGAATGATAAATTCAGTAAAGTTGCAGGATATCAAATCAACATACAAAAATTGATAGCCTTTCTATTAATATATACCCACAAACTAATTGAAAAAGAAATCAAGAAAGCAATCCCATTACAATAGCTACCAAAAAAAAAAAAAATACAAGGAAATAAATCTAACCAAGGAGGTGAAAGACCTCTACAAGGAAAACTACAAAACACTGATGAAAAAAATTGAAGAGGACACAAATAAACAGAAAGACATCTCATGTTCATAGATGATAAAAATTTCTATTAAAATGACCATACTAGCAAAAACAATCTATAGATTCAATGCAGTCCTTATAAAAATAACAATGACATTCTTCAAAAAATAGAAAAATTAATCCTAAAAGTCATATGGAACCACAAAAGACCATGAATAAATAAAGAAATCCTGAGCAAAATTAACAAAGCTAGAGGCATCACAGTACCAAACTTCAAAATATACTACAAAACTATAGTAACCAAATCTGCATGGTATTCATATTTAAAAAGACACACTGGAACAGCATAGAGAACCCAGAAATAAATCAATTCAGCTGATTTTCAACAAAGACTCCAAGAACATTTTAATATATTGGGAAAATGACACCCTCTTCAATAAATAGTACTAGGAAAATTGGATATCGATATACAGAAGAATGAAATTAGACCCATATCTCTCACCATATATAAAAATCAACTCAAAATGGATTAAAGATTTAAATTTAAGACCTAAAGCTATAAAACTACTAAAAGAAAATATAGGAGTATTACTCCAGGATATTGACCTAGGCAAAGGTTTTATGGCTAAGACCTCAAAAAAACAGGCAACAACAACAACAAAAATAGACAAATGAGTTTATATTAACCTAAAATATTTCTGTGCAGAAGAGGAAAGAACAGAGTGAAGAGACAACCCACAGAATGGAAGAAAATATTTGCAAACTATTTACCTGAAAAGGGGCTAATATCCAGAATATACAAGGAACTAAAACAACTCAGCAGAAAAAAACAAACACACACACAAACAAAAAAACCCCAAGCCACCCAATAATCCCATTAAAATATGGACAAAGTATCTGAATAGACATTTCTCAAAAGAAGATATCCAAATGGCCAATAGGAATATGAAGAAAATGTTCAAAGTAATCATCAGGAAAATGAAAATCAAAACTTCCATGAGATATCATCTTACCCCAGTTAGAATGTCTATTACCAAAAAGACAAAAGTAATAAATGTTGGCAAGGAAATGCAGAAAAGTACACTCTTAGGTACTACTGTTGGGAATGTAAATTAGTATAGCCATTATGGAAAACAGTATGAAGTTTTCTCAAAAAACTTAAAATAGAACTACTGTATGATTTAGCAATTCCTCCACTGGGTATTTATCCAAAGGAATAGAAATCATTATATCAAAGTGATATCAGCAGGCCAATGTTTACCATAGCACTATTTACAACAGCCAAGATATGGAATCAATCGAAGTACCCCTTCAATGATGAATGGTTAAAGAAAATAGGTTATATATACACAAAGGAATACTATTTAGCTATATGAATGAATGGAATCCTGTAATTGCAGCAACATGGATGGAATTAGAGGTTATTATATTAAGTGAAATAAGCTAAGCACAGGAAGAAGCATATTATATGTTTCCACTCCCTTGTGGGTTGGAAAAGGATCAGCCTAAAAAGGTCGATCTCATGGAGGTACAGAGTAGAATGACAGTTACCAGAGAATGTGAGGAGTGGTGGACAGGGGATTAAGAAAGGTTGGTTGATGGGTACAAACATACAGTTAGACAGAAGAAATGTTTTTTTGTGTGTGTGCTTTTTTCTTTGAGACAAAGGATCTTGTTCAGGCTGGAGTGCAGTGGCACCATCATAGTTCAATGTAACCTTGAACTGGGCTCAAGCAATCCTCCTACCTCAACTTCTTGAGTGGTTAGGACTATAGGTGCCTGCTACCACACTAGGCTAATTTTTTATTATTTTTTATAGAAAGAGGTCTTGCTACACTGCCTAGGCTCCTGGCCTCAAGAGATCATCCCTCTTTTCTCTCCCAGAATACTGGGATTACAGGCATGAGCTACTGCACATAGCCCTAGAAGAAATAAATTTTATTGTTCTTTACCACAGTAGGGTGACTATAGTTAACAATAATTTATTGCATATTTCAAAATCGCTAGAAGAGAATACTTAAAATGTCCCCAACATAAGGAAATGATAAATTTACAAGGTGATGGCTACCCTAAATACTCTGATTTGATTATATACATTACCTGGATGTATTGAAATATTGCATGTATCCCATAAATACATACAATTATTATGTGTCAATGAAAAATATTTGAAAAAAGAAAGGAGAAAAGCTTAAAAAAGAAAAGATAGAGAAAAGAGTAAAGGCACAGTTAAACAGCAATCATGTTACTCCAGAATTCTCATCAGATTCAATAGGTATCACAAGAAAATGATCTAACATCATAAGTTTTGATGAAAAATAATTATTGATCTGAAATCCATAGCATCTGTGTCATCATTTAGGAGTGACAGAAAAATAAATTTTATCATCCATATCCTTCATTGATAGAAAAACTTATATATTCAGTTTATTAAAAATAATATTGAAACAATAGAAAGTACCAGAAAACACAAACTTGATTTCATTTTCTGCTTTTTTAAGAATGAAAGAGGACCATCTTTCAGCCCAAGATCAAAGGGAGAAAGTGACTATCTGACCCTGTAGACACAGTAACACTGTGGAAATGGTCCCCTTACCAGAGTTGTTACTTTTTATAAAGGAACTCAGCTAGTCCTCAGCAACTCTGCTGTGAGAAACCTGAAAAGTAAGTGCCTTAACCTCAATTTCCTCACTCCAAACTGGAAGACATAGGGACCCTTTGATGGAGTCAATATATTCCTGCCCGTAGGGACAAAGAAAGGGTGAAAATATTGGAGGTTTGATAGGCAATGACAAACAAAACCAGCACCTCTCCTAAGACCAGAGCCTTGCTTTTAATACCCATTCTTGCATTTATGTATCTCACATCACCAGTTACTCAAGCTCATTGTGAACATGTATTCACACTGTTTCATGTATCTAAAAGTTAAAAAAGTCTAAATGGTTGGAGGACCTAAAGAGAAAATGAAATAACAGGAAATGCAAATGTATATAAAGCAATTTTTAACTTCAACTGAGATACATACTTGTAACTAAATTTTTTAAAAGATATGTAAATGGACACATAATTTAGGAAGTTAAAAAATGGAAAATTCAAATACATGTAAAATAATTGTCAAATTCATTATTATCAAATCATATTAAAAGATAATTATATGCTGTTTTTCTCATTTCTAATTGCCAGAATCGTAAATGAATGCTGTTCGGTTAGCAATTGTAATATTACACATTTCTCTTAAGCATATGTATGAAAGAAATCATATGAAAATGTATATAGACAGCCAAAAATAATTGGTAACGTGCATCTCAGTCATTCTTTTTCAAAGAACCTATTTAAAGGAATCTATAAGCTGTCATTTATGTACAAAGATATCCAGTGTTCGTTGCATTGATACTAAATTGATTAATAGTACATTAAATTATGACACCTCCATATAAAGGAATATATGTTTTGTTAACAAAAGTTTTTAAATGAAATGTAAAATCCTTTATGTTTAATGTAAAAAGAAAAATTAAAAGAATAACCATTATTCAGAGAATAAAGTAAATGTAACCACAATAATGGTTATTTTGATATGGTGAATGCTATGCTTTGAATATATGTGTCCCTCTAAAATTCATCAGTTGAAACTTAAACTCCAAGGTGATGATGGTATTAAGTGGTAAAGCCTTTTAGAAAGTGATTAAGTCATGAGGGCTTCACTTTATAAAAGAGGTTTTAGAAAGCTACCTGGCCCTTCCATATCTTCTGCCACGTGAAGACACAGCCTTTGACCCTTTTCACTCCCTTCTGCAATGTGAGCATGCAGCAAGAAGGAGTCATCTGCAAAGAAGAGAGCAGATTTCACCAGACACCAAATTTGCCAGTGCTTTGATCTTGGACTTTCCAGCTCCCAGAACTATGAGAAATAAATTCTGTTCCTTCTAAATTACCCAGTGTAAGGTATTTTGTTATAGCACCAGAAATAGACTAAGATGGTGGAATTATTGATGATTGCTATTATCTGTCTTGTAATATCTGAGTTTTCTAAGTGTTTTAAATGGTCAGTGTTCATTTCATAATCATAAAACTAAAATAATTGGCTAAGGGGAAACTAGTCAAAATGTATTCAGTCAAAAAATATACCTAGACGCTTGGATTAAAATCTGTTCATACATACACACATGTGTGCATATATATATGCATATATACTATATTTTTATATATATATAAAATACAGCATAGAGAAACTCTTTGTGTGCAAGAAAGTTAAGACTGCTAGTTTATAATTACACCTCATATGTGTTTTTATTTGTTTGTAGTTGCATGTGCATCTTTGTATGCTTTCTGTGTAAAGGAGTTAATAATGCTTTCATGGGTGCCGATTTTTCTATAAGCAATTCAGATAGTGCTCAGAGTTTTGTTGGAGTGTTTCTTTTTAATATCAAACTAAACTTCATGAAGAAAGAAACATGCATTTTCCTTAGCAATGTGAAAGAAAAGAATAGGTCTTCTTCACATGTTCAAATCACCTTTTAAAATATCTATTACATGCCACAATGCCATTAGGACAACTGTTTCATTGCATCAAGCATCTGATTCTTGTGATGGACACAGTATAATGATAACTAGGAAACCATCCATCTTGTTTTTGACAGGTGACCTATTTTTGAATCAGGAAGGCCATAATCCAAGGGAGGTAACTTTACCCATGTTTCTTCCTTTAATCCTCACTTACAATTACTTGAATGATTTGCTGAACAAGGGCTCTTTTACTTGTCTTAGCTAGTCATACTCACAAATATAAGGATATATTATTATTATTCACAATATTGGTTGGTTTTTAATAATAAATAATTTTGGGAGTGTAAAAAGTAGACAAATTTATTTAATACATCAGATTATGATTTTATGTAATTACCTTTTTATTTAGAATTTATCAATTAAAATTTTATGGTTTTTATTAAAAGCTAATATTCAGAACACAAACTATATGAATAAAAAATTCTTTTTCAGTTGTTAAAACACTGTGTTATTTTCTAAATGTTTATTATACATAATTTTTAAAATTTCACCAATCTGTTTTACCATAAATGATTAGTCAGTCAGTTATGATCTTTCAATTTCACATTTTGATCCACAAAGCAAATGTAATTATGCATTAGAGGGTTGTTGGTACTCTGTCATTGATGTCTTAGCTCTAACATGAAGGTAGCAATTTAGCATCATGCTATAAATAGAAAAATTTAGTGGATGGCATTGCCTGATCTTGTGTTTTTAATATTCCTTCAGGGTAAGGTATGATATAACCTAATTAGAGTGGTGGAGCTTTCACTGCAGGAAAAATTGTTGTTATTTCATTTGACAATCAAGTAATTAGCTTCCCTACTTGATGGTTTACTGTATGCTACTAATTAAGCTATCCACTGCAATTTATTTAAAATTTAGTGAAAACACTTCTGCTATAACATTAAAGAAGGCAGCTCAATACAATTCAAATTGATATTATGTTACTTTTTTCAATTAAACATGTATATAGTTCCTTCTCTACAAAAAGTTACAACATACTCACATGAGATTTTGGGGTAGAGTCTAAATCATCCCAAGACTTACATGTTGTATTTTGTTGAGTATTTTAGTTTATAAAAGAAAAATTAAACAGCAGTACTAAATGAGGAAAAATTAGGTTTTGAAACTTCAGTGGAAATGAGGGTACATTTACAGCATTTTTCTAAATGTCTAAATGTGTGCATTAATACCATAGAGTGCCATGTAGATGACTAGTTAATGACCAACTCCAGGATTCTTTTAACAACTAAAATTCTGTGGGTAATTTAACAAATTAACATAATGCAAATGATTTAGTAATAGTCTAGTTAACTGCCTTGGGGATCGAAACTCTAATTTTTCTGCATAGTATAAGAATGTTTTTGTGTTAAATAAGTATACCAAACACCTAAATACCTTAGATTTATCATTTCTTGTATCATGAATCATGGCACCCAGGGGCCATGATTCATGGTATAGAGCTCTCATATGGTCTAGGGGTAAATACGGGCAATTAAACAATTATTAAAATTAATCACATAACTACAATTGTAAAAGTGCCGTGAAGGAGGTTGTGAAGGGAGGATAAACAATGGAGATCTGATGTATTGTGGGGGTGTCAGGAAAGACTTCTGTCTTATAGGGCCTTTTAACCTGAGAACTGATGGATGGGTCTGAGTCAGTAAATAGGGATGGGGGAGCCTTTCATGCACAGTTAACAGCAAGCGCTGAGGTCTAGAGGGAGGAGAGATCATAAGATATGGGAAATGTTTTTTTAAAAGTTCCAGTATGACTGGAAAGAAGTTGGTGAGTAATCATGCTATCACTTACGGGCCTGTGACGGTAAGCTAGTCACTGAGGCTTTTAGAATAAAATTTTCTCTTTTGAGAAGCTTGGGGGTTGCCCTAGAATTTGTTATTAAATGGATTTTTAGTCTGAACCACATAAATTGCTCTTTATGGAGATAAAAAAATAATGATCAAATGTTAGCACATTTATATGGTTCATCTTAATGTGATTTTAACAGAGGTGCTACCAGATTTATACTCATGTAAAGGTATTGAATTTTTATAATTAAGCCAGGTCAACAGCAGTCCAAAATATTAGAATATGATTCCTCTTTTGAACTGAGTATTTTTTCAACTTATACTTTTAAGCTTCTGGCAGAGCTTAGCTTCATCATTGTTGCAAACCAGACCTTGCCCTTCAGAGTCACTTGTCTGATGATGTCTATATTTAAAGTTGTGGATAACTGACTATTGCAGTATTTAGCACTGGTTGGCTGTCTACATCTAGTCAAGACAAATTATACCTGGGCTGTGTTGGCAATAGTTGAGTATTTGAGTGAACCATCCCTTTGATAGTTAGATTACACTTGCCTTGCGACTTCAGTGGAAATGTAATTTGAGAGGGTTGTCACATGTTTCTGGTAAGTGTTGTGACTTGAAGATGAAAATATGTCACACTGGCCTGTTGGTTCTACTTGGAAAAGACATAGAACTGTCACAGGCAAAAGGGAAAAAAATGTTTCATCATCCACATTAAACTCTAAGGACTTACAAGATCTGCTGTGTAAACAAAGTTGATGTACTTTTTGTTCACTAACTTACTGCAACTCCAAAATAAGAGGTGCTCTGGGCCCCATTTATTCATAGCTATTGAATTATTATTGAGAAAAGTTTGAAGTTTAAGTTTAAGAGAAAAGTTTTCCCTCCAGAAAAGACTGGCCTGTAACTTCTGTGATATATCAGGAAAAAAGGCAAAGCAAATATCCCATTTGGAAAAGAAATGATGGAAAATGTTCACTATGGGATAAAACTCTATCCTCTGAAAATACATTCTTCTTGAAATAACTCTCGTATTTTTAGAAGAGGATGAATTTGCACCTAGAGAGAGAAATAATAACGTAACAAACGGAAATCACTTCCAAAGATCTCTTATTAGTTACTATGGAACACACACATTAACTAAATTGTGGCCCTATGAAAGTTAAATTTATTTCATTTTCAGCTCCACGGCTATGTAAAATATGGTTTTAGAGAATATATTTACATTTTATATTCATTCCACAGTATTATTAAGGTTATATTGTATATCATTATTATCTCTCAGAGTATTGTTAAATAATGTGTACCTACTATAAACAGAGATTTTCATTTCTTCATTTAATACTTAAAACAATAACAACAACTAAAACTCTGCTGAGCATAAGTACTTGCATTGATGTAAATTATGACCTTTGCCATAAGTTACGATCTTTTCTTAGGCAGTTTCTATTTAATAAAATGAGGTCAGAATGCCCTACAAGCTCCTGTCTTTTATTTTGGTGGTGGCTTCTTCTTATTGTTTTTTTCTAGTGCCATTTTTTTCCCCATTTCCCATTCATCTGTCTTCCAGAGTCTGGTACTAGATTATGTACAAGACATAGAATTTGTTGATGCTATGAAATTCCATTTTATGAATTTCCACTTCCTTCTGAGCCTTTATGAGTATTTTTGTCAGAAGTTGAGGGAGGTTGTATTGACAGATATATGCAAAATATAAATTTGAATCAGATTTTAAATATACTCTTTGTTATATTTATTATTATTCTATAAATCTTTACTAATGCACTAAATGTACTAAATTTTCTATCTGTAAATGTGACAGCATTATCTTCCATTGCCTATCAGATACTGTGGATTTAAAGATAAAAAAGCACAGTAACTGATAGGCAATGGAAGATAATGCTGTCACATTTACAGATAGAAATTTAGTACATTTAGTGCATTAGTAAAGATTTATAGAATAATATAAAGAGGAGGGAGAAGAGGTATGATGTACAATGACATGGAGAAAAGAAAAAAATACTCATGGTAATATGCTCATGGTAATATATTAATTTGGGGGGGAAATTATGTAGATTAGATATGCTCATGAGGCTCTAAACCAGATTGACCAGTCAGCTTACATTTGAAGGAGGCCACATCTGTTTTTTTGTGATTTTTCTCCAAAAGTGTATTTTGTCCAGGAACTGGAGTGGAGAACTGATAAATGAGGTGGACACCAGAGAGAATACTGAATGATAGTATCCATAAAACATTTTGGACACAATAAAAGTTTAGTAAAAGGGAAACACTAAAATGATAGAAGAAGAGTAAGCTTGAGATCAAGTGCAGTGGACCCATAAAGTGGGGAGAGTTAGAAAGAAAAAGGCAAAGGATAATGAGTAGTTATATGGACAGTTGTACAAGAGTATGGTGTAAGAAGGTTTTGGTGGGGTGGGGATGGGATCACACTTGATGGAGAGGCTATTTGTTGGTAAGTCCCTAGGATAACTCTGTGAGGAGGAATAGCTGAAGTAGAGGAGAACTGAAAATAAGTGAAACAAAGGAGAACAAGAAACAAAGATTAGTTTCTTAGATGAGACTTTCATATGGTTGCTAATATTGCTGAGAATGAGAAAAACCACAAGTGTTGGAGAAAAGAGACTCAGGTACTGCCTTTTATGGGAAAGTTGTAAATATTAATAGATTCTGGGAAGAAAATATTGTGGTGAAATGATTTGGAAAGAGAGTTAAAGCAGGATAATACCCCTCCCACATACATATTGCACAGTATGGTATTTAAGTCCTGAAATTTTGTGTTCTGCATCCAAATATTCCTAATACCTAACTCAGTACTTACAGTGAGTACATTTTAAATGAAATTTAGTTTAATGAATTCTGTGGTATGAATATTTGTGCCCTCATAAATTTATATATTGAAATCCTATCTCCCATTCCCCCAAGTTGATGGTATTAGGATATAGGCTTTTGGGAGATGACTAGGTCATGACAGTGGAGCACTCATGAACAGTATTAGTGCCCTTATAAAAGAAGCTCAAAGAAGCTTGGTGGTTTCTACCATCATGTGAGAACACCATGAGAAAATACCATCTGTGAACCAAAAAGCAGTCCATCGCCAACACCAAATCTGCCTTGATCTTGGACTTTCCATCCTAGAAAACTGTGAGAAATAAATTTATCTTGTTTATGAGGCACTTAGTTTATGGCATTTTGTTATAGCCGTTTGATTGGACTAACACAATGAATGAATAAAAGTCTTTTACAATAGCTGAGATTATTATTACTTACTACAGGTTACCATTAACCTATATATTTTACATATAGTCATTAGTAATTCTCATCAAATATTTACAGATCCCCATTTCACCACATGTCAGGAATCATTTCCTCCACACCCTTTATAATTAGGAATAGCTATATGACTTGCTTTTTCCAAAATTTTATAAGAGAAAGTCTCTAAAGTATGATTCATTGCCTCCTCTTTCTCTCTGATCTGACAAAGCTACCAGCAACATTCCAGATGATGGAGGTACCATGAACTCATTTCTCTGAGTGAGGACAACATGCAATAAAGCCTCTAGTTGTTGTACAAAGTTGGAAGTTCTATCATCTTTTTTTATCCTTGTAAAAATGAAGCCCTTGTTCAACTGGCAATACACATACAGCATAAATGAAAAATACATTTTATCGTTACAAGCTACTGATATTCTGGGGTTGAATGTTTCATAACTTAGCCTATCCTGTCTACATATTTACATCTATAAATGGTCATCTGCTTACAAACTAAAAAGTGGATATCAAAGTTCTCATTATTATAGATGAGGAGACTGAGGCCCAATGAAGTAAAAGAAGATTAAAGAAGACATTAAGGTACTAGTTTATTGCTTGAAATGTTGGCCAATTTGATGATTGATTTTTCCAAATATAGTTGTGGCATTCAGAAGCATCTATTCCAAGAATTCCCTTGATCTAGCTATAAGATATAATAATAAGCACAGCATTAGTATCCCTGCCATAGCAGAAATTTAGCTTCTCCAATTCCGAATATTTTTACTAGATGAGTGAAAAATTAAATACCCAGAGATATTTAGTGCAGAATGGGAGAAAATGTTCAGAAAACAATATGGCTAATGCTAGATGTCATGTCTTATTTGTTTTGTGTAGTGTTCAGAAAAAAAAATCCATATCACACCTTTTTATTACATTAAACTCTTACAATCTTGAAAATGTGTGATTTAAATAATTTCTACAAAACTAATGTCTACATTGCCTTTCACTTTTTTATGTTCAAAATTTTACATATAAAATTAAATTAAACTTCTCTTTTAGATATTTGATAGTATATTCTTAAAAATATAACATTTAAATACTCCTTTTTTCAATGTGGTATATGTATACCATGGAGTACTATTCAGCTATAAGAAATAATGGTGATATAGCACCTCTTGTATACTCCTGGATAGAGCTGGAACCCATTATACTAAGTGAAGTATCCCAAAATGGAAAAATAAGCACCACATGTACTCATTAGCAAATTAGTTTCACTCATCAACACCTAAGTGCACATATTGGAATAACATTTATCGGGCAGATGGGAGGGGGAAGAGAGGATGGGTACATATATATATATATATATACATGAGTGCGATGTGCACTGTCTGGGGGATGGACACACTTGAAGCTCTGACTCAGGTAGGGCAAGAGCAATATACATAACCTAAACATGTGTACCTCCATAATATACTGAAAAAAAGGAGCAGAACTAGAACCCACCTGAATGCAGAGGTTACATGGAGACATGTTCTTGGCTGGATACGAGAACTGACAAAGAGTGCATGTCAGTGATGAAAAAAAATAAAAATCCTTTTTTCAATTGCTCACAGGTGATTTTCATGTCAGAAAATCCTATATGAATTGTTGTACAATAAAAACAGGTAGGTATAGTAGGAATTGTGAGACGAATTTCCATTTATCAAGATAGAATAGATATTACAAATTGATGTCATAGCTGGGTGTTGAAAACAAAGCTACAAGAACATAAAACACATGCTTAATTTTTTTCATAAAGTTATCTCATTCTCTGGCAGGAAATTTCAATTAGTGACTATTCAACCAAATCCAAGTCACTTAGACGTCATAGTTTCTCAACTTAAAATTGATACTGCTAATGAGATTTCAATCTCCAAATGATTAATTTGATATCATACTTATGCAGTACCTTTAGTCAAGGCCCAATAAATAGATATCAGACAACATGGGAAAATGAACATAACTTTTGTAAATTGGGGAAATTCTCCCTCTTTCACATTATGCTTTCTAACACTATAATTTAAATGAATCTTCAATTGAACCGTTGAAAATAAGTTTCGGGTAAAAAGATTTACACCGTATCCTTACTTAATTCTTTTCTGTAAATCTTAGGATCCAATGCCTGGAAAGTGCTAAACACAAAATTCATGTATTGGAATTATCTTTGCAAACTCTCTCCCAACCAAGCCAGCAACCCTTGATGTCGAGGTGATTCTGAATGCTGGTATATATTGTCATCTTGAAAAGATCCTCAATGAAAAATAGTAATGCTCTCATAAATTCTAAATTCTTTCTATGACAGCTCAACACATTTGCCAGAATTTCTGTTTTGTGGTATACCTAGTAAATTTTAATACAAGAAAATATAAGAATAATATAAAGAAAATCCACTAATATATTTTAAACCCTTCTTTGTTTTAATATTAGTAGTCATATAAAAGATATTTTATTCTTTTTAATATTTCTAAAAAAATCATCTAAAGTAGCCAAATATAAGCACAATTAAAATGTTTAAAAATAAAAGAATTCATTATCAATCATATCTAAAAAAGGAAGACCATTTAGTGGTAAAGAAAAAAATACCAATTTAAAAAAGTGTCGTGACTTTCATTCACACGCACAAAAAATAGAAACTTTAGTTTTGGAAAATTAGCAAAATGCTATGAAGCAAGATAATCATGCATTGAAATGTTTATTAATGTCCAGAAAAATACTGGAAACAAAACTGAGGGGAATAGGAAGAGGAACGTCTTCTAATTGTCTTTTTAAAGTATGTATATTTTGTAATGACTAATTTTTGGTTATGTTTTTGACAGCACAAAAATTGCTTCTGATAAGGTCAGTAAATTTAAAAAGTGAGATACTTTATGTTTTACATAACATAAAAGCAATTAAGTAAAGCATTCCATAATTACGTGTTAGATATTTTTCATATTTTTTTCAAATCTATGGCATGAGCTAGATTAATGAAACTCAAACTGCAATCAAATAGAGAAATCTGATAAAATAACTGCCTTATCTGTTTGACCTACTTTGATCATTATGATAATAATTAAATTACAGATTTTTTCCTATAGACATTACTGAAGAGAAATTAGAAGCTAATATTATTTAAAGTGTGAAATACAAATATACATACATATATATGTATGTGTATATATCTGTGCATATATGTACATATATTCCCCGGTTAGTAGATAACTGTATCCTGTACCTGTAAATGAGTTAGTCCCACTAAGGTGTTATGTTTCTTATATTAGCTCTTTACTCAGTTAGTTCCACTGCATGGCTTCTCCCTCCTTTCTTTTTATTTTCTTCTCTCTTTCCTTTCTAAGGCTAAAGTTTAAATTGCACGTGTAGAGAGAGAGAGAGAGAGAGAGTTCCTGTTGATTAGCACCAGGTCAAATCAATGTTGTAGGTTGAGGGTAAAAAATCAAACCAAGGAAGAAATCAGTAGCACAAAATTGTAACCTGGTTACTAACAATACTTTCTTTTCATGGAAACTAGGTCACTTATGGTGAACAGTGGAGGTAAAAACAAACCTTGATCTAAATAAGATACATGACGCTTGCCTCATTATTTATTTATTCATCAACCATGTAGAAACACCTAATAATAATAAATATCAGTTGTTGAGAACCTACTATGTGTCAGATGCTTTACATTCAAGTCTTAAGCTACCCAACGTGGCAGTTACTGCCAGTCGCGTTTGAATGAGAAAGATCTCCAGGTTTACAGAAGTTGGAAAACGTATCCCAGATCTTAGAGTTTTTATATGCTGGAACTGGGATTTGGGCATAGGTTTGTCTCATTTCAATCCTGTACTCCTTTTAACTATACTGTGCTAGGCATTCTTTTCTACTGATAAGAAATTTAGTCCAAATTATAATAGGAAGGAAAGCATAAAAGCTGTAAAAATGAAAAAGAAATGTGTATTGGTATATAAAGAAGCAAAGATCACAGAAATCTGGACTATAAATATTCTAGTTCAAATTTTCACTATACTGAAGAGCCATCTCCAAAAAGATATCTTCAACCTTCCAATAAAAGCAAACAAATAAACTAATAGGAACATGGGAGCCAAAGAATATAGAAATGTGGGACAAAGGAAGTCCCTACTTTGTAGGCCTCTCTGAATCTCCGCATCTATTCTGTGAAATTCTATAGCCAGGGGGCACTGCCAGCATTAGGAGATACATATTAAATAATAATGATTTAAGTTAGCTTAAAGAAAACATGTCACCAAGAACAACTCTTGATAATTTTCACTGCAAACATAAATTTCCTACTATAATAAAGCAATGAGTAGATTTTGAAGATACCTTTGGTTAATTTTTAAAATAGCTACCGGTATGTATTTACAATAAAATGTCCATCAAGGACCCGCATTTTTATTTTCTATTTAAAGTCTTTTGTATAAAAACTTACAGTATATATTCTTTGTTGAGCATATGATCTGGGGACTAAAGCTAACAAATTTTATCTCTTCAGGTAGCTTCCTTCCCCAGAATGGCAAGATGTACATTTCCCTTTCGTCCTGATTGCTAGGAAGCTTAGAACTATCAGGCTTTTGTCTTTTATTATCTTTGTTTGTGTGTGTTTATGTGGGTGCATGTATTTTTATTCTAATGTACCACAAATAATTTTTAGCACTTGGTTTGGTACAAACAAACATAAAAAATAAATGTGTGAGAAATATTTTGGTGCTATAACAGATGCCATTTTTAAAATATTCTTTGTTAATGTATTTTATTAAAAATGTCTTATCTTAACTCTCATTTATCTGTCTTTGCAATTGATATGATTAACTCAAGGTTGTATATATATTAACTTTGTATAAGGTTTGTATATATATTAACTTTGTATATATATTAACTTTGTATATATATTAACTTTATATTATTTTTCTTCTTCTTTCTCCTCTTAATGTTTAGAAATTACATTTATTAAAAAAATATTTTAGAGATGTTTTACTATATAACCCTAAGGAATAAGTTAGAACCATCATCATTACTGTCTGACAATGAACGGAGTTTGCATGTCTTGCTGAGGCACCATAGTTGCAATTAATCTTAAGTAGATGTATATGGTGGTTTCAGCTTAATTCTTAATGGCCTATACTGTACATAATAAAATTACCACAGATAATTCATGACTAGCATTTAATTAACAGATGGCAGTTTGATCTTAAAGAGAGCAACATATAATTTCTCAAAGTCAAAATGATTCTTGAGAAAAAAATACGTAAAATGTATAAAGTCATATACTTATGTAGGCTATTTAAGCATAGGCCACAGGAGCAAATGTAGAGAATGTTATTGCCATTTGAAGTCTTCATGGATAGTAGTGGTTAATATCAGGTTAAGAGTCTGAATGCTTTTTCTCAACTGCTATCTCCTTTATCTTAGCCTGGGTTGCCCAGAAAGCACAACCTGAAACAAGGCTTTTAGCTTGACCACTTTCCTACAAAACAAGAGTGAGGAAAGAGGGAAATAATCAAGGAAAATGGAAGAACAAATATAACAGCACCTTCCTAAGCTGGCTATCAATTAGTGTCAAACATGACTCAGATTCATGAGATTACATCCAAAAAAGTAAAATAAATAAGCACATCTCAGTATTTTTATTCCTGGGGAGGTAGATAGTAGAATTTATCCTTTGGTTTCCATCTCTTAGTGTTCAAATCTCACCTCCTGCATTTCTGGGAGCTTGTGTGTAGGCCCAGAACAGACTCACAGCATCTCATTCTTCAGGGAGCCAGGGGAGCTCCAAAGTAGGAGACAGATAGTGTTCTGAGCATCCAAGAAACGAGACACTCTTGGATATTACCTGATGAAGCCAGTTGGAGTCCACACAGAGTAGCGTATCATAAAAGTAGCTTAGTCTGAAACAAATAGCCAAGGGACAGTAAGGTTTAGGTGATCTGCAGCTGCACATGAGTCTGACGCTCTCCTATAATATCCAGCTACTTAATACAATATGGTATCTTCATGGTTATAAGATGTCCTCACCTTTTCCCCAAGAGGTGAGGGATAGGTCCAATCAGTAACAGAATCTCTGTAAGGACAATATATCTTTTGAGGAATCTACCTGCAAAGCAGGACTGATTTTATTTTTCCTCTCCATCAATTGTTCGCAGGAAATATTCCCACAAGGCCCAGAGTCTGAGCTTGAGGGAAAGATGTCGATGCAATAGAGGTAGGTGATATGAGAGTCTGGGCAACCAGTTCATATAATTTTCTCATGCTTTCTAGATCTCCTAAGGCCAGATCACACATATCCTTTCCATTGTACAATAGATCATTGTTTCATACTCCCAAACTTGTGACACAGCAGTTCTAATAATACTCAAGTTAAAATACACATGTGGTCATAGTCATTTCATGTCCCGTATTCAGGATCTTTCTCTATTAGGACTTAGTAATATGTTAGGAGTTTTTTTTCAATGAAGATTAATTCTTTTGGCTGCAGAAAGTGTCATCTTGCTCTATAGCCTGGGATTCTACATGTCAATTTTCTTACTGGGGCTTGCCAGATAGTCAATGTAGCCTTGCCCTGCTGCGGAATACATTCTTGCTCTTCTTACCACTAAAAACTGACAGTTTTATTGAGTCACCCAATAAATGGATCAGAAGAGTATTCTGAAGTATCTTATATATTTTGACTCAAAAATACAAGGCAGTACACCAAGCACCATAATTAGGAAATGTGAGGTGCATTAAATTTTTATTCACCATAGAAAGGATGTTATGATATACTCCAGTTTATCTGCACCCCTCAAATACTCACTGATATAGCAGGCCTCTGCATGTTCAACAGGACTTTTTTTCACTTTGCAGCATTTAGATGTCTTCATTGGGCATATATAACACTTGTTAGTTCCTGTTCATTGGGTCCAATTAGCATGATACATCATTATGGTAGACCAGCATTATGTTCCGCAGAACAGCAAGAGGATCAGTGTCCCTGCAGAGTGTACTGTGCATGTGAGCATAAGTGTGAACATGGCTCTGGGGCAATCTTTGAACTAGTTCTGCTATCCCTACTATGTGATGGAAAACTGCGCTGGATTCCTCCTACTGTCAGAAATCAAGAAAAATATAAATACCAAATCAATTTAGTGTGTCAAGTGCCAGAGACCATATGGAATTGAACCAATAAATTTACCATAAAAGGCATATAGTTGCAATTGGGGCTACAGCCGGGATAAGTGTAAGTGAGTCAGTCCATAGTCATCTACAACCAGGATCAATTTTTGTGATTAAATTTTTTCCATCAGCCCATGAGGTGAATTGAATGGGGACATCAAAGAAACCAACACCCCTGCATTCTTTACATATTCAATGGTGGTGCTTATCTTAGTAATTCCTCCTGAGATATAGTATTGCTTCTTATATACTCTCCAGGAGAGAGAAGAGAGCTTTTGCTTGGCCATTTCTACCATAATGGCTCTTAGTACACAGATCATAAATCAATGTAAAGATTCTGCCAGCTGTTAAGTATATCAGACTCAATTATCCACTTGGGGACCAGGGAAATAATGGTAGGGTGGTTGTGTGGACATGTTGGATACACAGCATTGTGAGATAGACTTGGGCCAAAACTCCATCAATCACCTGGCATCCAAGGTTTTACTCTAGTTGGAAGACAATGATGATATTTTATTTCTTTCATTTTCAGTCTCAGCTCAGAATCTTTATCTAACAGTTTTCAAAATATCTGTAACTCCTCTTCCCCGGTACAGTAATCCCGATATTGGTCATAGTTCCCTTTCAGAAAGGATCAGGAGAATATTTACCTAATTTACTTGCAGTGATATTACAGAGTCCATTCTCTAAGGCAGGGGTCCCCAACCTATGGTGAGTTATCTCATTATATATTACAAGGTGACAATAATAGGAGTAAAGTGCACAAGAAATGTAACATGCTTGAATCATCCCCAAACCATCCCTCCACTCCCTGGTCCATGGAAAATTGTCTTCCACGAAAATGGTCCCTGGTCCCAGAAAGGTTGGGGACTGCTACTCTAAGGGACGTTGATTCTCTTTTAATCAATGGCTTCTGTGCCTAAGAACCGACTCAAGTCTGGAATTTTTGTGAGTGACCACAGTTTTCTATTTTGATGGCTGATGTCAGTTATCAACTTTACAAGCTCTCATTTTATTTATTTTTCATATAGGTCAAACAATGTCCTATGTACTACTTTGCTTATAACCTATCTTTTTCTAGGACACTGTGATCCACTTGCCATCACTGCAGATACCTGTGTACCAAGCTACCCTGATTTCTATTCTCTTCCTGCTACCCATTAGAATAATTATATCTACCTCACCTCTGAACATTAAGAGCTTTTACCTATCCCCTTCCATTTCATAATGCCATCATTCCTGTTTATCCTGGAGAGCCCAATTTCATGGCAACATCTCCCTGTTAATCCTGTCCTACAGAGAACAAGAAACATTCTGTTTCTTAAGGGTGTTGCTTTCTCCTTCATGACCTACCAAATGAATTCCATATTGCCTCAGTGAAGGAAATGGTCTCTGAAAATAGTTTGGTGATGCATTCTGAAGTTGTACATCCCAACCTATTCTGACATTATGACTTTTTTTAGGATTTCTTTCTACCTTCATATTTTGACAAGGAAATGCTGACTTCCCCGTCTCATTTATATAGGGTTCAAGACTCTAAATTCTGTCTACACAAATTTTCCCATCCCAGTTCTCAGACTTTTGTGATTTTTTAACCACAATCCTGAATTAAATAGATGAGATATCTCAAAGTAATATTCTCCATCTCCTTTGTAGTAGTTTCTGTCACAGTTACAATTAAATCTTGGGTCGAATTTTCTGCAGAGTGCCCTATACCCATGGATGTCAAAGCTCTGCATACATGAAGCTGTAGAGGCCCTCTGGCTTTCATAGAGTGCTTCAGATTGGTAATTGGCTGCTCTAAGCAATTGACTCAGGAAGGGTCACATGACATGAGTCCATTCAATGACAATCGATCTTTAGATTTGTTGGAAACATTATATACAAGGGTTGTTGAGAATCTGGATGTGAGCCTGATGGTGCTATGTATATCATTCCATTATGTTGGAAATTTCTGCCTGAATGATTCCAACAAAAGGAAATGCAAACTTAAATTCTGGCAAAAAGGAAATAATAAGGGAGGAAGGCAATCTTGATGACAATGTTTGAGGTCTGCTTTCAGCCATACCTAAAGTGTCCATTATTCCTAGTAGTAGTTGTCATTACTACTACTATTGTAATTACTATTACTACTATTTTGAATTAGTCTTCTGTTATTTGCAATGAAATGTTTATTGGTTCATAAGTTGTATATTTTGGTTCATTAATTATAATAAATATAGTAATAAATATACTATAGTAAAATATGATATTAATAATAGATGGCACTGGTGTGTAATATATAGGAACTCTTTGTATTATCTTTGCTATTTTTCTATAAATTTAAAACTACTCTAAAATAAAAAGTTTATTTTTTAAAAAAGTATCATGTATAATACTAATCTGCTTTGCTATATCACTCTGTCCAAGGGTAAATTGATCCCTTTGCTAATAAACACTGTTCTTAAGTCAAGAAGGTAAAGAACATGCATTTCTCTAATGTTCACACTTGGTTAATCTATGCTTCCTGAACCTATGGACAGAAAAATTTCAAAACACAACTCCATATGGTCAGTTTGGGGTATGACGTTTTTAATGAACAGGAGGATATTACAGAGAATGAAAAAAATTGACATTTTAATCAGTCGTCTTAACTTATGAGCTCGTAAACAATGGTCAGTTTTATGTCCTTTTTTTTGGTCATCCTAATGTCTATTCTATTTACATTATAAAATACCGTAGCTAGAAGCAATCTCCTTATTTTAATTTTCTCTGTCAATCTTATATCAACCAAATTTCAATCAATCAAGGCTCTATTTTTAAGATTGTATTTTCTTACTTGGTATTCTTACATAGCTTGCTTTTATCTATTTCCTAGGATTTTTTAAAAATAAAAAGGATCTGGTCAATTGCACATAGAGAGTATGTATTAAAAATTCTGGAGGCTCTCCATACCTCCAAAGGCAAGCTTCATGGTATTTATGTTCACAACTCTGTGATTTGGAGAGAACACAAACAAAAAGAGATAATATTTATAAATTAATATTCAGAATTAAGCGTTGAAGTCTATAGACTTAAAATTTAGGCATTGTTAAGAGAGAAAGGATTTTCTTTCTAGTTTCCTATTAAACATAGTAACTTCTTGTCCTGGGAGTTTAGATGACAACATTTGATTTAGTTGAAGTCCCAGGAAAACAAGTAGGGGCAATAAATGAAAATCCTATCATTTCTGATTCTACAGAAATTTGAAAGAAAAAAATAAGGGAGCAAGAAGATTGCAGAAGACTAGATCAGGGTGGCCATGTGCTCTGATTTCCCAGCTCTGGAACTCGAATGCAGTGTCTGGAGAAGTATGATTTAGTTGGAATTTGAGGTCATCTCTCTGTGGGATATTGCCCAGCCACTGATTTGGGACATGGTGAGAAGATTCCTGCATAGAGTGTCCCTGTGGTAACATGGGAGGCTTGGGCAGGATGGGAAGGTGGAACTGTATTGTTAGGCAAAGAGAAGGCCTAGCTTGTATTTCAAATGCCTCTCTGTTTGTATGTGTCACAGACAGGGGTGGGGATCAGAGGGCCACATGGCCTCCTGTGGTAGAGGACAAGGGAACCTCATAGTAGATGCCATTAGACCACTTAGACCACGGGTTAGATAGTAGAAGCAGTAGAAATTTAAAAGATCAATTCGACATGGAGGGTCCTTAGACACTAGCAGAACCAAGAGTAACAAATCATCTGCTGCAAAAATAACCAAGTAGAATCACACAAAACAGCAGCTCATGGAAACCATACCTTAGCATGCAAGCCAGGGCACATTACATAGTAGTTAAACAAGGCCCTTTCCCCAGTGTTACAAGGTCAGGTCATTAGCCATGTCTCTATGATTATAAAAGAAGCTTGATACATTTTGAATCATCCAAGATGACATACTTTCTAAAGAAAATATTGATTGTATTGTACTGAGCCTAGCAAATAAAAGTAGTCTTTATTTTCCCGCTAGCCAGTCATTGGAGAAAGATGGAATAGTTACAGAAAAAAATACAAAAATCTGTATTTCCTCTGCAAATTGGACTGTGAGTTGTTCTACAACCCTGCAAACACATGTTTTTGCTTTTCAATTTCATGTCAGCTCAATTCTCTCAATCTCCAGTTTTGCAGTCAGTTTTCAGATGCAATCTCCAAATTCAGGTTGAATTTGGCACCCAATCTAATGTTTCTTTCCTGTTGTTATGTTCCAGATGTCTTTAAGCAGCCTCAAGTAGTCATTGTCCTAGATCCTGTCACTCCCGTTGCTATATCATACTACTTCTATCATGATTGAGTTGAATCTTATTTTTACAGATTTTCTTTCCAATCTACTTCCTCAAAATCATTCCTGTGACCTTTGCTGCTTTCTTCAGTTATTTCCAACCATATTTCTCATTGCTGGTCTCAAAGCCACAATAATATTGAGTTGTGGGTCACATTACTAGGTCTCCTTTGAGTCAACTTCCCTTTATTATAAAACTGGCATTGCCACGACTTGTGTGTATATGATCATTCTAAAATAACTTTCCTGCATCCAAAAAGGCACAGATGGAAGATACATAAAACTAACTGGGAAAATGGTTAATTACCAGGAAACACACACAGAGCTGACAACACAGATTTACATGCAGGAGTCAATTAACTAATGATTAGGGACACTCAAAAGGTCTGAAAAATGCTGCATCTTCTGATCTCCCTTAGGTCAAAAGTAATCATCCCTACCTCTTTGCTCTCACAGCACATTAATTGCACCTCGACCGTAGCACGTATTTCATCCTTTTGTCCATTACTCCTAGGGTTTATTTGTCTTCCTTCTCAACATTCTTATGTTTTATTCATCTTTCTCTAGAAAATTTTCTAGGACATTGCTTAGCAACATGTAGATACTGAATATTGTTCATTGAATTGAATAGCAACTAATTTTAGTTATTAATTGTGAGAGAAGAGGTGTGTTCTAGTTCTACCTCCAATATGATATGCACACCTCTACACATCTACTTATTAAATCCACCTAAAATAATGACCACATTAGCTTTATGATTCTTTTAGAGATGGTGGGATACAAAGAAAAAACAAAGGAACAGGGAATTACTGAGACAGGAAAAGAAGAGACAAACATCTGTTTTCATTTTCTGAAGCCCCAGATTGTGTTATGTCTGTGACTATGGCCTCCTGTGAGAGGCACCATGTGGCCAACAGAGCGTCCCTGAATGTCATAATTCTATGGGCTCCAGCAAGAGTCTTTAAAATGAAGGGTAAGGATGACTTAAAACCTTTACCTTTAAAGGATGGAGATGGTCAAACATTTATTGTGAGCCTACAGCGTTCCAGGGACTGTGACGGTTGTGCCTCTTAACATTTTCCCTCAGAGAGTCATGACAGTCTCTCTACCGACTGAAACAACCATATATTTTACCAAAATAATCACTCAAGTAGCTACTTGAGAATTTATTTACTTCCATCACTTTAGTGGTTTTGCAATAGTGTTTGATTTGTAACCCTGAGCTCAGTTGATTCTAAATATTTTTCAACAATTTATCCCTCTGGTCTATATCTCATTCCCGTTCTCCCCAGTCAATCTTCAAATTAAGAGTCCCTGATCATCCTTTCTTCCAAATTTGTAGTTTGGTCATGTCTTCCTCTCTCTGAGTTCTAACTGATGTTAGTAATTTATTGTGCCTCTGAAACTGTTTTTTCCATTGTAGAGATTTCTTTACATACTAAACCTCTTCTCAGCATGATCCCTTTACCTCCTTGGAAACCAATATCACCAAACAGCAATGTTAATTAAAACTTCTGTTTTACCATAGCACAATTGTTATTCCCATTTTACAAGCTAGCATAGAGCATTAGGGATTGTTATTTTTAGTGTAGTTAATTTTATTCTGTCATGAATCCACTTGCTGTTTGATGGATTTATTTATTTCTCTGGAAAGCTACCAAGGTGCCAGGCACTATGCTGCAATCTGGGATGGCTGCTGAGGATGCGCAGGTGGCCTTGGGAGAGCTCACAGCGTGATGAGGGTCCAAATATGACTTGAGTGCAACGTGGCATGTGCTGGGAGAGCAGCTTCTGCAAACTGTCTGGGACATAGAGTAGGATGGCTAACTCCACGATAGGGGTGCAGAGGGTGTTGTGATGTGCCACTGAGAACCTCATTCAGGACTGAAGCCCCTATTCTCCCTTCTACTGGGATAAATCCTTCTCCAGGAATTAACCAGAATTGAAGAGGCCCTGCTTATTTCCCAGGGAATGCTCTTATTCCTTGCTGTTCTATGACCTGCCTCACTTTCTTTAAGTAGAGATATCTTTGAATAAATATCCTGCCTCGCTCCAGATTATCCAATGGGATTGGCTGAGGGCTCTGTTCTAACTGCACCTTCTCTGGCCAAGACCACTTTCGTCATTTCTTATGCTGAAAACATCCATAATAAACCTTCCACCAATAAATCTCAGAGATTTATAGGGAATTCAACCTGTCACTCTCACAGGGGTTGAATCAAGAAAAGTCTACAAATAATTTTGAGGATAATCTAAGCAAAGAGCACAGACATGACCTGGTATTTTGTTCAGAGAATCATTAGAGGTTTGATGTTGCAGAAGCAGAGAGTGTTTACATGTGAGAGGTGTACCGAAGCTCGAGGTGGGGTGATGGTGTCAGGAGTAGCCGGCACTGAGGGTCAAGGTGTAGGAAGATGACTGTTGTGAAGAGCCACAAAAGCCTTGCTTACAGAGACACCAGAGAATTTAAAGCAGAGAAGCGACATGAACATATTTCTCTAGGGAGATAACTATAACAACCGCATGGAGAAAGGATTGAAAGCAGAGAGCTCTATTGTGGGGAGTCAGTTGGAAAGCTTTTATGGTAGGCTGTACTGAAAAAATAAAAAGTAAAAGATTAATTATATTAAGATATCTCCAATGATAACTATAGAATTTAATGATTTATTAGGTAAAAGAGATAAGAAAAAGTTGGTACCCCAAATAACTTTATGAATTCCACATTGAGAAATTGGAGAGACCTTTGACAAAGATGACAAATAGAGGCAGAAGTGAAATGATTTAGGTGATAGCTTTACATAATTTTACTTTCTTTAATCCTCAGAACCCAATACTAAAAATATGAGAAAAACAAAAGACTTGTCAAAATGAAAAAAAAAAAAATATGTGACCAATGTCTGCCATATGGTATGCACTCCATTTATTAGTGTGATAACCAGGTGGTTCTTTACTATATGAGATGGACAGGCAAGTCACATACCGTTAATTATTCCATCTCTCTTTGAGAAATTTGAAAATATATTAAAAATTCCAGATGCTCTTTGGCGTATTTTGTAAACTAGCACCCCAACAAACAAAGATCTCAAAAGCAATTTTATATTTTATTTTTAAAGCATTGAACCTACACCTCTTCTTTTCAGGGTCTTGTGTCATGATTTGAAAATCAATAGCCAGAAGCAAGTACTTCAGTAAGCAGTAAGTCAAGGACAGCCTCTAATTCTGCTCTGCAAAGTGTCTAGCACTCTAGAGGCACTCAAACAGTAAATGACGTCTTTACATTTCCTAAGCCTAAAAATATTTTAAGTTTTAAAGTACCATCATCAAACTTGGGTTGCCAATATGTGATTCTTCCTCTTAATAATAAGAGCCAGTTTTCACTGAATTTCCTTTGTGCTCCAACCACTAAATGAAACACTTTATATATGTTATCTCTAAACTTATTAATACTTCTACAAGATTTTTATTCATGTCTTCAGTTTCTACCTCAGGCTTTGGGATGTTGAATAATTGGCTCAAAGTCCCCATAGACCTTGGGTTGCAGAATAGAGTTTTACGCAGGGCTCTTCTATGCCTTTACACCTGACTTAGCTAAGTCAATCCTGAAAATGATCCTGCCAATACAAGCTGCAGGACAAATGTGAATTATGTCTGTGTTTTTTGCTTGTTAATTCACTGGATTGCTTTCAGGTTTCATAAAAACACCAGTGAAAAGTAAGTTAGTTAGGTAGAAATGTGGCAATTATTAGGTTCATACGAAAGAAGGACACTGAGTATAGTAGTAATGTATAATGAGTTACATTTCTCTATGAAGACCTAAAATAAGGAGAGGAAAATAGTTTGGATTAGCTATCTATAGAATCTGAAAAGAAGAAGGCAGAATAAACCAAGAAAGAAAAATAATCATCAATATGTAGATAATTTACTCTGTGTCTCCTGTCTGTGTGTGTGTTTTAATTCAAAACATATGATACTTTTGCTTCATTTCATCCCAGATTTTTAGTAGTCTCTTCTCCCGCACCCAGAAGAATGTGTGTTTGATTTAGTATGATTGATTTAACTGTGGCTGCTACCACTGTTCCTGTCATTTAGTTGTTGAGGAAAGTGCAATCATACAACTTTTCTGTTGGGCCTATCACCTCTTTTCATACAAAAACTGTCTTTCAAGTATGACAGTAGTGGTCAGTATGAGCGGGAAAAGCACTTTGAATGTCAACCTCCTACTCGTGGTGGTTTCATTGAGCCATACAAATTTTCATGGCTGTGCTGCTTTTTACATGCCTTGGAGAGATGAATGACCCTTAAAAGTTGTGAGAAAAAACTATCAAATTTTGAAAGATATAATGGAAATTTAGAAATTTTCATGAAGGATAATAAAAGTAATTTTAATTTATCAATAAAATACTAGTAATTGAATTGTTTTGTTAGATGACAATCAATAAATATAGAATAAAATACAGTGATATGTATTTACTTTGTATGTTTTCGTTATACACAGTGCTTATAACAGGAAAATATATTTTAAAAGATGAGCAAACAATAATAACTACCAATAACCTTTTTATGATTATAATTTTCAGGTATATTTTTAAAGACTTACTTTTCACTAAAACCACACACATTAAAATATATATTTATCATTTTAGGGCCAGGCGTGGTTGCTCATGCCTGTAATCCTAGCACTCTGGGAGGTAGAAGAGGGAGGATTGCTTGAGGTCAGGGGTTTGAGACTGACCTGAACAAGAGTGAGACCCTTTTACTAAAAATAGAAAAAAAAATTAGCCAGGCAACTAAAAATAGAAAAAACTAGGCAGGTGTGGTGGTACCCGCCTCCTGTAGTCTCAGCTACTCAGATGGCTGAGGCAAGAGGATTGCTTGAGCCTAGGAGTTTGAGGTTGCTGTGAGCTAGGCTGAGGCCATGGCACTGTAGCCTGGGCAACAGAATGAGACTCTGTCTCCAAAAGTAAATAAATAAATAAATAAAATAATCATTTTAAATCATAATTTGAAAGACTTTAAGAAGAAATTAGGTCCACAAGGAAACATTCATTTTTATCAGGTTCTACACATTTTTATTACTTCCATATAGCACTTATGTGTTTATGTTTTCATGCAAAACTTCAACTGCTGGATAGTTTGGAAATTAAGCATACCAATATGAGTTATCTCTTACTTGCATTCAACAATTATTGAATACCTCCTGATCGATTATGACAGAATACAGAGAGACCCCATGATAATCATTATAATTGATTTTACAATACAAAATCAAGCTGAACCTAGATTTCTCTTATAAAAACAAAGAAGAATATAGGGAATACAGAGGGGAAAACTTTGTTGATCACATTCCATGTATCTCAATCTCACTTGAGAAGAATGTAAATATTATAACTGTTTATTTACAACTTTACAGAATGAAGTGGATTTTGTTTCTAAACAGCTCAAAGTGACAGTTGCCTTTCCAATCCATTAGCAAAATGTAAAATTCAATGCTAAATGTCACTATTACCCTCTTAAACTCTACTAAGTATGATTTTAATATTGATTCTTTCACATGTCTTATATATTCCCCAGTGTTCAGTGCTTTTGATGACAGCTTGTACTACAAATCATTCATATCTTTCATATTGATCTTTAGATATACATTTTTAATACATTTTATTATATTGCCTGTCTTCTTATAGTCAGGATTATAAATGCATTTTCCACGTTGGAAAGAGATAGCTTTGTTGGAGTAATGCACCAGGAGAAATAGAAAGCACAGAAAGAGAAAAGATTAAGAATAATGTCTATCTTATGGCCCAAGGTGCAAGTATGAACAACAATGATAATAACTAGAATAAAAAAGCAAGAACTCAGGCCGGGCGCGGTGGCTCACGCCTGTAATCCTAGCACTCTGGGAGGCCGAGGCGGGTGGATAGCTCAAGGTCAGGAGTTCGAAACCAGCCTGACCAAGAGCGAGACCCCGTCTCTAAAAAAAAAAAAAAAAAAAAAAAAAAAAAAAAGCAAGAACTCACCTGAAACATAATCCATTAAGGTGATTTTAGAATAATAATGATACCTTAAAGTTGTACAGTAATTTAGTTTCAAACTGCTTTTACTTAGATCGTCTCGTATGATCCTCAGAACCATCCTGTGATATAGAAAAGAATAGCTATTATTTTCTGTGTTATCCAAAACCACTGACCAGTAATTATGAAAGATTATGTGATTTGTTCAAGGCTGTAGGGTTTGTAAGTGGTGGGGTCAAGATATGGAACAGTGTCAGATTCCTGGCCCTGTGATTTTATTGTAGATCTCACTAAGGATCACTTTTGTTCATAGCAAGCTAAAACAAGTTAAAAACAACATACATGAGCTAAGAAACTTTAACTTGACCCATTTTTCTCATTTTTCCTTCTCCAGAATTCAGTATGAAAATGTTCTAATATAAACTTGTGCCTAAAATAATGTTTAGTATTCAAGAAAACTCATTCAATGATTTTGAATGAATAGAAAAATGAATGAAGAGATGATTCCACACTGTTGAATATGGTGCCTGAAGAGTTTCTGATTCTTGAACATTCCCATGAGCACTTTCAAAGTAGTTAATTTGTGCATTCCCTGTCAGTAATTACAGTGTTTTGTTTACATGTATAGTATTATATAATGCTTGCTTAATTATCATTTGACCTTGGATGTTTATGTTTATATTAAATAGTATGCAGTGAATATACAAAGAAAATAATATGGCTATATAATACTGATGGCAAAGACAATTTTCTTTTGCTTTTGGACTTTAATTCTTTCTACTGTCTTGGAAACAATAACAATAGATATACCTAATATAATGTATATGACACATGAGTCAATCTAATAGGAATTGGTAGTCTCTAGATCAGAACACCAAAAAAGTAAATCTAATCCTCCTTTAAGGTAAATTTAAGTAAATATAATCTCCTATTGTTATTGTTTCCAAGACAGTAATTTAAATAGCATAGGGTTATATAGGCTATATAAATGTTTCATCTAATTATGTGTAAAAATTGGATTTACAGGATACATGCTAATATTTCTCAAATGAATATGCATTATCAATTATTTTAACAACCACAAACACCCTAATAAAATAGTTTAAATGCATACATTATTTTACAGTATTTATTGATCATTCTTTGATCCTTATGCTAGCCTCAAATCATGCAGAATTAAAATCTTATAGGCATTTGTATATGGCAAAAAGGAAAAGATACTCATCAAACTCATTTAATCTTTTTATACTCATAGAAGGACCACATTTCCCACCCTCACTTGCAGTTATTAGGTTGGGCCATATAGTTGCATTCTGGCCAATGCAATGAAGTAGAAGGATATTCTATGCCTAGACAAAAGGCTTGCTCTGTGATCCTTCACAATCTCTTCTACTCAGTGATCATGGGAGTTATGTTGAAGGTAGTGATATTGTAAATAGAAACAGGCTAAATTTTTAAGTCATTTTTTGGAACACTCCAAGAGAAACTCTAGCACACATTAGAATTTACTTATTTTATTTTATTTTTGAGACAGAGTCTCACTCTGTTGCTTGGTTTAGAGTGCCGTGGTGTCAGCCTAGCTCACAGCAACCTCAAACTCCTGGGCTCAAGCAACCCTTCTGCCTCAGCCTCCTGAGTAGCTGGGACTACAGGCATGCGCCACCATGCCCGGCTAATTTTTCTATATATTTTTAGTTGGCTAATTAATTTCTTTCTACTTTTTTGTAGAGACGGGGTCTCGCTCTTGCTCAAGCTGGTCTCGAACTCCTGACCTTGAGCGATCCGCCCGCCTCGGCCTCCCAGAGTGCTAGGATTACAGGTGCGAGCCACCACGTGCGGCACACATTGGAATTTATATGGATAAGAAACAAATTTTTGTTGAATTATGCCATTAAGTTGTAGTTTAGTTTGGGGGTGAGGAACCTACAGCCTTAAGGCCACATGTGGCCTTCTAGGTTAATAAGTGCAGTCTTTTGACTGAATCCAAATTTTACAGAACAAATCCTTTTATTTTTATTAATACATTTTTGCTCTTTTATATTTTTATTTTAGTTTTAAAATGAATGCATTTAAAATACCAAAGAATAAAATAAGTTTCAACAACATAATCCCCCCAGATTGATCAGCATAATTAGAACATTATTAAGCTGAGAAGGCCTAAATTGATGGCTATTATGCTCATGATTTACTTCCAACTTTCCCTACATGACTGGTGCCATTATCGCATGAGATTGGTTGGCAAGAGTTTATGGGGGTCTAGTATGCCAGTCTGTTATCAGCTTTTGACCATGGTACACTGTGGTTCTGTCTAAAGTGGAATTTGTGAATAGTTGCACAGCTCGACAGTATTTTTAAATTCTGTCTGTTTAACAGTCCATTATGCCAAAGAAGACCAAGAGAACATTGAAAAAAGAAAACAGATTTTTTAATGAAAATTAGGAACTGCAATATTATCTTGTTTCTGCTAAACATAAGAAGATTTGCTTGCTTTGTGAAACTACAATATCAACCTTGAAAAAATTCAATGCACATCAGCATTATAACATTCATAAGGACCACAAATAGTTTAAATAGAGGGAGAGGCATGAAAGGGTGTATTGCAGAAATTAAAAGATGAAAAGCTAAAGCAAAGACAATTTTTTCAAGTGACAATAAGACCTGGAAATAATGCCACTGAAGCAACTTATAAAGTAGCTTATATACTAGGGGAAAAAGGGAAGCCATTCGATAATGTAGAAATTGTGAAAGAATGCATTGTCGAAGTTATAGGATGTTTAGACATCAATAACATTTCAAAAGTACAAACAACTACCTCTTTCAAGGAGAACAATTACTGATCAGTAGCATGAATTAGTCTTCAACTTAACAGAACAATTCCGTGCAATACTTCAAAACGAAAATATATATTATTCAATCAGTTTGGATGAATCAACTGATACTACTGACTCAGTGCAGGTTTTATACTTCATTTGGGTTATAACAGAAGATTTTCTTTGCTACAAAGAGTTACTCAAGTTTGGAACTCTTAATGAACAGAACAACAGGAATAGATATCTTCAACAACTTTCAGATAAATAACATGAAGTTGGACTACATTTGGTAAATTGATCAAGTGTGTGTACAGATGGTGCACCTTCCATGACAGGAAAACACGAAGGGTTTATTGCACAGATAAAAAAGTATTAACAAATCCAGATGCTCTCATTTCTTTTCATTGTATCTTGCATCAGCAAAATCTCTATGCTAAAGCTATTATTTTAAGTGACACTTTGCAACAAGTTTTAAGTATTGTTAAGTATACTCATGCAAAGGCAACTCAGCATTGTCATTTTGGTAATATGCTAAAGTTGAATAATGAGGTATTCAGTGTGGATTTGCCATATTATTGCAAAGTGCATTGGCTACTGCAGGGACAGGTGTTAGCCACAATTTTATCTCTATGAGAACAGATAGTTAAATTTTATGAAAAACAGAATCAGCAATGTGAATTATTGAAAGAAGCCTTCTATAGGAATGCAGCATTTCTGTGTGATATCATGTCAAATCAAAACAACTTGAATATTTCTTTGCAAGGTGAAACTAAATCTATATATAATATGTGGCAAAAAATCCAAGCATTTTGTAAAAAGTTATCTTTTTTCAAAATACTTCTTACTCAAAATGAAATTTTGGATGAACATTTTCCCCAGTTATCAAAGGTCATTTTTGAACAGGATGGTATATGCAAATCATTTGAGGAATACACAGCTGTTATAGACCTATTAGTTGGAGAATATAATGAAAGATTCACTGACTTTGAGAATCATGACATCACACTCAAATTAGCATTTCAGCTTCACCTAGTTGATATCACCAAGGCACCTAAAGAACTACAGATAGAATTGATTGAGCTCTTAGTAGATGGTATTTTAAAGTCATTGTTTGATGCTAAGAATGATCCAATTGAAAAAAGGAAAAATAGGCCTTCGGCAAAATGTCTGAAAAATGCTTTCTTGCTTTTCAACCAGTTATTGCTGCAAATCTACAGTCTAATTACTCCAAATCAAGATGCCCTTAAAGTCACAAATGACTGATACTCATCTGGAGCATCAACTGAAACTGTGGACCAAATATTCCAATGCTTTCCAACAAAAGCAGACAAAATGAAGTCATTAAAAGGTTTGTTGACTTTAACATTAACAAATAGTTTTCAGTTTTGAAATGATTAAGTACATGGTAGTTAGATTTTTACAAAATAATGTATATTTTTAAGTATATATAATTGAAATTTCTTGAATGCGGCCTTATTTGATTGCAGCTAAATTAATGTGGCCTTCCAACATGAAAGGATTCCCACCCCTGGTTTAATTGTTAACGCACCAGAGCCCAGCCAACTTATCTAATAGGAAAATCGGTAACTCTGAAATTACAAGGGAAAGAAAGTTTGTGGGCTTATAAATCAGGGAGTGGATGAAGAAGAAACTGGAATTAGAAGCTAGAAAGGTGGCAAATTGTAACATACAGTGGCAAAATATTAACACGTGAGTAGCTGTGGTATCTTTGAGAGCAGACTGTGGGCCTATTAAGCTCAAGAAAGAAGTTGGAAATCATTATTTTAGCATAGTTTCTTGTTTATTACTGGTTTAAATAGATAAAGAATTATAAGAAAAAATAGTTTCAGGAAGAATTTAAAAGATCATAGCAAAACTGAATAGAAAAAGAAGAGTTTGCACTGTTGGAAAAGCCAATGCTTCTCTATCCCAAATAGTAAGAAATTAATCTAAGAAATATGATTTTTTATAACCCCAGTAAAATTTTTTAATTGATTAAAGTGACCCAGGGAAAATATCAGAATAAGGTAGATAGCCACCATTAAATTGAGCAAGACAGACACAAGAGTGAGATTGTAGAACAATATTTGTTGCTTTGATATCTATGTCTACTAAAGAATTAAAAGCATGGAACAAATAAGAAGCAAATATATCTGACATCTAATAAGTTTAGAGGAAAATCAGGACCATAAAAAGTATTATGACTTTTAAAAACATTTTAACTCTTCATGAATAATAGGCAAATTTGAAAGCTCTCCAGCTCTCCAGGAATATATGTTCCTCCAAAACCACTTTATGTGCTAGACAAAGTGAATGATGAAGTAGAAAGAGCCTCCAGAATGTGGAGCCAAAACCAAGCAAAACCATGAACAAGACAGTTCCTCTCATGGAGCAGATTTGGGACTGATTAAAAAGATCAAAGAACTCCCTGTAATTCTAGGGTGCAGGACTTTAATACTATCAGCTCATTATTAAAGACCAATGACTATAAGATCAGATCTTCTCCGAATGGGAGTATTTATCCTGGGTATCTAGTCTTTATACGTTGTGTGGGAGTATATGTGTCTATAGTCAGATAAGTCTCTGTTCAAGGAGCGTGACCATTTGGACTTCTAGGAGAACATTTAGGTTATCAGGGGTCCATGGTTAGGGCTGTGTATGACTTAAAGATCATGGACTTTGAGTGGGTGCAGTGACTGGATGGGACTCTGTGTTGTCTTTCTTAGGGAGAAAGAAAATATGTTCGATGTGTAGGAAGAAAGAAGAAAATGATACTTGGTGAACATAAACGAGGATTATAGCAGAAAGTACATTTTCCAACGGTTGTAGTTAGTTTCAGACTGTATAACTAGATAATGGCCAAGTGGTCATTAACTTCAGTGTAGGCACAGTGATGTACACCATTTCTAGGCCTGGTCCTGAAATTCCTTGCACAATCTATCACACTCTCACTTTTGAGGCAACTGAGAAGGCCACATAGCAGATGGCAGCATAAGATGCTAGTAATCTGATTCACTCCGCTTGGGGGACAGTCACCAAGGAAAAACTTTGATCTAAAATAAATTCTGTGTATCCAAGAAGTAAAATTTATGACATGGATCAACTAATATTTGCGAGTCTGTTTGTTACTCGAGCATAGCATAGCATGCCCCATCTAATAAAATGTCTCATTCAGCTAACAGACTGTTTTATACAGTTTTATACAGTTTTACATTTTGAGTACTTAGAAGAGTTCTTAGTATATGATAAGAACAGGCAGTTTATGTTCAATGGGTATTTGGTTATGTAATGGATCATCAAGTCTATGAATAATGTAGAACAGATAATATTTTACAGATGAGAAAACAAAGATCACACATATGTAGTAAATTGAATTATTTTTTCCCAGTTCTTCACTGTCCTGTATAGCATGATTACACATGAACAACCTTTGACCTGCTATTTTTTAGTGCAGTGCCTTTTTGTGGTCACAATATATTTGCTTACCCCATTGATATTGGGCTTTCCACATGATTTTCTTTAGCCAATGGGATAAATGTGTAAGTCACAGCATGCTAATTTCCAGCTAAGGAGTTAAGAAGCATTCAGGTTTCCATTGCCTTGTGATTTTCTTTTAGGCCATAAAAATACTGCACCCAAGGAGTTGCTTGTCTCAGAAGGAGGCATGTAAAAGACATGAACCCACCTGCAACCCGCAGCCTAGCCCAGTTGGACCCCTGTAATCCAGCTAAACTTAGTGTAACTCCAAGAACCCACAAAACTATGAGCTGTTAAAAAAAATTGTTGTAGGAGAGAGAGATTTTGAAGTTGTTTGTTACATGGGAAAAAACTGACTGCTGTAATGAATTGAGTAGCTGGAAATTGAATTCAGTTTTTTGACTTCAGTGTCAATGTTCTATCTGCTATACAGTGAACAGTGAAAAGGATTCATTTTAAACTTAAATAGTAATTCTTCTATCTAGTCTCTACTAAATTTTTAATTTGGAGTGAATCTTAGTCTTTAAATTGCTTTAATTTTCAATTGGTTGATATTTATTTTGCTTTATGTAATTTACTATTAAAAAAAGGACTTTTAACTTAAAAAAATCTTCATGCACAAGCAATTTGTTTTCACAATTGACAACGTAAAGAAAAACAAATAAAAAGTTACAAAATAGTCATTTTAAAGGATACTATTTTTCTTCTCTCATGAAAATATTCAGCTCTAATGGATTTTGTTAATGCCTCTAAGGTTCTCTATGGCATTTAAGAAATAACATTCACTGGAATTTATACAATATAACTGTGCAATTATTTTTCCATCTTCAATGCTCAGTATGAGTGAATGCTAATCTATGCTTTAATTTTTTTTAGGTTTGCTCCATATATTTAATAACTAACTGCTTAATACAAAAACAAGAAGTCTACTGATTATTTGTATTTATTTTTAGCACTTTTCCCATTAACTAGATGTTAGAAAAAAATGCTTTTCTAATTTATCCCATTAAGTACCATTATTAATGTTGTGCTGTCATCTATTTGATGACCCTCCTTGTGTGTGCTTTATTGTTTATTTTACAGTAAATCTTTTAAAATACAAATCTCATTTCCTCTTTCACTGTGAGCTATATTTAAGACCTTTACCCTGAAGTGACCATTACTTCTTTCAATTCAATCAAAAAATAATAACAATCTTGGCAGGAGGAATGAATTTACTACTCAATTAAAGTTACCAGCAAATTCAGACAAAACAACTATACTGGTTTACATTTAGACACAACCTCTGTGATGTTAAACTTTATTATTTCATATATTGCAACTAAAACTAGGAGATACTACACCCTAAATTGTATATACAGCACATCTTGGTATAGTATAGATGGCTTATTGGTATAGAACAAGATATTATTGCTAGAAGTGTTGGATATATTCTAAATACCTGGGAAATTACTACTCAATTTTCTTACTATTTCTATTTTCAACTACAGATTTGGTAATAGCTTAATAATAATTAAGAAAATAGGACAATATTTACCAAATCAAGATAGAATACATTAAATAGGATTTTGACATTTGTAAATTTTTCTATTATTATTTGTTCTTGTGTTTTCCCATTTAAGTACTTTATTTTAGCAAATCAGGTGCAAGATGGTAGTGATAATGCATATGACATTTAGAAGAAAATATGTCTTATGAGAAAAAAATTCTTTAAACTTTTCATCCTTGTCTTCATAAGCCTATGTTTAACTTATCATAAAAGTCAAAGGAGAGTTTCATTGTTTGGACTTGTGAAAATGAAAGTCAGACAATGGTTTTCAAATTTATTCATCAAGGGAACTTCTTCTCAAATTTTTACAACTTTCCCATTTAAAAACCTCCTTTCTTTTTCTTTTGAATTTGCACTGGTAAGTTAGCATGACAGATTTTATTCATTCTAAAATGACATAGGAAACTCTGATAATATCTTCTACCATTGAACACTGTATTTTAAATTCAAGTTGAAATGAATAGTGTCAAAAGCAGTTCAACCACAAAGGAAGGAACAGTAAATAGGATAACATGATCCTAAATTTTCACCTTGACCTGATTTTATCAATACGTATCAGCCTAGGCAACAAAGTCCTTGTGGCCAGAGACCTTATATTACTTTTGTATCTTTAGTACAGGTTTTCTCAACCTTGGCACTATTGACACTTGGGACTAAATAATTCTTTGTTTGGGAGGTTGTCCTGTCCATTGCAGGACATTTATCAGCTTACCTGGCCTCTACCCATATAAATGTCTCTGATTTAATGCATATAAAGCATGCTGGAGGATGGTTCTTGCAGGATATTGCCTCTGAGATGATGCTTTAGATTTTCTTTTAGCAGGCCATCCTAACACTCTATCAGGTCAGCAACAGCTGGATGATGCATTATGTATTACAACCAGTGGATCCTATGATCAGATGCTTTTTGAGGATTACATAGCTGGGGATAAGGCATTTTGTAAGCACCTGGATAATGATACTGGCTGAAGCCCAGGAGGAAGAAAAGGAGAATTCTTACCTTGCATAGGCTCCCATTCCTCTGAAAACAAATTACATGACCTTTATAATATAAAAAGGACCAATATAATCTACTTGGAACAAAGCAGCTATTTGATTTCCTCAAGTAATAATGTCATATTGTAGATAAGCATTGGTCTTTGTTGGAATTTTGGACATTCACAGGTAGTAGAAACAGTAGTTAGACTAGCCTAGGAAAGTAGGAATGTATGCTTTTGAGTGCATGCATAACTTTTGTTCCTGTTATGCTTTGCCTTTCTTGTACCCACCATGATAGTATTACGGTGGCTGCTGTTATTTTTGCATCAACTTAATATCAACTGTTTGAGCATTGCTTTCACTTGGAAATTTAGTGCCTCTTCCCTAGTGCATCTGTTCTGGTGGGCACTCATACTTTATGCTCAATCCCATATATCTAGCCATATGGCTTTTCCTTGTTTCTTTGGGTATATTTTCACATCCTTTTCTTCTCAAGTCCCTGATCAGCTGGCTCAGCCAATTGTCACTTCTCATTAGTGGGTATATGTTATAAACTCAGATCAGTTCTACTTCCACACAAAGTATATGTCCAAGTGTTCATGTCTTATGATAGTCCTTGAAGCCCAACCTTGAATGAAGCTGTAATAAAGCCACCTTTCATTTTTAGCTGGCTTCCACATAAACCATGTATAAAATGTGCTTGAGCATTTTTCTTCTCTTGAAGCCATTTGTACATGATTTACCCAAAGGGTCTCTGAGTCTATTGAACTTCATAATTTGGTACATCTGGAAGTACCAGGTTCATGGTGGGAAGTTACAGATAGTCAAGTTGTGTGTCTCTACCAGTGCTTGGTAGCACTCAAGGATCTGTTTGTAAAATGGTTTCAAATTCTTTACTGCAGATGGCACACCCTTGTTCCAGTATCCCAGGACCCACTGGGGCTTTCCATAAACTCCACACTGCACCTTTTACCACTATCCATACCTCAACTCCATAGGAACTGTTGAATCACATGGCCCACAATGCAGCTGCTCACACTGCAACCTGACAGTGCTGCAGAGCTGTGTCCCACTCGAAACATAGCCTTCCTTGTTTCCCACATCTGGGCTGGAGAAATATTTATTGATGTAAAAAGTGTTTCCTCCATAACCTGAGAAAGCCTATTAGGAGTTATTCTAATAGTAGGAAATGGACACAAGATATAGTAGGGAATGGACACAAGATATAGCAATTTATCTTTTGCTTTGGAGGGGATGTCTGGCATGTCCCTTACCATTGGGCCATTAAAATTTTTATTGCAGTGACTGGTCCTTTAATGACTCTAGGGTTTATCTTCCAGACTCTGGGAAATATATGCTCTCTACACCATCGTCTTCAGGATAGGAACCACTTCTTGCATATTCCTCCTTAGTATAATGCAGTTGATCAATATGCAATGCAATATGTAATGCGATGCAATATAAATGTGATATTCCACAGGATGTAGACAACCCAGATCTCTTTTTACTGTATTAACAGCAAAATAAAATAGAGTTAACATAGTCTCTGGGAAAACTGTTAATGGATATTCTTGTTTGGTCCAAAGGAATGAGAACTGTTTCTGATCCTTTTTCCTAACTGAATAGCAAAACATATTTACTAAATTAATGGCTGCATATCACTTATCTGTGGTTGATTAACCAGCTTTACCAAACATGCAATCTCTGGCACAGCAGCTGCAATTGCAGTTGCTGCTTGGTTAAGTCTGCAGGGGTATATAGTCATTCACTGGGATTCAGATCCCTCTGACCCCTGCATGTGTCAGACAAGTGAATTAAAGGATGATGTGATGGGGACAATTATTCCTGCATATTTTATATTGTTAAATGTGGTACTTTATCTTTACCATTCCTCCTCATGAGAGATAGACATGCATATACATACATATAGTTTGTTTGCTTATTTGTTTTACTGTCTTAGCTGAAGAAGCAGTGATAATTTTAGAAACTTTTACATGACCTTCCTCATTCTGATCGCACCCTCATAGGCAAAAGACCCAAATTCCTAGTAATATGCTAACTGCTAAGTGTATCAATGCCAAATTTATACTCAGATACCAAGGAAATTTCCACCAGGTGGGTCTGTGGACTCAGTGGATCCATTTTAAGTTAGACTTTAGTCAGGACTTTATTGCCTGAATCTTCATAACCTCACTTTATTAGGGGAGCCAGAAGGCCACTTCAGTTCTGAAGGTATTAATGCCAACTTAAACCCTATATTCAACTGTCCTTGAAATATTTCTGTATTTCCCTTTCCCCAGTGTATAGTAAATGGCCCATAGGTAATGGCCCAAGTAAATGGCCATAGGTCCCTGGAATAAACCTAGAGAAAACATTACAGTGTATCCTTGACAAGGTGTTGTCTGGTCCTTAGCCATGAGGACCCAGCCACCATGTCACTTAATAGTTTCTGAGTCTGAAATAGCTTCTCCTAATGCCTACTTCCCTGAGCCTTTAATCCCATCCTCTACTGTCTGTCATTGCAATTCAGGCACAGCAACACCTGGATGGATTATGTGTGGCCTAATTCTGTTAATAGGTTTGGAGACCAGAAGAGAAGATGGCAACTGCTTCTGGGGGGCAGCAGTTTCTGTAGGATAAATCCCTTTGTATTATTCTTCAACATGAGGAGTGGGAACTATATTTTAAAGGGATGAGGTAGGCCACTTCTTCAAGCTCAGAATGTTAAGAGAAATCCAGAGAGTCAAAATCTTCCAGGGTATCTACCTAGATGTACTTATCCTAGCTCAGAGATCCCAACTAGGGCCAGGTCTAGGATGTAATAGATCTGCTATGGTTGAGTGTTCAATGGCCTTTGAATTTTAGCACCCTGGTTTTCAAATCCTTGGTTTGATTTTAGCTTTTTCCTGGTCACTCAGAGTGAGAGAAAAAGGTTTCTTTGTGATTTACCAAAGAGATTGTCTTGCTTTCATGATTAGTTTTAAATTGTTTATTAATTGTTCTTAGCTTTTTTTTTATTAGTCTACATTAAGGCAACTTAGGAATAACCATTCAATTCTATTGTATTTATGCTAAGCTTATATGTTTCAAATGTCTGGGCTATGACACTGCATTCACCTACACTCACGTGCCATCCCAACTCACTGTAACAGAAAATTTTAAGAACTGAACTGTCACCATGTCCCAGGCACTTTCTGCACATCATTTACCTCCAGGCACAGGGACTCCATTTCTGGCTGGATGGTGAATGAACAGGCTCTGGAAAAACTTTAGCCCAGCACCAGTTTGCTCAGAGCACTGCTGACACAATTGCCAAAGGTTGACTTTGAGGGGAAGCAGAAATTAAGATGAAGTTAATGAAAAAGATTTTTGGGCATTAACACCAGTAGAAGAAAAGGGTAGAAAGTAGAATTGGGCAAGGTGAAGTATTAAACCAAGTCATATATCTGACAAATTTCTGCCAGCCAAATAAATGGTGAGCTCTAGAGCAAATATTGCTTATTTGTGGTGTCCTGATTTTGTTGGAAAAGACTAGTCGCTGGTATATGCCGTCACTACTTTGCTTTGTGAGGATGGGATCCCAGCTTGCATGTTGAGGGACCATGAAGAAGCTAAGAAGTGGAAGCTGTTAGCTAGCCACAGCCTTTATAACTAGAAGGCTAGTTCTTCCTTGAGGGGGAATCTCAGCAGCTGACTTCTGTATCTACCTTACCAACAAAATATGAGTCTTCAGATTTTCTAAACTAGGCATCATGTTGCTTTTGTGGAAGAGGTTGGAATGAGACACAAAGTTCTGTGTAATAAAATTGGAAAAGTTGTAGTCTTTTGGGAATGGCAAGTCAGGATAGAGAAAGAGTAAGCAGAAAAGGAGAGGGGGAGAGAGAGAGAGAAAGAGACAGAAAAAGAGAGGGAGGGAAGGGCAAAAGTCCTAAACTTATAGAGAAAAAGCAGGTCTTTTGAAACCTTCAATAGAGGTTGATAGAGAATAAACAAAAGTGCTTTATTTCGGTTGAAATCAAGTAAAATATTTTCTGTTCTAGATCTGGGGCGATACAGTATAGAGCAAGAGAACCACACCTCAATGGTGAGATAATCCATGGTTTTAACACCTTCCACAGATGATCTTGAAATGTACCTCTTAATTCTAATAATCATATGAAGTATCTTTTATTGACCTTACATGGTGGAGTATTGGAGAAGTCATCATGTATTGAAATCACACAGCCTGGAAGTGGCGGAACAAAGATTCAGATATTAAATCTGTGGACTGTGGACTCACCCAGATTTATAACAAATATTTATACATTTTTCAGTTCCCAGAAGAAACACACTGGAATTATTGTTCATTCAGGCTTACTTTTTCTGTTCTATGTTCCTGATTAATTGATAATATATGAGGAGTCTTTATTTACAAGACTTTTTCATCATTTTCTTTTCACTCTATTTCTATTTCCCACCACTGATATCCAGACCCAGAATGCCTCCATCCCAAATTTTTGTTACTAGCCTTCTACATTTCTTCTGTTTCTAAAACACAACTATTGCCTTGTTATTTTAATATGCAAAAACATTCAGAGGTTTCTCGTGGCTTATCATTATATTTTCAATCATTTTTGGTGTTCAGTAGTTGTCAGTAACTTGGTTAAGTGTAGGGGTACAAAGGTGAATAAAAGCACAGTCCTTGAGAATGTCATACAGTTGTAGACACAGTGGAACAGAGAGTTCAAGGTGGAGATTCACATGGTGTGGCTAGGTCACATGGAAAGGGAGATCTGTGGTGATTACATCAATTCTGGACTCTTCTACCCTGTTTTCAGGTTGAAGAAAATCCCTTATCCTTTACTTTCCCAAATTTTTCCATCACGGATTTTTACAACACAAATTTGCTGTGCCTGTTAGAATAATTTTAATTTGACTCTCATATACAAAGCTCTTGTTCACCTCTTTATATTTGCTCATTCCTCCATCCTGAAATGGCTTTTGACAACTTGTGTCTGTATGTCCATATCTTTTTCCCAGCTTCTAACAGCGCAAAAGCCAAGTTTTTTTTTTTTAATCTAGCATACAGTTTTACCAGACAATCAAAGTACACATAGGTTGTTCCCTTCTCTACACCCTATCTGCATATAATTGATTGCATCCCACTCTTAGAATTTATTTCTATATATCATTAAATTCAGCATGAGAATATCATCTTTAAAATTAGCTCTTATTCCATTTTCAGGCAGCACAATTAATAGGACCCTATTCTTATTATTCACAATACGTTGAAGTAGAAATTGATGGATGGTTTGGCCTATCCTTGATCAGCTATTTTCAGGACTCCTATCATATGACTCAGCAAATGTTTTGTGTTGCAGATCTAAAGGCTATAAGGCAAAAAGGATTCCTGTCTTCATGAAGCTTAAAATTTAGTAATATAGATATATTAAAAACAAAACAAAATACAAGCCATATTTACAAACTTTGAAATAATGGAAATAATAAAAATTTTAAAAGGAAGATATGATCAAGAGTGCCAGGGAGTGTGCAGCTTTTTCAGAGTAATCTGAAAATGCCTTATCAAAGGAGTTGACATTGACATCTATTATGCTAACTCCTCCCTCATATGGAAAGGAGCAAATCAAAAGACAAATATAGGGAGAGACATTTAGAGGAAACACTAACACAGAAGCCTACAAAGCTAAGGTAACTAGAGAACAATGAATAAGTACAAGGTGGTACAAGATGAGGATGGAAAAAAAGGCTGTTCTTGTTAGCAAAGGGTGAAGTTTAGTTTGAAGTCATTCCTTATTAATTTTTTTAGACTAAATGCTTTGTACTTCCTGGTGGAATATGGGATACTATTGTTGCTCAGTGTTTTGTTGTTTTATTTGCATATCAATAGAAAATTGTAATCATAATTATTTATTGATAATGTCTTATACAGGTTATGTATAATCTTCCCAAAATGGCTTTTAAGCTTAGTCCTCCTAAAGTTGCACATATGAAAAATAAAGAGCTAATACTGTGCTGTTATTTTTGACAGCAAGCCAATTCTTGGATTAGGTTGTTGGTTGGAGTGGGACATATTTCGAAGCTTGAAAAATTGGGAAAAGCCGACTCATCAACTTAATAGAGAGGAAAATGCAATGAACTTTTTTACTAAAGTTCTGGCCCTAGTGTCTTCAGGTGACCTAGAATTGAAAGAGTCTATCCGCTGAGTAATGTCAGTTTTTTCAGGATTAATTAAATTAATTTATACCCTGGAGTTCTCCCTTTTTCTATTATCTCTAGCCTCTCAGGTAATGCAAAAATTTCCCAATTGCTAGGGTAGTTTAATTAATGCAACAATTATAGTAAGAGCAGATATTTATTGAGTAGTATATACCGAACATTTTATAAAGTATCCTGTATGTATTTTTCAAATTTTATTCTCTCAGAGCCCTACCAGAGAGGTATTATGATTATCTGCATTTATAAGATTCATAAACAGGGGTTAAGAAAATTAAAGTAATTTGCTTCAGGTCACACAATTACTAAATGACAGAAACAGGATTTGAATCTGGGGAGCTTGATTCCTGAGTTTCTACTTCACCACTACTCTGTTGAATCAAACCAAACCAAACCAACAAATTAAACTTATTTGGAAATCTGAATTATATGTTTTCCATTTATAATATCAAATTAGATAGATAATTATAAATACATCACATCTCTCATGCCATATTTTAACAGCAAAAGACCTATTTTAAGTATAGAACAAGATACTCAGAGTATTAAATAAAAGATTATATAATTTTTGAGTGATGTACAATGAACATGAATTGGTGATACAAATATGGTTTTATAAATAGCGTGGTAAGAAAAATTCCTAATTCTATAATTATATTTCTTCAATAAACTACTTTTATGAAATCAGGGTACCTTCATCAATCCTCCAACTCAGTTTCTGCATGTACTATAAAGAAATAAAATAACATCTTCTCAAAAATCTAAAAATGTGTTAATTTTAGAAATCGCAATGTATGTTTTGTGCATCTTCTCAAATATCTGAAAATTTGCTAATTTTAGAGATCATCATATATGTTTTATGCATACATAATTACAAGGAATGCTAAGCAAAACATATGTTTAGCAATGAACTAGCTATTGTGCATAAGGAGATTTTCAGCCTTCAGAGTATTATGTATGCACTTCCTCCACCATACAATTATGGGTTAATTATTCCACAATGATTTTCTGATGTGATAATCTTAAAAATCTATACATTTTAGTTTAACTGTTGGAAGACATTCCAATTACAGAAGGATAATCACAAAGTAAATTAAAATCTAAAAATACATTACTTTTAACTTTTTGAATCAATCCTCTATATTTGAGGCCCTTTTTACTCTTTTTACTGTTTGGAATCTTTTATTTTCTTCAGTTTTCCCTTGATTTTAAAGTCTTTTTAAAAATACATCTATCATGTGTGATGTCATTGGAATTATCTTAGCTTTGTCCTGTGCGTTTTCTGTCCTCTATTCCAGTGGTCCCCAATCTCTGGGCCGCAGCCCTGTGGCCTTCTAGGAACTAACCACATGGCACAGCCAGAGGTGAGCAGAGAGGTGGATGAGAGAAGCTTCATCTGTATCTGCAGCTGCTCCCCATTGTCCCATAACCGCCTGAGCTCCGCCTCCTGTCATATCAGCTGTATTAGATTCTCATAGGAGCGAAAACCCTACTCTAAACTGCACATGCAAGGGATCTAGGTTGCCGTTCCTTAATAGAATCTAATGCCTGATAATCTGAGATGGAGCTGAGGCAGTGATGCTAGCACTGGGAAGCGGCTGCAAATTCAGATTATCATTAGCAGTGATATTAACAATGTAATAATAATAGAAATAAAGCACACAATAAATGTAATGTGCTTGAATCATCCCGAAACCTTCCTCCCCCACTCTCATCCGTGGAAAAATTATCTTCCATGAAACCGGTCCCTGGTGCTAAAAATGTTGGGGACTGCTGCTCTGTTCTTTTTAGTAGAGGTCTGAGCCTCAGTGGTCAGAGGATAAGATAAAGATGTGAACTGAGTTAGCGAGATATAGGTGCATATGCATGTACCAGCAGTGAACATGGGCAGCAGGAAGGACATTTTTTTTACTGGGGCCACCACTCCTTAGATTTTTTAGCTTGTTAGGCTGAGGGAAGATCAGCTCAGTCTTGACAGATATCTGATTTTTTAAAAATGTCTAAACTCATTATTTTTAAAATGTTGGTCACTAATTCAATTTTTTTTAAAAAAATGAAAGCCTGTGTTCCCCCAAAATATGTGCACAGATTGTCATTTAAAACTACAAAGTAGAATGGGATTGACTCTGATATAAACTCTGAAGTTTGCCAACAGTGACCAATGATCAATTAATTTTGCTAACAGAAACTAATTCTTTCATTTGTAAGATAAAAATAATACAACACATGTTTGTTCTAAGTATTATAAAATGTACTGCATATGAAAATTCCAGGTACATTTCCTGATATACAGAAAGATTTAACTAGATTTTAATTATCTTCCCATATGTTTTTAAATTTCTTCTTGCCACATATTTATTTGGCTAAATGTTTGTTACTTATTTACTTTCTAACTCTTTCCTTACTCCCATTTTCTCCTCAAATGTGCCTAGCTTTTCTTACTTTATCATTATTATTATTTTATGATTGATTATTGTCATTAAATACATTCTCACTTTTAAAAATGTGGTTTTCCCCTTTGCTTTGCTAATATTTTTATTTCAAAATTAGAAACAAATAGAGCAAACATTAGGTGGGCTTCTAATCTGATCTGCAACTATAAGCGATTCTTAGCAGCTTGCTGAAAAATGGAAATTCTTAACTTGCATTTGAAGACAGAAGCTATATAAACTCAACATGTTTTCAATAAAAACTCTTCACTATAGGTGTTAGGGTAATCATTTGGAAAGCCTGTTCTGCTGAGCTTTGCAGGGAATGAATGTGAGGGCAACTGTTCAGCGGTCATGGAAATAGTTCCAGATTTTCTTGTTTGATTTACTAACATTTTGTTCCATTGTTTGTTCCCAAAATAAACTCTCACTTTTATAATACTTCTGACAAATCCCTCTAGATCCATATTGCCTTTACCAAACTTTTTGCTTCCAAATTATAATCATTGTTTTTTCTATCGAATCAATATTTCCCTGGACTATAAACATAAATGTTTACATTAGGCATGGCCTAGGATTAATCAGCTTTTGTACTGTCTTATGTTTTCTTATTGGGTACAATGTTTTGTAGGCAATAGAAGATAAATATAATGTATATCCTACAGAAAAGAATAAAATTGACAAGCTTACTATTTTTATATACTTTCCATATATTTTTATATACTTTTGATGGTTGAGTACTAAAGCATATGTTTTATTTATCATATTTTCATTAAAAATATATTTTTATTTAATGAAGAAATAAATACATGGTTCTGAAAAACGTTCACTGAAATATTCTGAATATTTCATCATGACAAGACTGGATACTATATAGTCCTAGTGATTTCAATACACAAACATTCATGTACTTTTATGACCTCATATACCTGGATGGGGGATATATATATATGTGTTCCTCTAAATGTACAATTCAGATCTTCATGTAGTTCCATCTTATGAGTGACACCGAGCAGACACATGTTTTGATCTTTTTTCTTTTATTTTTACTTGTAAATTTCATTCTTTTATTCATAGGTTCAGTCCTTTCTTTTTTATGAATGATAGTTGAAAGGATGATTTTACTCTTTTTAAAAAAGAAGTAAATATAGAAAACATATTTTCAAATAAACTGTGGTACCTTATATTTCAGGTGGGACTATTTCATAAACATTTTATATTATAAGAATTTTTTCCATAAAGCTATGATCCCTTTACTACTGGCAAATTTCAAACAACATATTAAAACAATCAATTTTAGAGATCATTGTTATTTTACAGTTTCATTTCCCTAATATAATCTATAGCAATTGATAATAAAACTTGTATAATAAAAGAAAATTACAAACTAACCTCACATACAATATATTTTAAAAACTCTAATTAAAGTCCAAACACATAAAATTTATCAATAAATTAAAATAAAAAGGATATTTTAATATTAGGAAATGTATTAATATAATGCATCATATTGATAGATGTCCAAAAAGCAATATTGAGCATGCATCCTTAATCTTAAAAATCCTAGCAAACTATGAATAAAATGATAAAAAATATATTATTACAAAGTACATATTGCTATTACATTTAATGATCAAACATTAGAAGCAAATTAAATCAGACACAAATCCAAAACAATTTAAGGGTAAGAACAAAAACAGCAGTGGGATGTTGGAATAACCTATATTAATCCTGAACATACTATGTTGTAAATTAAGGATAAGGTAAGCCTTGTATCAAATGGCTCCACACTAGAGACATTCCCATTTAACTTAGGGGCAAGACAAAGTTGGCCATTATGACCATCAATTTTTAACATCCTGTTGGAAGTTCTAATATAACTATTCAGGGAAACAAAATGTAAAAATATATATAAGCAAAAGAGGAAAATAAATATTAATTGCTAATGACATAATTTTCTACTTTGGAAATTTAAGAGAACTAACCAAAAACCTTTGGAACTTACCTGTACATTAGCATAGCTAGATAGAATATACTAGAGAAATTGAATTTCTCTACATATAAATAATAAACACTTAAAAAGTAGAAAATAAGGAGCCATATACAATGATGGGAAAATATAAAATTCTAAGCAATTAACTAAAAATAATTTTTGGGGACCTTTATGAAATAAACCACAAAATTTTTCTGTGGAATTCAATGGAAAGGTAAAAATACAGAAACATAATTTTTCCTTCATACATAGAAAGAGTAAAATTGCAACTTCCTAAATTAATATCCATATATAAGACCATCCCAATTAAAATTTTAACTTTGAGAAGGCATAGTAAACTGGACTAAATAATTATAAATATCATTTGGATAGTCATTTAAAATTAAAATAGTAAATACGAGAAGCTTTCACAATCATCCAAAAGTTTATAAACATACCATTTATAAAACAGTATAGTAAAAGTAACAGAGTGCATGACTAGATTAAGGCAAAAGTGATGAAAGTTCATAAAGAGCACAATTAGTTAATAAATCTTAAATTGTCATTTTCAGTAGGTAGGATGACCAAATAGATTAATCAATAAATTTCAATGGAATAATTGGCTAACAATGAACATATCTACATCATATTTTATACCAAAGTAAATCCATGATGGATTAAAGACTTATCGTTATTTTTATTATATTTAATCTTTAATCCTCAGGAATTTATTTTTTTAATACTCAGTGATGGTGAGGGCACTTCGATATACTGTCAACTGAGTGTGAATTTTGGCAAAATTTTTCCACAGCAAAGTAGCAATATGTACCATTGTCTTAAAAACATTCATATGTGACTTACCATTTTATGGTTAGAAATATATTTTTAAATATTCAGTAACATTTAAAAAGGTTTTCATTATTACATGATAATACTAGCAAAGTCTTGCAAACACTGTAAGTATTTATCAATATGAGATTGGTTAAATAAATTAGGGAATATTCAAACAGTTAATTGATCTATGGTCATTAAAATAGTCTATATTTTATTTATGTGGAGAAACGTTCAAAATTCCCATTCTTCTGTCTTTCTCCGTTTCTATTTATATATATAAATATGTATTTATCTCTCTATATAAATATATATTTCTGTCTATATATGTTAAATATATATACACACATATATGCACACACATAAATTGCAAGTAAATACACCATAAGGCCAATGATTGTTAGAGGTAATAAAGTCATCTTTTAAAATTTCTTTTTCTTTTGTATTTTCTGATATTTTCTCTTCTTTGCTGAAATCACAAATTACTCATAAAATAGGCTATTCTTATTTTCATGGAAAAATAATTTTAAGCATTTTTTGTGAAGAATATTTTTGTTCATTATACTTGCTTTGATTGCTAATTGATTTTATATAAAGATGTCTGTGGCCCTCATCAGACTATAAAAATAGTCCCAATACCTTATACACCTTTATATCCCCCAATGTGCCTATAATTCTGCTCAATGATTAAGAAATATTGGCTATATTAATATACTGAATATGGTACCATCATTTTTAATGTAGTCTCTTAATGCTGAAAATATAGAGATTAATAAACATAAACTTATAGTCTCTGCCTTTAAAGGCAATCAAATACTTTTTGAAAAGGCAGCATAACATAATGGGTCAATAAATGTGATATGGACAAAAAGGTCACTCAAAGTTTTCTGGGGAATGAGTACCGTACTGTAAAGAAGAATTAGGACTTATCCAGATGAAGAAGCTGTGGGAAACGAGTCTGTTACAGAGATGAAGCAGTAAGTGAAGAGGACTTGGGATTAAGAAAAATTCAATCCTTAAACTTTTTTGAAAAGCTTAATTGTTGGATCCTAAAAGATAGAAGGTAGTAGAGGCTGCTAGATCTCCAAAAGCCTTAAGTAGTGTGCTAAGAGCTTTAAATTTTATCTTCAAAGTAGTGGAAGCCTTTGACATAGGTTAAGTATGAAAAGAGAAAATGTTCACCATAGTATGAGAATGCATTTTGAGATTTATTTCATGTGTTCAAGATGTTGTAGTTCTTTGGAATCTCTGGAAATACACTCTTGACACATGATATACTGAATTTGTATTGGACACTAGTAAGTTTTTTTTTTTCCATAAAATTTCCCTCATATTCACTTTTGCCCTCTTCTCTTTCATATGCATGGGCCTTGATGCATCTTCTAAACACATAAACACAAAAATTAAAAGACATATATTAATAAGTAGCAAATAATAAAGTAAAATTGGTAGTCACAAATAGTCAATAATGGTAAAGCATAGACATGATTCAAGTGTGGAAAGTTTCCTAGGTGAGATAAATTCAAAGACAAGTCTTAAAAGAAGCAGCATGTAGGAATTCACTGTGACGAGGAATAGTTCTAATGTATGAAAATACATACAAGATAGCAGAATGTAACTCACACATGGGGTCGTGGTACACAGTGGAGAGATCTTACAGACGAGTGAGTAAAGTGCCAGAACAATTATTTTTCCATATGGAGGAGGGAAAACAAAAATATACTAAAGATGTAAAAAATCAAAATGTTACAAAGGTGGTAGAGTAAAATATAGATAAATGTCTTTTGACCTATAAATAGAGAAAAAATTTATGAGACACAGAAAACAAATAAAAAATGAATAATAAATGAGATTATCAAAATTAAAAACTTTGTTAGAAAAGACTTAAAAATGAGAGGGGGAGAAGATATCCAGAATTCACATGAAATACATATCAGGATACATAAATAAATTCTTCCTATAAAAAGAAGGCAAACAAAACATAAAAATATGAAGAGACATAAACAGTTCAAAGAAGGAGAAACTTTAATGACCAAGATATTTATATATGCTCAATCTTCCCAGAAATTAACACAATATAATTTTAAAACATAATCCCTTTCGCATCCTTGAAATTAGGAAACATTAAAAAGTCTTACCATACCAAATGGAAAAGGAAGTAGGGAAACAGACACTCCATATATTTCTGGCAGAAGTATAAAATGGCACAACTTCTTTAAATAACAATTAAATTATCTAATAAATTTGACTGTATACATGTCACATAACCAAGAAATCTTATTTCTAAGGAAATTATTGCACAAATGAGGCAGGAGATATGCACAAGCATGCTCTCAAAGTCTCATTGGTAATATGTGGGACATGAAGGGATAAATAAAATAGAGTATGTTAAAAAATTATCAGTATATTCATATGCTATAAATGAGATACTATACATCACTTAAAATGAAGGATCTAAATCTTATACATGACAAAAGATGTTGAATAAAGAAGCAAGTTAGAGATGATTACATGAGTGCAATTTGCAAGCACATGATTTTTGTAGATGTAAAGCCATTTGTACATATGTAGCTGTATTACATATACAGGGGTTGGTTCCAGATCAAATTTGTGATAATTGTGTCTGGGGATGGAGAATAATGGGGATTTGTAGGTGAACACAGGGATTTCAATTTTAATTTCTGTAAAAATACACTGAAAATAAATATATCAATATCATAGTCTTTGTTCATTTGTTTACATGAAGAGATGAGTACATGAATGTTAGATTACTCTGTGCAGATTTCATGTTTTTAAAAATTGTATTTTGAAAATATGGTTGGATTTGGCTTTTCTGAAAAATGGGATATGTTAAAGAGAAAACATATTGAGACTTAAGCTCAAACTTGATATAATGAATGCTACAAAATAATTAATAATTTGTGATCATGTTACTAGAGTGAAATAACAACTGGCATTTGAAACTCTCTGGCAATCGCATTGAAGAATGCAATTTCTATTTGGTAATAGAAAGAAGAACTAAGGTGATATTTCAAGAAATATGTTAAATATGTTTAAATGTTCAACTTAGCCAGGGCAGTGCAAGAAAATATAGTTCCTTCGTGTGAATTACTGAAAGCACTCTCTCCATTGGGATGAATTGCAAAATTACACACCTTTCTTGTGAAGGTATGATAACATAGCACCCATTTCCCTAACTGATGCAACACCAGGCCTAGGAAGTGGCTTGACTAACTGTATTTCAGCACACATTGATATATCTAGCCAGGAATGTTCATATTTTGGTAAAAACCAACAAATTTGGTTTTTAAGCATGCTGCTTTGGAGATTTTATGACACAAGAATGTACAATTTAATATATTTTTTGGCTTGCTCTTATACTTTGTGTAGTGTGATGTGCATTCTCTATTATGCTTATATATAATTTTTGAGTTTATATTCATGAGCAATCCAAGTTTCAGTCATTTTATTATAGTCTTTGCTTACGTCCTAGCCATGGAGTAACTAAATTCTGTGCCAGAAAAATTGTCAGAATTCAACCGAAACCTCTTGTTTCTATGAGTTTGGGAATATTATAGTCAGACTACCAGGTGTTTAATGGCCTTTACCTTCTATGTACATGTGAAATAAGCTGTACATATATAAGTATATTTGAACACTTATGAAAGGCACATTTGTGTGTGTGGTGTGTGTGTGCCTATAGAGATAGGTAACTTCAGAAGCAGGCAAAGGAAGGTGCTATCTTTGAACCATCTAATGAATGGCTTATGACCTCCCCTATTAACTTATTTTGTTGTCCAAAGTTGCAACCTGCTAAGCCAAAAATGATAGATGTACCTTGGTATTTCCATTGTCTCTAATGAACACAATCACATGCTGAATAAGAACACATCCTCTGTGTTTGAACATAACTAACTAACCAACGTTTGAAATTAAAAGACCTATAACTTTTTTATAAGGTCTGTTTCCACTTAAGCACCATGTGGATGTACATTTCCAAATAAATGAATTCTTTTTTTAAAAAAATTTCCATTTTTTAAAAATTTTAAAGTATTATGGGGGTACAGATCTTTTTGGTTACCTGGATCACTTTTATATTGGTTGAGTCATGGTTATAAATGTGCCTGTCACACAGATAGCATTCACTGTACCTGTTAGGTAGGTTTTCGCCCTTCTTGTCCTTCCCCCTTCCCCCTGCTTGATTTTCTTGATTTCCTTTGAGTTTTGCTTCCCTCTATGCACATGTGTGCTTATCAGTTAGTTACAATTTAACAGTGAGTAAGTACATGTGGTGTTTTTTTTTTTCCATTCTTTAGATACTTCACTTAGGATGATGGACTCCGGTTCCACCCAGATTGTTGCAAAAGGCATTAAGTCATTCTTCTTCGTGGCTGAGTAGTATTCCGTGGTGTACATTTTATTAATCATTTCATGAATTAAAATACAAGAATGCTTAATGTTATTGTGCACATACACACATACACTTATATATGTATGTGTGTATACATCTACGTATATGTATACACACACATATACACATGCACATACTAAAAACCTGGCTTTAGCTAACATTTTGACTGTTTAGTCCAGCAAGTGAGCCATGAATAATACAACTATTCTGCAAGTTCTTTGGGCCAAAAGGTAGGAAAGGCAAACAAAGTCTTGGGAACCCATGAGGATAAATGTCAGGGAGGAGTGATCAAAAGTTAAGTTTTAATATTAATACTTAAACCTCTATGCCCATATAAGCTGAACTGGATAAGGTGAGACAAAAAAGACATAAAAGAAAAAACTAATAGAGAGAAGTGAGAAACAGAACATGGCAATATGTCTTCTCTGAGGAAAAACTTCACCTTGGGCAGCAATCCAAAGACGAACATAGGAGTTTGGAGAGAACACTATTCTGTAGATCAGGAGACAAGGATTTTAAATCTACCTCTGTCATTACAAAGTTGTTGATTTCTGGGCAAATCGTCTCCATTTTCTGAGCCTTGTTTATTCATCCACTGATCATGCATCTCCATGTCCTTCCAAGATAGTATAAACCCTCGTAATCTCTTTTTATGGTACTCAGAAATTACTGTTATTGTGGTGTCATATCCTTTTATCTAATCTATGCTATATCAGTACCCTTTCTTGATTCAATCTTTTTCACCATAACATTGCAAAAGTTTTGAATCTGTCAAATGGACAAAATTTCAGAAGTTCATGGGAAAACCTTTATGTTCAACTAAAAAATTGTACTAATTGTACTTCCTTTAATAAATCCCAAGACCATAGTCATGTCCAAACTTCAAGGTTCATGAAACAAATTTGACATTGCAGAGCCATCATCTTTCCCTTTTATATCCTAGCACTTTCCCCCACAGAACTTGCCATAATAGGCCTGAGTCTTTATATCAATCCCACCAAATAGTATTGTTTGAAAAATGTTAAGAACAAGTTCAACTTAGTGGAGAGACAAACATAATTGTCACTTGGGTAAAGTGCAAAGTTATTTGCAAAATAAAAGATCATAAAAATGGACCAGTCAGAACACCTGGAACAGAGATTAACAACATTTTCAAAGTAGACACAATAATGCCCACTTGTGAACACCTGAAATCGTCATCCCTGGTGTTCACAGTTGAGAATGTTGATATCTGAATGAAGGATAATCATCTCAGATGTTCAGGAAACTCAACTGGCCTCTCCAAGTCTGGCCATACAGGAGCAGTTCAGGTAGGCTTGTATGGACATTTGCTGGGAACCACCACATCGAAACCCAAGGATTTCATCAATCACATGTTCATCATTATACTACATGAACAATAACTAGAGTGAGATTCAGTACAGTCATCCCTGAGCACAGCCCTCATAGTTTTTATTTAACTCTTCCAGTCTCCGCAAACTAAAGCAGCTTGATCCTAATAATTTCCTGACCCCAGAGCTATGACATTAGTGCAATAGCTAATTTTCCTGATTTTTTGGAGTTTTTTTGATTTGTAACTTTTAAATATTTATTTATTTTTATTTCAGAACATCATGGGGGTACAAATGTTTAGGTTACATATATTGTCTTTGACCCGCCCAAGTCAGAGCTACAAGCATGTCCTTCCCCCAGACAGTGGGCACCACTCCTATTAGGTGTGAATATACCCATCCCCTCCTCCCCCCTCCCACCTGCCTGATACCCAGTGAATGTTACTACTATATGAGCATGTAAGTGTTGATCAATTAATACCAATTTGATGGTGAGTATATGTGGTGCATGTTTTTCCATTCTTGTCATATTTCACTCAGTAGAATGGGCTCCAGCTCTATTCAGGATAATACAAGAAGTGCTAGTTCATGATTGTTTTTTTTTGTGGCTGAGGAGTACTATATGATATACATATACCACATTTCATTAATCCACTCATGTATTGATGGGCACTTGGGTTGTTTCCACATCTTTGCAATTGTGAATAGTGCTGCTATAAACATTCGAATGCAGATGTCTTTTTTATAGAATCTCTTTTTTTCCTTTGGGTAGATGCCCAGTAATGGGATTGCTGGATCAAATGGTAGTTCTACTTTTAGCTCTTTGAGGTATCTCCATATTACTTTCCATAGAGTTTGTACTAGTTTGCAGTCCCACCAGAAGTGTATGAGTGTTCCTATCTCTCCACATGCACGCCAACATTTATTGTTTTGGGACTTTTTTATAAAAACCATTCTAACTGGAGTTAAGTGATATCTCATTGTGGTTTTGATTTGCATTTCCCTGATGATTAGAGATGTTGAGATTTTTTCATATGTTTGTTGGCCATTATTCTGTCTTCTTTTGAAAAGTTTCTGTTCATGTCCTTTGCGCACTTTTTAATGGCCTTGTTTGATTTTCTCCTGTTTTCCCAGATGTTCTTGAGAGCCATGCTAACAGTCCCTCAGACATCATATAAAGCCTATCCTACCTAAGATTAAATCCTAATTCAAGAAGGCTGAAGCCTGAAGCACACGGTGGTCCTGAGGCCCTACACGGGTCCAAGACTAGGTCGTGTTGATCCTTTCATTACAGGGCAACAATTAAGGATGATCACCAAAACAACACAGAAAAGTAAGAATGTAGGAATTTGGAAGGGGCAGAAGGAGATGATATCTAAAGAAGACATCCATCTAACCCAAAGACAATCCCAATAGCGTGAGATGAGACACAGAATTTGGCAAATAGGAGGTAACAGGATAAATGAACTGGAAAGCTATGACTGGAACCTATGAAGGATTCTGAGCAGACTGTGTAAAAGAAATATCTTGGACTGCCCAGTGTACAAAACTTGGTTATTCATTGTTCTGTCTGCAAGCCTTCTATGAAAATGTGATTATAAAGCTCATGACTATCCTTCCTCCAGCTAGAATGGATGGATGGATGAGTACATAGTTAGATAAATAAATAGATATTGATGAAATTATAGACAAAATAATTTCCTTCTATGTGTTTTAAATCATAAGTTGCTTTTATTTTCTAACCTATCTCAAAAAGCATTAACATAAAACACTTTTAGCCTGAATTTCTGCCAAACGTTTGCATTGTTAATGAAGTGGCCAGGATGGTGGCTAAAGATTCCAGTTCTATGGAGTCAGAAAGAAATCCCAGAAGGTTTGAAATTAACTGTGTGGTATATTTTAATATAAGAATGCTTCTAAATAAGTTTTCAAAGTTTATATGGATTGACTGTCCCTCTACCTAAGTTCTTAAAGTAATTCTTAGTAGTGCAGTAGAAAGTCTTGACTTTGGATTTAAATGAATCTTTTTTTTAAATTCTTGTATTAACTTTGTTAGGTGTTTGACCTTGGGTTGTTATCCTAACCTCTTCCCTCCTAAGTTTACCTCATCTACATAATAGAAACAGCAATATTTTAGCCACAGAGTTGCTATGGAAATTAATGGAATGATTCATGCAATGTACCCAGTGCATCCTTGCCACATAAGGAATGCTCTAGAAATGAATTTTTATGACTAACTTTATGAATTTCCAGAAAAGGTAGATGGTATTTAGAAATGGACAATGAGATGAGAATCATAGAATTGTAGCACAAAATTGTAACCCAAATAAAATGGAAATATAATTTGATATAAAGATATCAGGGACATAATCAAAACATGAAAAAGTCATTAATATATTCTATGACCCTGCTGTGTTCATAACACAAATAACATCATAAAGTCTATAGGACTTATGCCATTCTAAATATTAATTGTAGATCACTAAGTATTAATAAATACTTATTTAAATTATATATAAGTACAACCGTGTTATAAATATTTTCTGCTTTTTTTATTATGTGCAAGTAATATATATTGTTACAAAAATTCAGGGGAAAAAAGAATATTTTCAAAAATCACCTGTTAGTCTACCTCTCAGAGAACTACTACTAACATATTGTGAATAAATTTCCAGTCCATTTATGTTAATACATCAATGTATACAAACACACATGTAGTTTTAAAAAATAGAGTAATTTACTCATGCTATAAATACTCTTTTGTATCATTGTTATTCAACTATTACATATGAGGTCTGTTCAGAAAGTATCCAGTCATGCAATATTAACAATGGCTGGATTCTTTCCGGACAGACCTTTATACATCCATTTTGTTAATGTCCTTAATAACTTCCCAAATAAAATATGCTGCAATATTCTGTGCAATATGGTGACTGAGCAAAGGTGCTATTCTGAATGCTCTTATAAAAAAACTACTCTAGAGACCACAGGCTTTTGGAAGCTGGGTTATAATTTTATTTCATAAAATAAAACATCTGTTCTATTTAAGTTTTTCACCTGATCATGAACCCATATTTTATTCTATTTTGAAACCATGACATACTGATTTGTGAAATACCTTGTGATCTTTGGTTGAAAATGCTAAATATTAGTGTAATCATTTATCTTCACATAGTAAAAACCCTTGACTGGAAAAGGCATTGTTTTATTTTCCTGATGCACTAGGAGAAGTTATTGCGTTTTTGGCTCTAGCTATTGCTATTAATTTTCCAACTTTTATGACCATGAACCACCGCCCTCAAATTCTTTTCTTCCCATTTTCATCAATATAGCTATATATAATCTTGCTTTTGCAGTGAGAAAATGCAGACCAACAGTGCATTACAATTGGCAGGCTTATGCAAAATTAAATATTACCTGTTGACTTGAGCAGACCTTTACATCAGCTCTGAATCTATAATCATTTTTCAGATGGACCCCATCCATTAATTTAGGTACTTCAAGACAACCAGTAAGCAACAATATTAGCATCATATATTTTATTTATTAATAAGTAATAGGAACAATGGAAATTTCTATTCTTTAGCATTCAAAGTCACTAAAGCTTAATTAACAATAACTTTATATACCTGGGACGGAAGACAAATAGTTTCTTATAACTCAGTTTTATACATATATATATATACATATACACACATACATATATATATATACACACACACATACTTATTAAAACAAAGTTGGGTTTTTTAATATTTCAACCATAAGCATAGTTTGAGGATTTAACTCTAAGAGATCACTACATAAATAGCAATAATTGCCATTTAAATCATGTTAATAGCTTATCCTCTATCCTAAAGTATTTGTATCATATCATCAGTTTCTGCTTTTCCCTATCTCTCTCTTCCCCTGCCTCAATTAAGTAGGTTTTCTATACTATTGTTATGGATATTATTATGATTTTGTTCTGTGTTCCATCATAGGTTTATTTTCTAAAATCCCTTCTTCATCAGAAACCTATTAGTTGTTAAAGTATCATACTTGCTACTTAAGTCTTAGTCTTAAAACAAATAATAAGGCAGAGATCTGGTTACTGCGTGTGCTGGGAAGATAGCAGAGAATGTCACTTATAAGGACATGGCATTTTATAGTGGGTCTGAAGAGAGCAAAATTTCATTTACATCCTGACCACTAATCTCATCACCTCATCTTCATATTGCCTGAATGGTAGTGACATTGATCAGTGTGTTTTAATAGAAAGAACACTCCATGGTAAGTAACACAGGACATTCAAATTCTCCTCCTGCCACTTCTGTGTGGATTGAATTGAATGACAGAGGCAGTAAGATCTTAATTTCAAAATCCCCATTCTCATTTATTTGTCTCATGCCCTGGAAAAGCTACCTTTCCTTTTTGAGCACTGGTCTTATGTCTAATATGGGAATAATAATACGTTCTTGCAAAACTGTTGGGAAAATTACAACTGCTGAATATCCTGTCTAAACCAGCTCCCAGCATCTCACAGTGACTCAAGGAAAGGTAGCAGTTGTTATCTGTCAGTCATTCCAGTTAAACTTTCTGGGAAATAGGCTCAGGAGTCCTTGGGGTTTCCTCCCACTACCCCTTCACTGGCCCCATCTACATTTTAACACAGAGGAATTTATTATACCAGTTGAAGACAGTTGAGTAAAATAGAAGAAAATAATAGAATATTTTTTGTAGCAAGTACCTTGATTGGACACCCTAATCAAGAATTTCTTTAAAGGAGAAACTTAATTGAGAACTTAATTCTTTTCTTCCCTTCCTCCCTCTCTTTCTTCTGTCTCTCAATTTTACTGTTCCCTCTCTATATACACACCCATGTACATGCAGACATACAGCATAAGAACATACAATCACATTCACACAGACATTCTCACCATTTATTACAAAATTACTGTCCTATTCTATTTTCATTTAAAGATATTCTAAAAGATTTTTAAAAGGATTTAAATTTTTGTTCTTAGTAGAAAGAATATCAGTAATGTCTCTGACTTTAATTTTTCAGGAATCAGTACTTTTTGCTTCTTAGAAATTTATGTATGTAAAATTTCATGTAGTAGCCACAGGTAAGCAACAGTGCAAGCTTTTTAATGTAAAACATGTATAAGAATGTCTTTATTTAACTCCTGATAAAATCTGAGAATAATTCCTTGCCTATAGTCCTTAAGAACCATTTTCAAGCTGTTTTAGTAGTATGATTAACATGATTTTAAATTAAGGTATACATGTTTAAATCCCTAGGTTCTGCTCAGATATTTTTTCTGAAGGTCCTCTTGCCCATATGAAAGGCTGCACTTTCCTATTTCTCTCTCTCTATTCCATTTCTTCTTAATGCAACATATGGTATTTCTGAGCCACACATATCCCTATTTTTGCATTAAGGAAGAGTTGTCAATCTATTTATGGAAGCCAAGGTTTTTGCTGTGCTCTCTTCTCTAGTGATATAAAACTCCCAAAATAGGTTAAAAAATCTTGTGCTTCAATCTCAAAAACTATAATGATTAAATAATCAGTTGTGATGATTAAGTAATGGCAGCCCTTTTCTGCCTTCCGTTCTCCTATGCTTTGAAATATGTTCTGAAGCCTCTGAATTTTAGGGGAAGTTTCCCTCATGGATGTTAGGTATTTAGATGTATCATGAACTGAAAGAAAATGTAAAGAATGAAATCTTTCAACCAATATGCTTCCAAAGTTGCAACATCAAGATCCACAAAATAAGATACTGAAAGAATGTGGCAGTATCACACTGTTCAGCAGCATCTCAAACCCTCTGAATTGTAAGCGATATTCAGTGACCTCAGCTTGTCCTTGAGGCTTGCTAGGAAAAAGATAGTGTTGCAGTGAGAGCCCTGGCAGTGACTGGAGTCAAGTTTAAAATGAAGAATGCTGCTGTTTTGCATCTCTACAAAATCAAGCTTGTAGAGCATCTGAGAGGTACATCTGGCCTTTTAATGCATTAAAATAATTTTTTGGTAGTATCATGCTTTTCTATGAAGCTAAGTGAATTTTTTTCTCACAAATCGGTAGAGACTAATAAGTCTGTGAACTTTCACATATTCAAATAGCCTTAGAGGCAAAATTTGGTAAGCTTTATTAACGCAGTTTCAAGTGAGGAGATTGGATATCATTTGAAAACTTGACAACTCTAAATGTACTCTTAAAATAAATAGTTTGGACCTGCTTTTCATTCTTGATTTACCATAAGTTGTTTTAACTTTTTCAAGTGAGCAAAAAAGGAAAACCTATTTGCATCCTTTAGAGACTAATGTGAGTTGAAGTGTTATTTTTTTTAAGCCTCAAGTGAAATAAGTTGTGGAGGAGAAAGTGAGTTAGAATAAACTAATAAACTTGCTATAGTTGAAGATCCACAGTTCTGCTAACATAAATTTACCATAATACCTACTGAATAGGTTCTTTAATGAAGTTAGAGATAAAATTCATATATTCTTATTGGATTTTTACATTATGCATGATATTCATGTACAAGAAATATCCTTTGAACATGGGGGAGATGATTCTTTTCTCATTATTACCCTTTAACAATGGAATTGATTGAGATGTTTTAACCAGGCATTCAAAAAGCCTCTCAGTTTAATCTTCATATGCAATTTAAATCCAAAGCCTTTGCAAAACAGGATTTTACATCTAAATATATTGAAAATATTCATTAACAGGGTTAAGCCAGCACTTTTACATCCACCATGAAGTTACTCACAGGTTAGGCAGAGTCTGGAAGGCACTAAATAAAGTATAGAAATAGATCTGGCTATATATATTATCATATTTAGTTGCAAGGTAATAACTCAGTAAGATACATATTATTGCCTTAGTTCCTCCAAACTATTGTTTCTTAGTTTTGTTTATGGATTCAAATGTTATTGTTCAATATGTGCAAAAGCTGCATAAATTATTGTAGTGCACAGGCAGTATGAAACCACCAATTTACTTTACCTCACCACAGCATTAGATGTCAAGGTGTCAAGTTGTCCCTTTAGGTTTCATTGGCAAACATAAATTATTGCTAATAGACTGCGCCAGCGAAATTTCTGAGTAACAAATGACTTTGGAAAGCGTCACTACCAGGAGCTATAGGACACTTGAGATAATTTATGATACAAATATTTTCAAAAGCTGGTCTGCTTGGAAGGTTGATTTCTAAATGTAAAATAAATAACTGACAGAGTTCTGTGTGTTCAACTCATCCTCCTGCAGTTTCTGTCAAATGTATTCTTAAAGAAGACGTAGCTCTGACTGCAAACCTGCTGTGCCCTTAGAGCTCCAAGGTAATTGGTGGAAGATTCAGCTTCAGGTGAATTCTCCAAGTTCCTCCAAACTAATTCTTTTTTTTTTTTTTTTAAGAGATTCAGTTGTTATTGTTTCACAAAAAATGTAGGGCTATTTTACATTCTAAAATACCGTGAGCTTAGATAGGGTAGAATTCCCAAGGAATTCTCAAGAAACTCCTTGAGTTTCTTCTCTTTGCTGCCTGTTCCCTCCCTACAGTGGGAAAAGCAAGGAGAGGGGCAGAAAATGTAACACTCTGTGCATTCCTTTTAAAACTTTTTTTACTGGAACATCTAGCAAACTCATTCACTTTTGAAGGAGATTCTGAAGGGAGGCTCCACGAAAAAGCTTAGAGAGAAAAAAGTCAGGAAAAGAAATATCTATGACTGAAATTAAAGAGATCTCTACCATTTACAACACAAATTTTTGCATTCTTCTATTTGGGCTCAGTCAAGGTAAGAATTGGGCAGGCCAAATATCAATATAACCAAGAGAATCTGATAGGCCTGCACTATTTCCACTCTAAGTTCATTTTTTCCTTCACAGAATTTGATATAATAGAAAAGTAAAGCTAAAAGATAACATACAAAAATTGATATAAATATCAATATTTTAAAATATCAAGTAGAAATATGCCATAATAGTCACAGCTATAAACCTACATAGAAAAATGGAAGTGAATTGTTTAGCAAAAAGTTAACTTTTGAATTCCCTCAGTATCTATTTATCCTTTATTATATATTCTATTTTTGCAATGTTTCTAATCCAATTAGCCCATGGATACTCATGTACTTAGCATTTCTTAGTAATGTTTGGAATAATTTTTAATGAAAACATTGGAAACTAAACGACATAGGTAATCTGAAAAAAGAAGCTAAATTATTCCTGGGCTTCAGTGTAGAAAGTGTTTCAGTGCTTTTCAATGTGGGAACTCACTCTAAAAACAATACAAGTAACCTTAGAAGATGATAAACTGAGAAGGGGGGAGGGGGGCAGAGGGTGAGGGATAAAAATCTAGCGGGTACAATGTACAGGTACACTAAAAGCCCTGACTTCAGCATTATGTAATTAATTTATCCAGGTAACAAAAAACACTTTTACCCCCTAAATCTATTGAAATAATAAAAAAAATAATAAAATAAAAGGATAATAGACATTGCCAAAAAAAACCAAAAAGACAATCTAAAGAAAAAAAAAACAGAAGATGTTTGGGAAAATATTTTGCTCTTAAAAGTTAATTTGCCATAATTTGACGTATTTTATGGTTTGGCAAACAAACAGCTAAAGAAAAAGAATTTTTAAAAACATTTAAAAAGACTTATTTTACTATCTCTTACATTTTTCCTATCAATTTCTTTAAATGGAAAAGTAAAATCTTCCATACTTGTAATAAGTTTGTTTATAGTCTTTTATTATTTAATGACATGTTCAAATTATTTTTATGAGTATTCTCTTACTTCTATTAAAAAAGATAAACTTGGCTAAATATATATTTTTAGATCTTACTATGGGGTTTATCAACATTTCTTGAGCATAAAAATAAAGGAGGCCTTGTTAAAGTGGAGACTGTCACCTCCGTTTGCAAAGATTTTGAGTCATACACTAGGGGTGACATGAGTCTCAGTAATCTGCATTTTAGCAGGTAGCCCATATGACTTAGATGTTGGTATTGCATAGACCACACATGGAATGAAAGTAGTGAGGCATCACTTGGCAGTGTTTTTTTTTATAAGCAGACCTATGTATCAGATAAATCAAAGTATTTTCTCAATCTAGGACTTCATAATTAAACTACCCATTAATTTATTAGTTACTATTCTGGTCATTATTAATGGAACATATTTATTTTGGAGGCAGTTAAAACTTATCTGATATTTTAAATATTACTCTATTATTAAATTTAAAATTAATAATGAGATGAAACAGATACAAGAGAAAGTGAGAACTTTGGAATCAGACACACCTGGATTGGAGTCCCATCTCTGCCACTTACTCAATGTTTAATTTTAGGCAGTTGTCTTAATCTTTGACAATTATTTTGTCTTTTGTTTTTTGTTTTTCCAAATGACAGAACTAATAACTACTTTTCAGGGTTATTGTAAGGAATAAAATAAATTTTGTGTATGCATCTGGCCAGTAGTAGGGCATCTATAAATGCTTTATAAAAAACGGTAATTATTTTACTTCTTTCCCTTGTAGAAAAGTATACAAATGTTATCTGGTTTCCCTAGTGATTGAGTATCCATTACCATTGCCTAATTTATCCAACTAACTGCTGAATCCTCTTGCATCTTTCTAAGGTTCAAGCCACCATCATTTCTTCCCAGGATTACAACAAAAGCTTCCTAATTATTATCCATGATTTTAACATTACTCTCTTTTAATCCATTTTCTGCCATACATCCAGGCTGATTTTACTCCTATTTAAGTCTATGAGACATCTCTCTGCTGCTTAAAATTATCAATGGTTCCCTGCTGTATTAAGAAAAAAGGTTACTCTACAAAGCCTTTCATGATTTTGACATTACCCATGTTTCCAGCATTATTTCTAAACATTCTTAATGATTCTTACTCCCTAATCTTTAACCACATATTAATAGAAATTGCAAATTCCATGAAGAAACCCAAGCATCTTTTACCTATTCCTTATGTACCTTACTCTACCCTTCACCTGGTTACACTTTACATGTTTTAGGTCTCATATAAGACATTCCTTCTTCTTACATGCTTCCCCCCCAGACTCTCTGGTTTTACTTTTCCAGAGTCTTTTTATGACATCTACAACAAACATCATACTGTATCTTAGTTGCCTACACTTGCCACTCTGCACTAGTAGATCATGAGTCCCTTTAGCCTGGGCATTACATTTCTTTAGTTATCATATTCCAGTGCTTAATACGGTGTTTGTCTCATAATACTTCTCCACGAAAAGTATTTGTTGAAAGAATGAAGGAATCATGTTATGGAATTCTACGGCGTCAAAGCTCCCAGGCTCTGAATTTATCATCTAAACTTGTCAGTCATGGTGAAGATGGGAATGTGGTAAACTTAAAGGCTGATAGAAAATTCTAAGATTACCAAGCTTCTAGATAATACAAAGGGGTTTTCAGAAAGCACATAGGCATTGAAGGCTTTGGAGCAATCTTCTTGCAACTACAGCTGGATACATTTTGCTGCAAAATATATTCTCTGTCACACAGTATATTTCACAGTGTTTTTCTAGCTCGGCAATAACAGAGGCTAGTGTTTTCAGTATTCTTCACTCTATCATGTTAAAATATGCTAAAAATTCAGAAATTAGAGAACTATTAACCCTTGATCAACTGAGGTCATATTTATACTTTTTTTATTAACTAGGGTCATATTTACAATTTTTAAAACTTAAAATCACTTTGTTTACACCAAGATTTTTCATCATGGAAACACATTCTTGAACTTGGCAAGAAATAATTTTAAGTTTCACACATCTGTGTATGGTGCACTTAAAGATTTTGTTTTGCTTATGGATACAGTATTAATTGTTTTAATATTTTTATTTCATCATCAGAGATATTAATTTCACAGAAATGTATTAAGAACCTACAAGTTGTTAGACCATGTGCTTAATAGGCATTCAAGATAAAAGACTAAACTGTTCTAAGCACATGTGATCATGATAATCACAAATTTACATTTAGCACAAGTTGAATTTTCAACAATGATTTTAAAGGGTTCCTTGAACATTTTGTTTAATTCTACTTTCAGGTAGTTTTTGTAGGATTTCATAAATTGGCCTTGATAAAGGACAATATATATACTTCTTTGCAAAAATTCTGAGTATAAAATTTGGAGTTTCTATATTTGGATATAGTAGATTTTTACCTAGCTAAAAAGCTAATAGATTAATAGGTGGGAAGAAAACCTTTGAACTTTTTAAACTCTTCATATTAGAATTAGTATTAAATCATGTATCTGATTATTATTGTAATGAAAATTAATGAGTATTTTATCATAGCTATAATTATATATAATATAAAGATACACTATATAAGTTGTAATTATTATAATTTAAAAAATTCAGTAGGCAATAGAGTATGGAGACTGACAGAATGCCTGAACATTGAGAATTGATTTCTCTATAATTTTAGTATAAAGAAAAGGGGAGAAGCCATAAATACGTATTAAATGCCTATTGTATGTCAGACATAGTGCTAAGGCTTTTATACATGCAGTTTAAGCCCACATGGATTGTGTGAATATTAAAATAATTTTTAAAAATACATAAATTGGCTAGTACAGTGCTTGAGACACAATAGGCAAAAAATAAATTAAAATACTATTCTTCTTATTCTTTACAACCAGCCTGAAGAAAAAATTCCTCCATTTTATAGATGAGGAAAATAAGCTTCAAAAATATTGTTTTTTGATCAAAGCCATGGAAGTGGCAAACCAAAATTCAACCCATTTCTCTTTGCCTTTCATGTTCTTATTCCAAGTCACTTTTCTGGATCTGTACCCTGTAGACCAAGGTGTCTTCTTAGTTCTGTTCATAAAATTTAGCGAAGAGTACATATTTCCTTACAGAGTGCACCCCTTTTGCTGCCTTCCTTCCTTCTGTCTTCCCTCCCTCCCTCCCTTTCTACATCATTTTTCCTGCGCAATCCTATTACTGTTATTTTTTAAGGCCCTTGACAATTTGCTGAAAGAACTTGAGGACCTGTTATAGACATTTCAATAACCAATGTGCTATAGTAGAACAAATCACGAAAGAGGTGTTAGAAAGTTTAGTGTCAGTCATTAATGGAGCAAGCTTATCATACATGGGGAGAGAAATTAGAAAAATAAGTTAATCCAAGTGAAGTTGCTTTGTAGACTAAAGTAAGAATTAGGATCTTTTAGGAGACTAAACGTTAGGTTGAAAGACTAAAATTAAAAATTATTTGGCTATTTTATGAACTAGAGAGAATTCTGTTTGTGGATATTTTCAAGGAAAGGCTGATGATTTTCTGTCAGGGACACAAAAATGACATTGCTATATCTAGGTAGATTAGATGACCTTTAGTTCCTTTGAAACTCTGAAATGTGTGTTTAAATGTAGCTTTTGCTTTTATATTCCAGAACTCGAAATCCTTTTTTACCTATAGTTAAGGATGTAGTAGTTTTTTATCTTAGAAAATAGATGCCGTGGCTTCTTCACCTCAATATTTACTTGTAACCAACAAAATATCATCCAAGGACATTTCTTTCCAGGGACATTATCCCTTAAATAGATATCCAAGTATAAGTCTTAAAAAAGTATTTCTGGGACAACTTTGATTTTAGTGTCCTACTTATTTATGTCCTTCCTCTCAAACCTATTAATGAAATAATTTCCCTTTTCAGAATAGGATTATATGCTGTTTATTTGGGTAGTTCAATGATAAAGTAGGCCATTGGTTATAAAAGATGCTTTGATCACACAATCTTCACTAACAGCCTGGAAAAGAAAAGTCTTCAGAACCAGGAGTAAAAAGATGTTGAGCTTCTTCAGGGAAAATATGCTATCTGGAGAAAGAAGATTGTGGCCATTTATTGTAGCAATCATAAGTACAGTAAAGACTAGGGAAAAAGTTATCATTCAGTTTTAATCAGGTTACTCAAATAGAACAGCTGCAAGCAGAGATTGCTGTTTAGGCTGAAAATGGGAAAGACTCCTTCTTATAAAGTATAATGCTGTAGGGTCATATATGAAAAATGGAACCTTTCTCTGCTTTTTCCATAACAAAGCATAAAAGCATGCTTTAACCGGTTTGGGGCCTAACTGGCTATTGATTAATATCACCGTATAATGGCCCAGATGTGCTTTCAAGGACAAAGGTGGGTAAAAAAAAATCAATTTAATCACAAAATTTATTCTTTTTAATACATTTTGTTTCCTTTGAATTATGATTTCCAACATGCTAACAACCATGAAGACTATAAGTTTGAATGAAAGTTTCTTTAAATCTCTAAATATCACCCTGTACTAAGGTTATAAGTTGCCAAAAAACAGAAGCAATTTTTTAAAGTGAATTATGCTTATTAATTTAGCATTTAAAGTTTTTAATATTCATTTTTTCCTGTGGGGTAAGGATGGATACATGAATTGACCCATGATGTTCTTTTATTTTCCCTTAAAGGAAAAATCAAGAATATCAAAAAGCATAAAAAATTGCTATTATGATTTAATTAACATTAGCCTAATAAGAAAATGACATGTAAAATGTCAATTCTCTTTAGTAACATCAAAGTAATACCTAGGTTTGATCCCACAAGTGTTTAGAACATTATAAGCTGTGATAAGCTATGATCTCTGTTTAAGAAATGGAAATAAAAGACACTTCCTTCACTTTCTAATCTTTGCATGAAAGAAATCAAATTAACTGCCCAGGGGCCATAATTGACACTCATAAATAACCTGCTGTCTACAGGCACTGCCCTCTTGTTTTGGTGATTCTTCCTGTCTTATTAGAGGTAAATGAGAGAAACTTCTGTAGAGGGATTATTTTCAGGATTATTTTCAGTGCATAATAATCTTCACCTCAAGATTTCATTTTAGAAATCACTGATTGACTGTATTTGACCACAACTCTGACTAGGGTACATGCCACAGTGGCAGCCTTTGTTCTTTCCTTCAATACTGTGTTGCACCTGAGTTGCCATTTTGGTAATAATTATTCGAGCATTTGAAGCTTAATAGCAAAGATTGTGATAATTTTTAGAGTATTTTAATAGGCTATAATAGACTGGAATAATTCAGTCTTTTTTATTTTAAGATCATTCTATTGACAACCAGGGGAACTTTGGTTGTAGAAGAGAGAACGGGCAGAAATAGAAGAATTTAGGTCAATCAAAAATGTGTGTGCAATGTAGCTTAGGTTTTGAAATACCTATGTTTTCAAGAACATGAAGCAACAGGCATACTCAAGCAATGTTTGTGGGAGTAGAAGTATGTATATAATTAGGAGTAGACACTTGTCTTTGTGACATATGTTGAACTAAGAAAAAAAAACGCTGCCCTTCCCTTCTTAATGTCTTCCAAACAGGCCTCACCTGCTGACCCAGCATAATTACCTCTCCCAAGAGTCAGTGTTTTGTTATTTTATAAGAATATATCAAGTAGCTCATTATTTAGAAATGATTAATGTATCATTCTCTATTTAGGTATTGCAAAGAAAGACCCTAATGAAATGATGCAAGGGGTGGATAATTGAGATCCCCAAATACACGATAAGCATAGTATTTAAACAACTTGAAGCTCTTTCAACTGGTAAGTCAATTCAGTGACTAGCACAAAAATGATATATACCTGCTAAGTGGTGGAAAACTATCAAAGACTGATGAAAAGAACCAAAGACCAATTTAGCCCCTTATAATGTATGAATACTTAGAACCAAAGTTAAACCACTGAATTTGTGAATTGATAAAATATGAAATATAAAAAATGATTCTTAACAGTTATTAACTATGAATCTCTTCATTTAAGTGATACATGAGCCAAAAGCAAAACAAACAAACGAAACTCACAAAAGAGGAGACACTGGCTGATGACAGAACATTGTAGTGGGTCATGACCGGTCATACCCAAAGGAAGCATATAAGTATACACAATTTGAAAGATCCTTGGATCCTGTGACCCAAGAGTATAGGAGAAGGTTCTAAATATGGGAAAAGAAGAATTCAGAACCCTGAATCCAGTCATTAGGTCTTGATTTACAGGCTTACATGGTAGTAAAATTTGTTCCTGGGTATTATAAGACACTCATGGCAGAGGAAGATAGCAAAACAAATGATGTCTCATTTCCCTAGGATACAGTTTCAGTGCCGCCCATAGATGTTACTTTGTTAACTGAGTAGGGGGACTTTCAATTGTATCCTTTGTCTATATTCTTATATCCTTTTGACACCAAATAAAGCTTGTAGCTGAACAGATTTATTCTGTTTGAAGCTAGTGCCCCTCTTTTAGATAGAGGCTCAAGAATGACACCATAAACCACTAGGTCTCCAAAATACATAGCTTGGAAGCCTTTGCTATATGAAAAGGCATGTATTGTTTAAGGTTTTGGAGATTTTATAGAACTAGGATGTGTACTAAAAGTTTCATTCATATTTTAATAACAAAGTGTGCCTGATATAGGCATTCATTTTGTAAATGATCCTTATTTTTTTTCTAAATATATAATAAATTTGTTAAGTAAATGGTATGGGGCACACAACAGCAGCAGCACTTGGTGGAGGCTGAAACTCATGGGCTGATTTGCCAGCAGGTGCACACATACAAAGATCACTCACCGTTTTACAAAATTGATGCTGATACCCAAATGCAGCTGTTGTATCGTAAGGGCTCTGCCATACCAGAGAGACTCTTCCCTCTTATTTCTCTTCCTTATGATAAGAATACAAGAAGCTTTGTCACTGTCACAGATCTACTGAGCTGGGAAAAAAATAACCTGATTTTGGAATTGAGAATCCTTCTGGAGGAGAAGGACAGAAGACTTAGTCCCAACTTTAGTCTTCTTTTGATCTGAAAAGTCTCATATTGGTGAATTCGTCTTCAACATTACCTTATATTCGGTAATGCAAGAGAGTTGTCAAGATGATATGTGTAAAGTGTCTCTCTTTTTTTCTTCCCCTAAATCCCTCTCCAAGTCATCTGGAGGCTAGTGGCTGACTGGGGAGAAATAAATTGAAGATCATCTCTGGAGGGGAATGCAAGCCCTTAGGGGGCTTCCATACTCAGTGTTCTAGATGCTCCCCATTTTACCTTTTCAACTAATCTTCTAGATTAGTCTGTCTGGATTAGACTGTTTCGTCCACAGACAGTCTTCTGGATAATTCTTCCTTTTTAAAATAATGGTTCCTAGCTTCTTATCATTAGATTTCTTTAAAAGTTTTCTATTTAACTTCCAATAGACACCAGAGCAAGCATTAGTTTCTAACAGAGTAAGTTGTGTCACCTATAGTATACTCAGCCTCCAGTTGGCAATTCAACTTTTTAAAGATTCTGTCCAGGTTTTGTGTCAGCCTACCACTTCTTGAAGCTGTGTTCTGCCAGAGGACTCCAGATATCATGGGCCTAGTTTTCTTTGCTTTGCTTATTTTCCTCTTTTCCCTGGCTTGCTTAAAGATGATGCATCCTCCTCTCATAGGCTTTCTGGTGAACTACCCTTGTCCCCTGAGTGAATGTACCCCCCCTCTGAATATCACAGTTAAACCCTCCTTCCATGCCCTAAAACAATGTGTATTCCACATCACGCGTAGCAATTAAGGAAAAACAAAACAAACAAAAAAACTTGAGATGAATACTAGTAGCATCATTTGATTCAGGTTGGAACACATACAAAGAAGAATCATTTCAATTTTTTCCTTACTTGGTAGACTTCAGAGCAATGTCCTTTGGCCGTAGTATAGTTGTCTATAACATTTGTCAGGATTCCAGAAAAGGTTCCCTGCTCATTGTTTTCCTTAAGAATAAAGCCAAAACATGTGTAGTCTTGTGAGGAGGGGACAGCACTTGGCCACTGTGGTAGATGTGAAGATGCATAGTCCAAATTTCCCATCAAGGAAGACCTTACTGCCTAGCTGTAGGGAGTACAGTCTGCAATAGCATCTAGCTGTCATTTTCTTTGGGGTATGCTTTAGTTCAGTTTGGGGTGTGTTTTTAGTTTGACAGCCTCCTCAAATTAGGTTATGTACTTCTCAGTGCATCCTGCACTGGATACTAAGCCAGATTTAGGGACAAAAGGCCAGGGTAGGGCCAGGAGTCTGTGCTTATTATTTTGCCATTTAGCTACTTGGATTATAATGAATGAGAAAATTTTCAAGTTGAGCCTAGCTTTCCATGTTATTGTAAAGGTATATCCATCAAAGTAGGAACAAAAAACACATTTTATTGAAAAGTTTTAGCCAGATTAAAAAATTTTCAATATTCATATATATTATACTTTTGTGTCTTGCCTCGGACCAAGCAATTACACACTGGTACACCTGGTGTGCAAATAAAACATTGAAAGGATCTAAATGATGACCATAGGGCTTTTCCTAGAGCATAATGCAGTCATAATTTCATGTTTAGTGTTTGAGAGAGCAATTCTGTGTTGCATTGTGAATGTACATGTCTAAGTTTTCATTGGAATTTTGTATGAATGCCATGAAAGAGTCTGAACTTTGATTCTTAACTGCCATCATTGTTGAGCAAAGGTCTTGGGCAAATATTAATATGAAGAAAATTGTTTTATATAGATGGAAAATTATAGGGAGGAGGGTCACTGGGTACCAGGGTTCTTTCTTCTTTGTCATCTTGTGGAGAAATTGTGGGATTGTATCTCACCAGCAGTATCCTACTGCCCTGTTCTCCCTTTGCATGGGTCAAGAAGAAAAGTGGTCTCATATGGGGGGAATATATATTTTGGGATCAGGTACCAAGCAGTCTGAGATTACATGCCTGCTAATTTAAGAAGACCTTGGGGAAAACTAACTTCCCAGAACCTAGCAATCTTGGGGATTCCACTTCCTATGAAAAGTTGAGCTGTGTGCAGTCTCCAAATGGGAAGGGATGGTGAGTCCAGCTAGATTGTTAACAGGCAAGGCAGAGAGGTTGATTTGGGTCATTCACCAGACAAGTCTATTGCTCTCTACAGTCCACAAAACTCCTCTGCAGAACAAAAAGGAATAGAACCCATGTTTCCAAAGGTGAAACGTTTACAGCTACAATGTTTATAGAAAAGGACAGGATTTATGTTCTATCAGCAGTCAATCTAAATTTGGGTTGTTTTTCTCTCTGACTTAGCAGTATATACATGTAAATAAGGAATTTAATTCCTTTGAATTGTGATCTTCTTGCAGATATTGGCTAAGATTTCCTGGTTATCTGTAACCCACACCTATGTCCAAGAAAAAAAAAGAAAAAGAATTTTATATTAAAGAAGTATTTAAACTTCACATATTATAATTCTTGGGGGGGGGCAGTGGAATTTTAGACCTACAGTTGGTATAGTGTTCATCTAGTGCAAATATGTAATTTTTTAATATCACTTGCCTTAAGTACTATGTATATTTGTTAGGCCAAAATATTTCTATGGCAATAAATATTTTATGTGATTAAAGTCAAATAGTACTGCATAGATTTTCATTGCTTATTAAAATTATATAAGAAAATTAAAATTGAAAAGGTTAAAGAAAATATAAATTTTATTTATTTAATTAAAAAATTCCCTATTGATAGTATTATATAATATTTTAAAAAACAAAATTGCTTGATAACACAATTACAAGAGGAAAATAACTCTCATTGTTCAGACCAGCCTTTAAATGTCCAACTTATCTTTAGACAGCCATTTAGTATTCTAATAATCCTAGAAGGCTAATCAAGAAATAATTTCCTAGGTTTTTGTAAAAGATTTTTTCTTGTGAATTGTTCTTAATACACTGTTCTCTTCTGTTTTTTTTTCCTACTGGGAAACATCACTGGAACACACTAGTATCCATCCATGCATATTCTCGAGCTTCTATTTACTGAGACAAATATGGTAGCACCTAAAATTTAGAAAAGCCTAGCAGACTTCTTTAAATTGGGATATCGTAGCCCAGGCTCCAATGCCAGACTCTCATATAGTTTCTTATTTTTCTTACTGCAAAACAGAAGGGGCAAGTTGGCTAGTGCCTTTTTACCATCTCTAGTGCAAGCTTCCAGGCAGTACAGCATAGTGATTAAAACCTAGGACTCTGGGAACACTTGCTTTAATTCCAGGACTGATTCTGGGATTTACTGTTAGCCTCTCTTTCTCCAATAATTTTTAGCACAATGCCTGACACATAGTAAGCATTAAATAAAAGTACTTTGAATAGACAAATAAATTAATGTTATATCTTAGACTGCATTTAGGGTTTACTGGGCTCAATTTTTAAAACATAACTAGTTCTTCATCTTTGAGGTTTAATAAAAACAAATGGACTTTGGAGTTAGATAGCTAGGGGTTGCTTCCTAAAGGCCCCCAAAAGCTGTTTTATATCCTTTTATGCTTCAGTTCTCATTTTTTTGGAAACAAAGGTAATTTGAAAGTATATTGTGATAACTAAGTGAAGTTATCTATATAAAGTGCATAGAACAACACTGGTCCATGTTAGTCACTCAGCCAGGGTTATAAAATCCAACCTAGCCCAGCTCATTCCTTTGACCCATCCACCCCAGCTAAAGCATACTGAGTTTGCAGAAAGTCTTGTTATTAATCCTGACTGTGGCCTGATGATTTCAAAACTGAAAAAAAATTTAGCTTTTATCTTTCTAATTAAATTTGAAAGACATGTTTGAATTCTGTAACTTATAAATGTTAAATACCAACGTATCATACATAATAGCTGTTTTAGCTGTTTTAATTTCTAGCTTTGTTTCACAGTAGAAAATCTGTAATTTTTAAATCAGAATAAGTGAATATTTTAGCTTCCTCATTTATTTACCAATTTTGTGAAGAGATTTAAGGTGTTTTAATTTTTTTTTTCCAGGCCAGAAAACTGTTTCATGATACTAAAGTCAAGTATGTAACTTACTAGTAAGATATAAAATATTTCTTTAATGAGGTACTAAATATTGGTCTAATTCAAAAAATGCTGCTAGTCACTATTAACATTAGAGATCTACAGTAGCTTAATATGTTACATATAATTAGTACTAATCTTCAATCATTTGGCATTTAAAGACATTAAAAACTACTCAAATTATCTAGCTAAGAAGCAGCTGGTAATTGATAATACCTACCTCCAGCCTTAGAAAATTGTAAGCTCAGCTGGAAGTCTCCAGATGGGGTTAGAAAAAACAAACTAACAAACAAACCATGTTCCTCATTGCTCTTGGTATAAACTGTACTTCAGATCAAAGACAGACAAAGAATATAAAATGTTAAGGATTAAAAATGGAATTTGCTCATCACTTTGTTATTCCTTACATTTGTGTTAAATTGGCTGAAAAAAAATGGTACTACATCTAGAGGAAAAAAAACATAAACTAGTCTCTTTAGTTTTCCTAGACAAATTTTGGCTTTACCAATACCAAAACTGATAATCTTTGGACACAGATGTCCTTCTTAACAGCAACAAGTAATACTAAAGTTATAGGGATTCACCTATCTTGAATTTTTTCTTGAAGTTGGAATGAGAAAAGTAATAATGGATAAAAATAAACACAGGCTGATAAACATGCTCTCCATGCATTCAGAAAGTGTTCAGGTAGGTTATGGTAGAGAAGTACATATGGACTGCTCAGAGTTGGCATCTTGGTTTTGCCACCTCTTAGCTTGGAACTAGAAATGTAATTCTCTAAGCTTCAGGTCTTTCTCTGCAAAATGTAGCTAATGATACCTATCCAACTGAGACAGAGCAATTTTGATATTGGCATCATATATAATTATAATCCTCTGGAGCCTCGCATTTCAAAGTGTGGTCCATGAATTAGGAAATTGACACCACTGAGAGGGTGAATGAAATGCAGTATCTCAGCCTGAGATCTACTGAATCAGGATTCATTTCTTGCATAGGGCACAAGATTCTGAATTTCTAACAAGCTCCCATTTGATGCTGATGCTGCTCATTCACAGAACACACTTTGAATAACAAGGCTATCATGCTCTTACTATATGCCACACAAATCAAAGACATAAATTTATACTTGAGTTATATAGTGTTATATTTTATTATAAAACCTTATCAGGAGCACAATATATGATGATATTTGATCTAAAGTAGAACAAATATCTTTACCCCCTGGACTTCTGATATAACTGGCCTGGGGTTGAGTTCGGACATCAGTATGTTTTAGAAAGCTCTCCAGGTAAGTCTAGCACACAGCTGGGATTGAGAACATAGGGATAGCAGCAGATATGACACTGGAAGAAGCAAATGCACCAAGAAAAAAAGCAAGTGAGGACTGTGGTAGACAGGATTATGCCCCCACCCTGCCAAAGATGTCCACATCCTAATCCCTGTAAACTGTGAATATGTTACCTTCCTGGTAAAAGAGATTTGTAGGTATGATTCAGGCTATGGATCTTGAGATGGGAGATTATCCTGGAGCATCACATTGGCACAATTTAATCATGTGAGTCCTTAAAAGTGAAAGAGGAAGCAGAAGAGTGCATCATATGTGGCAGAAGGGGCAGGGGAGATTGGCATGAGTGGGACCTGACCCGCAGTTGCTGTCTTCAAAGGTGGACAATGGGTGCCATGTGAGCCAAAGAATTCTGGCCACCTTTAGAAACTGAGAACAACACCTGGCTGACAACTAGCAAGAAAATAAATTTGGCCAACAACCTGAATAACCAAGGAAATAGATTTCTCCTAGAGCCTCCAGAAGGAACACAGCCCTGTCAACACCTTGATTTTAGCCCAGTGAAACCCATATTGGATTTCTGACCCATAGAACTCTAAGTCAATATAATACATTTATATTGTTTTAATCACTAAATGTTTGGTAACTTGTTACAACAGCAATAGAAAATTAATACAAGGATATAGTCCATTGTATTGTCTTAAGCCTCTTATTTAAGATCAACTGGTTAAATAATTCCTTAGTGTTTTCTAAGGCAAAGCCTTATTCTACACTGATATGCTTCCAACAATAAGAAAATGAGAAATGTCAATTTTGTGGCGTTTTCCTTTTGGACTAAACTACAAGAAACCTCAAAACTAGTTGAATAACCTGATAAAAAATAGTGTTAGGTAACATTGACTGAATGCCTACTATGTGTCAGGCAGTGCTCTAAGCACTTTACGTTATATTACTTAAAATTATAGGTGTCACATAATAAACTCATTTTATCCTCAAGACAACTCTATGAGGAAAGTACATTTATTCTCTCTCATCATAGGTGGGGATGCTGAAGCACAGAAATGTCAGGCAAAAGTGGTACAGACATGTTTGAAACAGCCCAAGCTGTTTGTATAATCTATAGTGCTACCAATTCAGAGAAAATGGGATATTTCCTTGTAAATATACTTGCAGTAAGTGAAACTCAGAAAAATTAATTATCAAGATGTCACACTGCCCGGAGGTCATAAAAGGTTGATTTTTTAAGCTCAGATTTTTAAAGTCCTGGCAAAGTCATACTTTCACTGAACCGTGATATTTATGTAAAATCTAAATGGAGACATCCCAAAGTTTCTCTATTGTAAAGCAAATAATAACCAGTACATGAAGTTAGACAAAGTAAAAATTGGTAGTTCTCTAATATTCATTTGTAGGCAAGATAAAAAGCTTTGAGAGCCTAAAGAGGATATTGTGACCTTAAGAAAGATGTGTGTCATTAAGGCCTCAATGTGCACTCAAACAATTTCTGAAATGATTTAGATATGTATTTTGTGGTAATCTGAAACATTTGAACTGAAGATTAGTTATAAAATAAAAGAATTATTCTGTGTGTATTTATTCCCTTTAATCCCTGAAATGCATAAAGATACAGTTAGTGGGGAAAGGGAAGAAAAAGGGAAAGATAGCAGGATGTTACAGAATCTTTTTTTTTCCCTTTCCCATGCATAAGAAACAGAGAAAAACAAAGTCCTCTAAAGACTAGAAGGCTCCTGCCCTGCCTCCCTCCCCCAACTCCAGTTTCCCTTAAGCCCTTCATCTGAGAGGCCTGGAGATAAAAGGAGTTGGTTATCTTAGTAGATAAAGGATGCCACTGGAGGAAAACTTAAATAAAAAGATTTAGAAATGGACAGAACTGTGTAGAATGGCAAAGGGACACCTTGACAAAATGAAGCCTTATAAAATGTGTGAATGAATTTAGTGACAAGAAAAGTGGGTGAGGGGGCAGAGAAGAGGCTTACAGATTTTTATTTACAGGAAACCTCTAAGATTTCCTTTTCAGAAGAAAGAATTTTCATCTTAGATATTTTGAATGCTCTCCACTTCACAAATTGGCTTTTTTTTTTTTTTTTTTTTTTTTTTTTGGTATTGTGCTCTTTGAAACATTTTATATGAGAAATGCAAAATTCAATTATAAGAAAACATAAGCTGTGCTGGCCAAGTTATTCTATAACATAACTTAATATATTTCCCTATAATCATTTATAGTGTTTTCCTTCAAAAGTTGCCAGGCTGAATTAGTCAATGAACTAAAAAATCCTTGAAAAGTACAAAGTATTCATTTAGTATTGTGCTGGGCAACAACTCTTCACTTATCTATAATGCACTAGTTATAAGAACATAGCTAAAAACTGGGAGGAAAGGAGAAAGCACTGTCTAGAAAACCTAAGCAGACCATACACAGTCTAAGGATTTTATTCTAAAGAGAGCTTTGCCAAATCTTAGTCACTTTTACATTATACACAATTCAAATATTCAAAATTATCCTGTTCCTCAGTTTATAGAAAATAGAAGGTAACAAAATTTCAATTAGAATGTGAGATTCTCATTTTGAAGCTCCTAGTCCTTGACCCAGCAATACCACATCTAAAACTCATTATGCAGATATACTTACCTAATTGAAAAAAAAGGTGTAAGTACAAGGATATTTATTGTTTCTTCTCTCACACTTTTTAAGTAGCAAAAATATTGCAACAAATCAATTAGCACTTCAAGGTTAAAAAGAATGGTTTTCCTACATAATGGATTTGTATGCATTCATTTAAAAAAATGAGTGTGTTCTATTATACCAATATGGTATTGGAAGGATTGAAAAAATATGATTTTTTAAAAATTTTGATACAACACAATATATTGAAATTATTCAAATTTGCATTGTTTTGTTCTTGTTGAAGAAACACTTAGGGTATAAAGGAAAGTATTCTCCTATATTGTCTTTGGAAAATTTTACAATTTGGATTTCATATTAAGTATTTTTTTTAATTTCAGAATATTACAGGGATACAAATGCTTTGGTTACATATATTGCCTTTTAACTGCCCAAGTCAGAGCTACAAGCCTGCCCAACACCCAGACATCACACAGAGTACCCATTAGGTATGAACTTACCCATCCTCTCCTTCCCCGCCCCACCTACCTGGTACCCTGTGAATGTTACTTTCATATGTGCACATAAGTGTTGATCAATTAGTACCAATTTAATGGTGAGTACATGTGGTACTTGCTTTTTTATTCTTGTGATACTTCACTTAGAAGAATGGGCTCCAGCTCCATCCAGACTACTACAAGGGAAATTAATATGGAGATACCTCAAAGAACTCGAAGCAGAACTACCATTTGATCCAGCAATTCCACTATAAGGTATTTACCCAAAAGGAAAAAAGACATTCTATAAAAAAGATCTGCACTTGAATGTTCAAAGCAGCACAATTCACAATTTCAAAGATGTAGAAACAACTCAAGTGTCCATCAGTACATGAATAGATTAATAAAATGTGTTATACGTATACCATGGAGTACTACTTGGCCATAAAATAATGAAAAAATATATTAAGTGAAAGTGCAGCAAGGTATATCATGATACCATTTGTGTTGTTAAAGAGAAACTATAGAAAAATTAATTTTGACATAGTTCATTTGAGAAAATATTATTCATGAATCAGGCAGCATCAGATGGCTCCACCCAACAGTATGAACAGTGAATTTTTATGGAGAGAATGCAGAAGCAAAGTAGAGAAATCACCTGATTGGCTGAAGCTACACCTCTGCCTTATTTGAGCATGGTATGATGAGTTGGCTGCTTCTGATTGGCTGAAACTTGGCTGTTTATTGTACTTCTAAGTTAGGTTTCTGTTTGTTTAAGTACTAAGTTATGACTGCAGTTGGTTATATAGGAACTCTAAATATGAAGACAGCCTCAGACTAATGGCCTCCTTATTTAATTTAATAGTGTAAAAATATAATTTTTTTATGTTTGAAATCGATAACCATTCCTGAAAGTATATACAAAAAAGTTTTAAGTTGATTTTATAAAAAAAATGAGAGTAGGGTGAAAAGTGATAGTATAGCCAAATCACAGGCATTTTACAAAGATACTAAAGCGGAGAGACGCTAAATAACTTGCCAAAGCTATTCGGTTTGAATTTCTTATTCAAATCTAGGAAATCCATCTCCAGAGGGGTGCACATAACATTTTTACTATGCTGCTTTCATGAGAATAAAAACCTACATTTCATATATTAAAATGCCAACTTGATGGCTTTTGCTTTTTGTCCATCTGGTCACTTATCCAACATTATTCTAGATTCATTTTAAAACAGAAACAAAAATTTAAAAATAAATAATTGTCATCCTTCAGATGTGCATCTTTATAATAACATGTGTGCACACACACTTTACAAAATATTCCAAGGTTAGATAGTCTTTCCTAGAATAACTTTGCCTTCTGGAATTCCCAGACAAATAGTGTCTCCAAACTCCTGCTGGTATAAAATGTAGTGATCTATGAATAAAAACATGCTTAGAGGCCATTCACCAGAACCCTGTAATAAGCACTGACTACCACAGGATTTGAAGTGAAATTTCGATATTGATTTTAGTTTATAAATCCCCTTCTGGTGGCCTACCATGTTGCCTTATAGATTATCTCTGTGGCTGTGAATCATTCTGAAGCTGGGATGGGTTAAACCATTCATAAACCTGATTCTTTGATTTAAATGTTAGGGGACTAAAAGCAGATGTTTTCATAAATCTTTTATGTATTTTTTTCTTACACATTTTTCTTCAGCATAGTATGAAGATAATTATAGTTTTAACCTTCCTTGATTTATAATTTAAGGTATTTGGCTTATAGATAGAACATGTAAGAAGGGTTAGCTCCAGGCAAATTTGTAAAATAGCTATTTTTAGAAATCTCAACTTCCTTTTCTGACCTCTTTTTTTCCACCCTGTAAGGATCCTCTCTCACTCCCTGAGGTACTTACTTGTTTGGTTTTTTTTCTCCTATTAACATATTTACATCCACTTTCATTACAGTAAATTGTATGCAACTTTTATTAGTTTTAAAATGTTAATTTTCACCTTAATGTTTAAACATCATTCAGGATCAACAAGGAAATCTTTAAGGGTACCTTTCATTGGGGGTAGTCAAAAGGGAGTATTTGCCAACCTCATTTTATATGCCTTTAACTATCCTTCTCACTAGTAGAGCAATGGTAGCCCTCTTTATTCTACCCAACCTTGCCCTCGGCTACAGTTAATTGGATAAGGTGTGGCCATTTGACATAAGCTAGGCCAATCAAATTCTCACAAAGAAGTTTGATTTGAAAACAAGAGTTTCTAAAATTAGCCCATTTTAATTAAGTTATATCAAATTGGTTTCTGTCACTTGCAAACAAAGTACTCTAATCAATGCATAATGTTACCTAACATCCCCCTTCTCTTTCAGAATAAGAATATTCAATATTCTGTGCTGAGATAAACCTATTGCATCCACACAGTCTATGGGCTTAGATAAAATTGCTTCCACTTCTAGCTCCAGGATACTAACTGAAACATCATATTTTCAGCAAGTGTGGTTGAATTAGGGATGGTCTCAAGGTGCATTAAGAAGCAATGAATAAAGGAAACTTTTGTTGGAATTTATGGGAGAGTTACACTTTTCTTGCAGGATTTGAACTTGCAACTTTGTGGTCTAGAACAACTGGAACTCTCTTGCTGTCTAGAATTGTGGTTTATATAAAAAGCAGAATATCCCTAGAAAGAAAGAGCAAAATAAGGTTCCAGTGGTATCAGATGAAGCCTAGATTCGAACCTTATCTTACTGGTTACATGCCCTATACCATTACAAACAAAAAACTACTGGTTAATATAGAGCTCCCCAAATACTACTGTGCCAGCGTTGCCTCCTGTAGCTAACTTCTGTCTTATTCTTTGAAATAAAAGAAAAATGTCAGGTGGTAGGATCATTATATTTAAATTTATAGTTTGTATACATAAAAAAGATTTTATTTATTTATTTTTTCATTAATTTATATAACCAAAGTAATTGATTGTGTACCCCATGTTTTGAAATACAGTATTTCAGTAAAGACTAGGTATTGCATAAAGAAAAAGCAACAGATAGAGGATCAGAAGACTTACATTTCCCCCTAATTTTACTATATATTGGTTATTTAAAGATATGGCAATTGCACCTGTTATTGCTTTCAAGAAATAAATGACATATTATCTACCAAGCCAATCCATAATGTTCCTGTGCAGTTAAAGGGACAGGTTGTTGTATTCAATGCGCTTTGGAAATATTTGAAGCAGTATATATACATAACTGTGTATTCTTTGAAAATTAAAATATAATTTTTTAGGTTTTTAAATTTGTGATGTATTTTCTCTCATAATTAACATATAGAATATGATATCAAAGTTCATAAGGACTCTAATTTCTATCCCAATTACTAGAATCAAAGAAGGGCTGTTATTCTGCTTATATGTTGCCATAGTTCAATATTAGTGAAGAATCAGATTGTTTCAAATATTGTGACAAAGTACCGGTCCTAGAAAATGTGCCGTAGAGAGTATAGCCTCAGATTACAGGGAAGGATTTTCTGGTCCTAGCAGGTTTCAATTGTGATGAAATTTATTGGTGAAAATAAGGATGAATAAAAGGCTAAGAAATTATATTTTAAACTTCCAATTAATAGTATAGTTCTTTGAATTATTGAGACCATGCTTACTCATTTCTTAAAAATTAGACAAACTTAACTTTTTACAATCAAGGCATATGTTTTAAGATTATTTTTTGCATTAACAATCAAGTATACATGTAGAGTATGCTCGAGTCAACAAAGGTTTGGCTTGAGTATTTGTATGGTAACAGTTTGCACTCTCATGTTTTTGAAACTCTGTCAGAGACATACAAAGTAACCAGATCTTATCACTGAAAGGTAGATATGAATTAATTTAGCACCACAGTCTTTTGTCCACTTGTTCTTTACTTTGGTTATATTATGACACTCATATTTCTAGAACTGCTTGAATAGTGTCATGTTCAAGATTTTATCTATTTTTTTCTGCTACAAATTTCTGAGTTCATTGGAGATATGACTAAATTTTAATTATTTTGTAATCTTAGTGTCTAGCACATAACAGGTACAGTAACTGCTGTTGTTGACTGAATGCATGCAAATGATTGCTTATGGAGTAGCTATCTGGTTATGAAAAAGAACATCAAGCTACTTATGTGGTCTACCCAAATATTAGTGCCACTAATAGCCTTTGGAAATTCCAAATAAACTTATTCTCATGTTAAGGATAAAGTCAAATTGGATTTGTTTTTAATGAAATACAACAAAGAGAATTCTAAAGTATCCTGTTATTATCTTAACAGGGAAATGGAATGGAAATGGCACTTTAAAAACTAATGCATTTTCTTCTTATTTAAATAGGAAAATATATTCATTGTACAAACTTTAATAAATACAGAAACTGTAAAGATTAAAAATATCCCTTATAGAACTGTCCCAACAATAACTGATATTTGTTCAATTGTTCATAATATTTTTTCTCTTTCTTTCTCTTTCTCTCTGTCTCTCTCCCC
>VBSM01003204.1:47016713-47029255 GCA_008086735.1 Cheirogaleus medius | reverse complement strand
TGGGAAATATTTGAAAGTCAGATTTTTTTTTTTCAATTCAATTCAATTTTCTCTTAAAATTCTGGCGGCTAAATTTATTTCCTGCCAAACATCCTGAGAATAGTTAACATTGAATCAGAAATGTTGTGATTTTTATTCCTGGGAAGGGAGATACTCCCCAACTTAGCCTCAAATCAAGTCTTGTACATGGAGTATTTCTAATGAAGGTAGGATTTGAAGGGGTGGTTGTATTTGGAGTGGAGTAGGTGGCCAAGTTGCCTAGCCTGCCCAGAAAAGGGCGGAACACCCAATATTAACTTTTTCAAATGATACCAATGGTTTTAAACCTTTGGCCTCCAGCTACCTTGGATGAATTATGGTCTCACTAAACTGGAAGAAAGGTGGATGTTACTACCAACTTTCTGTTATTACCAGATGAGTTCCTAGAGGCAACTGATTTCAGAAAAGGACTAGTATCTCAGCAATGGAAAATCATTCCAATGGAAAATGGAAAATGGACAATCATTCCATTCCTGAGATACTTCACTTAGGACAATAATCTCAAGTTCCTTCCAAGTTGCTGCAAAAGACATTATTTCATTCTTAGTACTACATGATACATTTATATCTATATCTATTAAATATCCCACATTTTCTTTATTCACTCATCAATTGATGGATACTTAGGTTTATTCCATATCTTTGCTACTGTCAATTGTACTGCAATAAACATTCAAGTGTAGGTGTCTTCTTATAAATGATCTCTTTTTCTTTGGGTAGATACCCAATAGTGGGATTACTGTATCAAATGGTAGGTCTACTTTTAGTCTTTTGAGGAATCTTAATACAGCTTTCCATAGCAGTTGTACAAGTTACATTTCCACCAAAAGTGCATAAGCATTGACTATTCTCTGCAATTATGCCAACATCTATTGTTTTTTGACTTTATTATAAAGTCTAACAAAAATAAAGTGGTATCTCATTGTGGTTTTAAGTTGCATTTCCCTGATACTTAGTGATATTGACCACTTTTTTCATATATTTTTTCATATATTTGATGGCCATTTGTCCATCTTCTTTTGAGAAGAGTCTGTTCATGTCTTTTTCCCACTTTTTATGGGGTTGTCTTTTTCTTGGTGATTTGTTTGAATCCTTTTGTAGATTCTAGACATTAGCCCTATGTTGGATGTATAGTTTGCCAGTATTTTCTCCCATTCTGTGGTTTGTCTATTTACGCTGTTTATTATTTTCTTTGCTGTGCAGAAACGTTTTAGTTTAATTAAGTCCCATTTATTTACTTTTGTTGTTGCTGTATTTGTTCTTGGGGTCTTAGTCATAAATTTTTTGCCTAGGCCAATGTCTAGAAGAATTTTTCCTATGATTTCTTCTATAATTGTTATGGTTTCAGGTCTTATTTTAAAATCTTTAATCCACCGGAGTTAATTTTTTTGTATGGTGAGAGATAGGGATCCAGTTTCATTCTTCTGCATATGGCATTGATTTTTCCTAGCACCATTTGTGGAATACAGTGTCCTTTCCCCAGTGTATGTTTTTGGATGCATTGTCAAAAATCAGTCAGTCATAGCCATATGATTTTATTTCTTGGTTGCCTATTCAATTGCATGGGTCTATGTGTCTACCTTTATACCAGTACCATGCTCTTTTTAAAATTTCAGAATATTGTGGGAGCACAAACATTTTGGTTACACATAATGCGTTTGCCTTGCCCAAGCCAGGACTGCAAATGTGCCATTTGCCCATACAGTGTGCTCCACATACATTAGCTGTGAGTTTACCCACCACTACCAACCCCCTCCCACCTGACCTGCACCCAATGAATATTACTACAACCATGCTGTTTTAATTACTATAGCCTTGTAGTATAATTTGAAATCAGGTAATGTGATGCCTCCAGATTTGTTCTTTTTCCTTAGTATTGCTTTGGATATCTGAGGCCTTTCTTGATTTCACATGAAGTTCAGGATTATTTTTTCTTGATCCATGATAAATGATGTTAGAATTTTGTCAGGAATTATGTTGAATCTGTAAGTCACTTTGGGTAGTATGGACATTTTAACAATGTTTATTCTTCCAATCCATGAGCATCAGATGTATTTCCATTTGTTCGTGTCACCTCTGATTTCTTTCATTAGTGTTTTGTCCTTCTTGTGAGATCTTTCACCTCTTTGGTTCAGTATATTTTCTTTTCAGGCATTTTCAGGTATTTCATTTTCTCTGTAGCTATTGTAAATGGTATCAAGTTCTTGATATGACTCTCAACTTGATTGTTATTAGTATATGGAAATGATATTAATTTGTTTACATTAATTTTGTAACTTGAAACCTTACTGAATTTATCAATCAATTCTAGAGTTTTTAGGGTAGGTATAGGATCATATTGTCAGCAAATAGAAATAGTTTGAACTCCTCTTTCCCAATTTGGATACCCTTTATTTCTTTCTCTTGCCTGATTGGTTTGGCTAGGATTTCCAGTACTATACTGAATAAAAGCGGTGACAGTGAGCATCCTTGTCTTGTTAAGGTTCTTAGGGGGAAAACTTTATGGTTTTCCTCATTCAGTATGATGTTGGCTATGGGTTTGTCATATATGGCCTTTATTATTTTGAGGTATGTTCATTCTATGCCTAGTTTGTTAATGGTTTTTATTATGAGGCATTGCTGGATTGTATCAAATGCTTTTTCTGCATCTATTTGAGATGATCATATAGTCTTTGTTTTTAACTCTGTTTATGTGGTGAATCATATTTATTGATTTGCATAAATTGAACCATCCTTGCATACCTGGGATGAATCCCACTTGATCATGGTGTATTATTATCTTGATGTGCTGTTGAAATTGGCTTGTTAGTATTTTGTTGAGAATTTTTTGCATTGATGTTCATAAGGGATATTGTTCTGTATTTTCTTGGCTTTGGTATCAGGGTGATCCTGGCTTTGTAGAATGAATTAGGAAGGATTCCCACCTTCTTGATGTTATGAAACAATTTCAGTAGAATGGGGTGCCAATTCTTTGTAGTTCTGGTAGAATTTGGCTATGAATCCTTCTGGGATTCTGGGGTTTTTTTGGTGGGGGTGCTGGGAGAGTTTTTATTACTGTTTCAATCTTGTTACATATTGATCTATTCAAGATATTTCTTTCTTCTTGATCAAGCTTGGGAATCCGTGTATTCCCATTCCCCAAAATTTATCCCTTTCATTAGATTTTCTAGTTTCTGTGTAGAGGTTTTCATAGTACTCATGGGTGATATTTCTGTGGTATCAGTTGTAATACATCCTTTTTCATTTCTGTTTGAGCTTATTTGGATCCTATTGCTTCAATTTCTGCTTGATATAGCTGGAGTTCTTTCAGTTTTGTTTATCTTTTCAAAGAACTAATTTTTTATTTCACTTATTCTTTTCTTTTTGTGGTTTCCATTTGTTTTATTTCTGCTCTGAGCATTGTCATTTCTTTTCCTGTGCTAGCTTTAGGTTTGGTTCATTCTTTTTCTAGTTCCTTTAGGTGTAATATTTGGCTATTAATTTGTGATCTTTCTGTCTTTTTGAGGTAAGCATTTAAGGCTATGAGCATCCCTTTTAACATTGCCTTTTCTACATCCAATAGATTTTGAATATTTGTGTTATTCAGTTCAAAGAATCTTTTGATTTCCATCTTATATTTATCACTGACCCAGGGATCATTCAGCAGCAGGTTGTTGAATTTTCATGACTTTGTGTTGAGATTTCCTCTTGGAGTTGATTTCTAGTTTTCTTATACTATGATATAAGAAGATATATGGAATGATTTCAATTTTTCTGAATTTTCTGAGACTTGTTTTGTGGGATAACATATGATATATCTTAGAAAATGTCCCATGTGCTGATAAGAATGTATATTATGCAGTTTTGGGGTAGAATGTTCTGTAAATGTGTGTTATGTCCTTTTATTCTAGAATCCTATTTCAGTTCAGTGTCTTTTGTTGCCTCAATGATCTGTCCAGCTCTGCCAATGGAATGTTGAAGTCCCCAGACATTAAGATGTTCCTGTTTATTTCTTTGCTTAGATCTAGTATTATTTGATTTATGAATTTGGGAGCTCCTGTGAGATATATATATATATATATATATATATATATACTGATTGTTATATCTTCTTCCTGAATGGCTCCCTTTATCATTATAAAACAACAACTTTGTCTTTTTTTTTGCTTGTTGATTTGAAGTCAATTTTATCTTATGAGAATAGCTACTCTTGCTCACTTTTGGTTTCCATTTATGTGGAGTATTTTTCTCCACCACATTACTTTGAGACTGTGAAAATTGTGGCAAGTTAAATTGATTTCTTTAAGAAAGCATATACTTGGTGTGTATTTTTTCATCCATTCAGCAAGTCTATAACTTTCAAATGCTGCATTAAGACAATTTACATTCAATGTTAGTACTGGTATGTGAGATACTGTTCTGTTCATCATGTTGAATGACACCTATTCGCTTTGTTTTCTCCTTCGTGTTACTGTTTTATAAGAGTTGTGAGCTTTAACTTTCATACACTGGTGAGTATTGCTCTGTTTTGTGTATAGAGCACTTTTAAGCATTTCTTGTAGGATAGGTCTATTGGTGACAAATTTCCTTAGTGTTTGCTTATCTAAGGAAGACTATTTTTCCTTCATTTAATTTTGCAGTTTACAAAATTCTTGGTTGGTAGTTATTCTGTTTCAGAAGACTAAAAGTGGGACCTTAATCTCTTCTGGTTTAAAAGGTCTTTGCTGAGAGATCTGCTTTTAGTCAAATGGGGTTTTTTTTGTTAGTATTAATAACTTGTTGCATTCATTTTGCAACCTGTAGGGTTTCCTCCTTCACTTTGACTTTGGTAAGGCTGATGACTGACTATATGTTTTGGTGAAGTCATATTTGCTTTGAGTCTTCCAGGTGTTTGATGACCATCTTATATCTGGATATCTGAACTTCTAGCAATACGAGGGAAGTTTTTCTCTATTATTTTCTCAAATAGCTTTTCCATGCTTATTACTTTTTCTTCTTCTCCCTCAAGGATACCTATAATTATTACATTTGTTCTTTTTGCATAATTCACTCAGTGATTGTTCATTCTTCTTTGTTCTTTTTTTCTACATTTTTTACTGACTGCGTAACTTCAAAATCCTTGTCTTCAAGTTCTGAAATTCTCTCTTCTGCTTGATCTAAACTGCTTTATAATTTTCTTCTCTATTTTAAAATCCCCTAAATGACTCTTTCATTTTTTAAGTTCTGATATCTCTTTTCTAATGTTATCTATCTCTTTAGTGAATTTTTTGTTCATGCTCTGAATTACTTTTTTGGTTTCCTTGGGATGGTTTTCTGCCATCTCCTCAATTCCATTCATCTTACTTGCCATCCATAATCTGAATTCCACTTTTCTCATTTCAACAATTTCCTTTTGGTTGGAGTTCATTCCTGGAGAGGTATTGTGATACTTTGGGGCTGTTGAGACAACCTATTTTTCATGTTGCCAGAGATTTTATACTGGTTCTTTCTCATCTGGGGCCTCTTGTCTCAGCTCAAAACAGATAGCAGATACAGTACCTGTTCTCTTCTGCTGGGACCTCTGCTTGATGAAGATAGGGATGGATCTTGGATGACATGCTTGGGTCCAACTCTGGAAGCTTGACCAGAAAGGAGAGTGTTGGATGCACTGTAAGCCTTCAACACTGTTGCTCTGCTGCATCCCCTCTGTTTCTCTGTGGTTGTCACTGGGCTACTATGGCAGGGCCAGCCCCTGGTGCCAGGTGCACACATGAGGTGGATCTGCTAGCAAGACAGGGCATGCCTACAGGATGGAGGGGGTGTGCAGGGCATGGTATGCACACATGCAGTCCTGGGCAGCTGAAGTGCCAGGCACATGGAAGGGGGAAGATAAGTGCAGGGTGCACTGCAAGGTGTAGCAGGTGCACAGGGTGTAGTGGGCCTACCAGGTGGAGTGATCCCCTGGTGTGGAGCAGGTCAGTGGGTCACAGCTCACACATGGTGGAGTAGGACCCCAGGACAGAGTGGACCTGTGGGGCAAGGTACCTACATGGGATAGAGCAGGTACACAGGATGCAGCACTCATGCAGGTGGACCAGGGCAGCCAGGAAACAGAGTGTGCAGGCAAGGCAAGGCAAGGTATGCGCAGGGCATAGTGCCTAGGGTGCCTGTGCAGAACAGTGTGGGTCCATGGCATGCAGTCTTCCCAGATCTAAAGGTGGCAGCTGCACTAGCTTCTGTCCTGCTCAGTGCCTCTCGGGCAGCAGTAGCAGGGACTATCTAGCTGCCTTATGGTAGACAGTGGTCACCAAGGGCTACTGGTGCATGATCTGACCCCCAGGTCTCATGGGAAGTGTAGTTGAGCGAGATCACCCAGTCCCATCAGTGGGCACTGAGCCTGTGGTCTTCTGATTTGCCCAGGGCCTCCACCAGCAGTGGAGGTGAGGTTCACATCACCTGCCCATGGGTCACTGGTATTCCCCACTCCTCTCTGCCTGGCAGGGGTAAGGGAGAGGCAGCATTCACAGGTCTGACCCCTGGGCAAAAGCAGCACATCAGGGTTGGGATGTTACAATGGCACCAGCTGCAGCACTCAGGGCTTTCAAGCCAGCTGTCCCTTCTCTCCAGAGCAATGTGCCTGCCCAGCCTCCAGTCAGGTCTCTGTATCACTCTGGAGGCCTGCTGCTATGGAGGGGTCCTCCCACTGCTCTGATTACAGTGTCCTCAGGGGAAGTGTGGAGTCCAGATTCTATCCTCTGTCCCTGTCCCAAGTGTGAGTACCTTCCCAGATTACCTCCATTCCTGTTGAGCAGCTTGTCCCATTTCTGTTTTCTTCACTTCACTCCTGCATCCTCTCTGTGGATTCCCAGTGGTCTTGGTCAGACAATTAGTCCAAAGGTAGGTATCTATTCACCACTTTCAATCCTCTCCATGAGAAATGCATTGTGCAGGCTGCCTCTAGTCCGCCATCTTGGCCCCCAGGCAACACGGGATAATTTTTTGTGGCAAGTTATTAGGATTATTGAGGCTGAGAAGTCCCACAATGACCCTTCTGCAAGCTGGAGGCCCAGGAAAGCTGGTAAAGTAATTCAGTCTGAGTCCAAGTCTCAATTTGAGAGCAGGAGAAGACTAATCAATGTCTCTTTTTTTAAATTGTTTAGTTTTTTATTTAAAAAAAGATTATAAAAAGATGCATTTTATTTTTACCATAAATATAATTGAAGCAGAGATTTCTGTTTTAATGAAACCTCTGAAATTCTACACACTTTTGTTATTGACGAATAGAGTAAAATTATAAAAACTAAATTATGTATGCAGATTTCTCAAAATTAAAGTATTTTACTGATAACCTTGATTTCTTCATGTCATCTCTTAGAAATCTGAGGTATGCTGGTACCTCCATCCCAGAGTAAATTCAGACACATTATACATTTTTATGTAATTTTTCAAGTAGATGAGAACTATCATTAGGATAGCTATAAATGAGATCATGACATGTCCAATGAAATAACTGGTGAAGCTTAAAATGTGAGCTTAAAGATAATAGGCAAATATTGGATTTCTTGAAAGAAATAATAATGTATTGGCTACAGAGATAAATATCAAAAATTTTATTCAAGTGAAAAAATTATCATACTAACTCTAGAAAACCAAGCACTATATAATAATTATTCAAAGAATAAAAGTATATCTTTCGAGATGTGGAAGCAAACTTTTATTTAATCAATAATTTTATCAAGAAATTTTGAAATAAAATTACATCTAATTCTTACACATAAGTAAAGATTCATTCATCAGGAAGAATTATGTAAATTTCAATATATAAAAAATACATTTTTGGAGCTAAAGTGATAACCAGGCATGAATTATTAGTACAGTAGTAATCCTATTATTTAAAACTGTACAATTTTTTTCTTCTTATTATTATTACTTATGTTTTATTCCAGCATATTATGGGGATACAAATGTTAAGGTTACATATATTGCCCATGCCCCCCTCCTCCGTAGAGTCACAGCTTCAAATGTGACCATCCCCCAGATGTTGCACATCTCACTCATTATGTTTGTATATACCCATGCCCACTTCCCCCGTCCCACTTGCCCGACACCCGATAAATGTTATTCCTATATGTCCACTTAGGTGTTGATCCGTTAATACCAATTTGCTGGTGAGTACATGTGGTGCTTGTTTTTCCATTCTTGAGATACTTCACTTAGTAGAATGGGTTCCAGCTCTATCCATGAAAATACAAGAGGTGCTATATCACCATTGTTTCTTAAAGCTGAATAGTACTCCATGGTATACATATACCACATTTTATTAATCCACTCATGTATTGCTGGGCACTTGGGTTGTTTCTACAACTTTGCAATTGTGAATTGTGCTGCTATAAACATTCAAATGCAGGTGTCTTTTTTGTAGAGTGTCATTTGATCGGGATTGCTGGATCAAATGGTAGATCTACTTGTATCGCTTTAAGATATCTCCATATTGCTTTCCACAGAGGTTGAACTAGTTTGCAGTCCCACCAGCAGTGTAGGAGTGTTCCTATCTCTCCGCATCCACACCAACGTTTATTGTTTGGGGACTTTTTGATAAAGGCCATTTTTACTGGACATAAGTGATATCTCATTGCAGTTTTGATTTGCATTTCCCTGATTAGAGATGTTGAGCATTTTTTCATGTTTGTTGGCCATTATTCTGTCTTCTTTTGAAAAATTTCTGTTCATGTCCTTTGCCCACTTTTTGATAGGGTTGTTTGATTTTTCCTTGCTGATTTTCCTGAGTTCTAAGTAGATTCTAGTTATCAGCCCTTTATCGGATGTGTAGCTTGCGAAAATTTTCTCCCATTCTGTGGGTTGTCTGTTTGCTCTCTTGACAGTTTCTTTGGCTGTGCAGAAGCTTTTTAATTTGATCAGGTCCCATTTATTTATTTTTGTTGCTTCTGTGATTGCTTTCGGGGTCTTCTTCATAAATTCTTTGCCTAGGCCAATGTCTAGAAGAGTATTTCCAATGTTTTCCTCTAAAATTCTAATAGTTTCACACCTAAGGTTAAAATTGTACTGTTTTTAAAGAAAAGTGACGATTTGATGGCTTAAGGAGATTGAAGTAAGTCTCCATATGATCATGGCAAGTGAAAATATTAATACAAAGGAAATTTAATATAAATGATGACAATATGCCTAATTCTTTTACAGTGGATGTTGCCTATAAACACAAATAAGCCTAACTGATTAGACCTAACAAAAGAAATGTGTGCATTTGTAACTTATTTTCCACCTACATATAAACACTAAATTTTATTATATACCATTGATATTATGTATATCATGATATTTTGATGGAAGTAGTGTTATATGACAGAAATCTGATAGGTTACATTCTCCACTGTCTACTGATAGTCATTGAATGTTTTAATATTTAATTCCTATTACAACCCCTCAAGGCACTTTCCAGTGTCTGTTTCTTTTCTCAAAAATCCAAATACTTCTTGTTTTCCCTCATTCTCTGTTCATGATTGATTGTACTTCCAACTTTATTGATTCATCATGGCACAAACACCTAAAAATTCCTGAATTAGTTTTATGTCCATTTAAAATTTTCTTTGTTTCTTCACTTACCCTATTTTTATCTTTAATATGCCTATCTCTGCTATATTCCTTCTTACTTTTTCAAGAGATCTTGTTTCTAGGCTGTATCCTCTCTGCATCATCTGCTTTTATCTCTATGATCTTCTACAAAGTCCTTATATACCTGCCCCAGTCCCATTTTCCTAAAAGACCTTTCCTTGTGTTTTTAGCGTGGTTAAATTGCTGTTGATCTCTTCTCTTGATTTAACTGACAACCTCATCCAAAGAGTAGTCTTTGTTACAGTTTCTACTTCAATATATTTTTATTTAATGTTGTTTAAAGTAACACCATTTTTATTGAATTATAATATATACAGAAAAAATCATAAGTGTTCAACTTGATGAATTTGTACAAAGAGAGACACCCATGTAATCAGCACCCAGGTTAAGAGACAGATATTTGTTGGCAACCCAGAAGCTTCTAACAAGTCCCACTCCTTTCACTACCACACCAAAGATAATCACTACCTTGAAATTAAATACCACAAATTAATTTTTCCTGTTTTTGAATGTTACAAAATAAGTAGAATTATATAGCATGTAGTCATTTTTGTCTAACTTCATTCGCTGAGTATGTTGTTATGAGTAGTCTGATTTATTTTCATTGCTCTATAGAGCACTTTGTAAGACTATACTACATTTTTAGCCATTCTATGGTGATGGTCATTGGGTTGTTTTAACTTTTGGTTATTAAAAATATTGCTGGGAGGACATTCATAGATATCTTTTGATGATTATATGTATTTATTTCTGTTGGTTACATCTTTAAGAGTACATTGTACTGGGCCATAAGGTTAGCACATGTTCAATTTCAGTTAATAACTGCAAAACAGTATTTCAAAATGGTTGCAACCTTTTACTCTCCTACCAGCAGTGTATGAGTTCCTGTTAATCCACATTCTCACCAACATTTAGGAGTGTATTTTTAATTTTAGCCATTTGGATGCATTTGTCTAAGCAAACATTTAAATTTTAAATGTCTTTTTTAAATTTTAAATTTGTCTCTTTTTTTGCTGTTTAAAGCCATTCTCGTTGTAGTGGTTAGTGATGTCTTGGTGTGATTTTAATTTACAATTCTTGATGATTTAATGAAGTTGAACATATTTTATGTTTATTGACCATTTGAATAGCCTGTTGTGTGAAGATCTTTGGTCTTTTTTGTGTTTTTTTCTATTGAGTTGCCCGTCTTGGTCTTAATGATTTGTAGTTCTTTTTAAAGTCTGAATATACATTTTTTCTTACATATATACATTTTTCCACTATGTGGCTTTTCACTTAACTCTCTTAATAGTGTCTTTTAATGAACAGAGGCTTTTACCTTTTTCAGTTGTAGTTAATAATTTTTATATCCTGTTTAAGAATTTTTTCCCTACCACAACATCATGAAGATACTCTTCAGTATTTTCTTCCTTAAGCTTTATTGTCTTACCTTTTACATGTAAATCTCTGACATTTATTTTTTTGGTGTATTGTGTGATATATGATTAAGATTTAATATAAGACTATCCTACTGACTTAGAACATTATTAGAAGTGAACATTCTTTCCCTACTGCACTACAATGTCCCTAATATCACTGTGGCAGGCAGCCTAAATGGCCCTCAATGACCCCTACCTCTGGGATTCATATCCTTGTGTGGTCCCCTCCTATACTGTGTCAGGCTTGGTCTCGGGGACCAATAACATTTAGTAGAAATAATAGTGTGTCACTTCTGATGTTAAGTGTTGAAAGACTGAGCCTTGTGTTTTGAGCACTCTCTTATTTGTCTTCTCTCTGTTTCCCTCATAACATTTGCTGGAAGAAGCCAGCTGCTGTGAAGGCCTATGGAGAGACCCACATGATAAGGAACCAAATCCTCTTACCAGGAACCACCTGAGCAAGGTTGGAAGCCAACACTGCAGCCCTGCAGCTGACAGCTTGACTACAACCTCATGGTAGACCCTGAGCCAGAACTGCTAAGCTGCTCCAGCATTCCTGACAGAAAGAAACTAGGTGAGATGATAAATGTATACTTTTTATGCTGCTAAGTTTTGGCATAATTTGTTAAGTAAATATGTGGCACATACAATCACCAAATGATTCTATATCTTAGTTTATTTATGGACTCTCTTCTGTTCTGTTGGTCTATTTTTCTCTCTTTGTATCACTACACTGCATAACTATCATACTATTAAAATAAATCTACCTGGTAGTGTAAGGAATCAAATGTTGTTTTCCAAGATTGATTTTTGTATTCCTGGTCTGTTCAATTTTCACAAAAATTTTTGAATCAGCTCAATTTTAATATACTCACACACATACACACACACACAGAAACAAGATACCTGCAGTGATTCTGATTTTGATTTAATTGAATCTATAGATAAATTAGGCAGAATTGACATATTTAAAACACTGAGTAGTATAAGCCATGAAAATACCTCAATTCATGATACTTATGAAAATATATCTATCAGTATTACTTAATGTTGTAAATTATAGAAATCTTGCACACATTTCATTTAATTTGAAGTTTTTAATGCTATTAAAATGAAAATATATCAACTTTTTTCTTATTATTTTTTGCTATTGTGTGGAAACATGAATTTATTCTGTTACCTTGTCAGTTATTAATTCTAATAGTTTTTGTTGTTAATTCCTTTTGGTTGCCTACACATCCAATCACATTGCCTGCAAAAATATGATAATTTTATTTCTTCCTTTCAAATTCTTATTTCTTTTACTTCTTTTTATTTCTTATGCTATGGAATAGGACCTTGGTGCAATGTGGGGGGTTGGGAGGGAAAGGTGTTATACTAATTTACATTCCCACCAATAGTGATCACAGCTCACTGAAACCTACAACTTCTGGGCTCAGCAACCCTCCTGGCTCATTCAGCCTCCCAGTACCAAACACTACACATGCAAACCACCAA
>VBSM01003204.1:46859947-47003614 GCA_008086735.1 Cheirogaleus medius | reverse complement strand
AATATATAATGAAATAATTATACAACTCACCATAGGTTGGGGGCCCCTGAGCTAAAATACTTTTCTTTGAAATTTTCAGTCTCTTTGTTGAAATTCTTCCTTTCCTTATGCATTGTTCTCCTGAGCTCTTGAGCATATTTATGGATGATATTTTGAATTCTCAGTGTGGCAAATCATACATCTGTTCGATTAGGCTTACTTTCTGGAGATTTATCTTGTTAGTGTATTTGGATCATGTTTTCCAGTTTCTTCCTTTTCCCTGCCTGTTTGTGTTGATATCTATGCATTAGAAAAAGATGCTATTTTCCAAGTCTTCACAGATTGGCCTCTTACATTAGAACTTAACCAGTCAACCCAGCAAGAGCTTCTGTGGGCCACTCAAACCTTCATGTTACCATCATATTTGTTCTTAGTGGTTCCCTGATGTCTAGAGTAATTTAAGTCCTCCTTAAGTTAGTGCTCCAAGACAGATGAGACTGAAGCTAATCCTCAGGATAACACCTGGAGAAGTTGGGACATTGGATTCAGAGTTCAACTCTTTTTTTTTTTTTTTTACCCAGAGAGAAGCTGGTATCTGGAGATTTTTTTCCCCCCTCTGGCTTTGTGGCAGGCTGGAGGCAGGGTCCATGGCTAGTGCTTGTGTGCTAGTTCATACCTCCTTCTTTGTTCTCAGTAGCCCCTGGGAATCTAGAATATACCAGATCCTGTCAGCACTTTGAGACAGAAGCTAGTTTCTTGGGGAATCCACCAGAAAATGTGAAACATTAGAAACATGGTCCAGCTCTTTCCTTCCCCAGGGAGAAGCTGGAAGCTAGGGTTTATCATCTACTTGCCCTGTTTTTATCCAGAGGGAAAAAGCTGTGGTAAATGTCTATGTGCTTGTTAAAACTACCACCTTGTTCCTTGTGGCCCTCAGGTGTTCAGCCTATGCCAGGTCTTGTCAATGTTTTGTGACAGAAGAGATAAAAGCCAGTCCCTCAGGTTGGACTCAGAAAATTTGAAACATTGGATGTGTTGTCCATCTCTTTTCTTTCCCAGGGAAAGTTGGAAGGTGGGTGCTTCCTCCCAATTGTGTGTATGGTACTGTGCCACAGTGGGGATTATGGAGAGTGGGTGTCTCCATTTTTTCTGACAATTTCAATGTGACTGATTTTGCACTGTCTTGTGCTGTAAGAGCTTCTCAAATAGTCTGTGGATTTTTCACAAAGAAAATTTATGTGTGCATTGCTGTTGAATCAGTGTGTCCATGGTGGGGGTGGGAGGAGGAGAGTCCAGGGCTTCCTGTTTCACTACCTTGTAAATGTTACTTGGAAGTATTTTTGATTGTAGGAAAAAACTAGAAACCATTTAAATGGAAAAAGATAGATGAAGATCAATGAAGCATATTTATATAATGAAATATATAGATCAGTTATTATTAATGAAACAGACATAAATAAATCAATATGTATAAATCTCAATGAATAATAAATAAAAAATTAAGTTTCAGAATCCTAGCTGTCATATATCACTAATGTAATTTTAAAACCTGTGAAATAACACTATATGCTTGCCATCAATTATATATTTAACAAATATTAAATAATTTGGCTTGTAAAACAATGGAAGAAAACTGCGGTCCTTTATTTCAATTAAATAAAATAATTGTATGAGGCAGTTATGAGGCAATGAAAACAAAGTTGCTGAATAACTGTAACTCTTTGAAGAATTTACAGTTCGGTAGGAAAAAAAGAGAAAAGTCCAGTTCTAATGTTAGGATAGTGACACTGGTGACATTGGTACCAAGAAGAAAGCAGGTCTTTGTAGTACATGTGGGTAGGAAGGTTGACATAATAAATCCATTTCTTCTTTTCTGTCTTTTGGAGCTATTTAATTCTTTCATTTACAGTTTTTACCGAAGAGGTTTCAGCATGTCAACTTCCTTTAATACAGGTCATCAGGAGCTCAGTTTTCAGTTAACCACATATGCAAGGAATAGAGATACTCGTTGCTTAGATAAGCAAAGGGTATTATGCACTAAATTCAGAATATCTGGGTCATCCTTCCATGTCAGTAATTTGGCCCAATCCATTAGTACTTTCCTTTCTCCCTGATATAATTGCTTTAAAATCCATGCACAATATTTATCCTCACAGGTATTAAATTGATAACAATTATAAACATATTACAATTCTTTTGTTGTGTATAGTAGCTTATTCTTGTTCACATTTTGGTGTGCACTTATCCTGCTGTAGTGGGTATTTATTTGTTCCTCTGTGGTCTGCTGGTATTTGAGCCTACCTATGGATCTAGGAAAAAGAGGGGTGATAAGGGTAGGTATTAAGGGGGATCAACATTTGCCTGAAATGCAATGAACTGATACTCAATGATTATGATTTTCAGACAAAGGGACACAGGGCTGCTTCTGCTGGTAAGGAAGGCTTGTATTCCAGGAAGAATGTATAGAGTTTAGCTAGGAGTATGAGTTGGGGATAAAATTCTATGGGGAGCCAAGACAAGTGATACAAGTATCAAGACCACAAAAGGGCAGGATCAGGGAATGGAACCTGACATATAATTGAATACACAGTAATGTGGCAAAGCCCAATTGGTGGTAATTAACACATTAAATGCCATGTGAGTTGTATTTAACTCATGCTTGTTTTGAGACTGGGGCCTGTAGTTCATTTGTGAAAATCTTACTTGTTGATGCTATTATTGTTATAATTAACAATGACAATTTAATTGCATATAACTCATGTACAGAAAACAATAAAAAATAACAGATTTTCATTAAATTAGAAAAGATCGTTTCATTTTTGAAGCTTTTATTCTATTTTCATAATGAAACACCATGGCCAAAGGAAAAAAAAATTTTCTAGTGTGGCAGTCAATCTGTTAAAGAAAGACCACATCCTAAGTGTCCTTGTAAACCATATAAAGCTTTTAGATTTTGGACAAAGAACCATTAAATATTTTTGAGCAGGAAAGAGACTTGGTCATATTAGAATTTTAGGTGGAACATTCTGGCTACATGGGTAGGATGAATATGAGAGGAAAAAATGGACTACAGATCAATATTATGCCCATACAAATGTTAATATTTGTGATGTTAATATCTGGAAATAAATATTGTGAAAAATAAAAATAATTGTATAATGTATTGATGCAATGGGGGAGAGATAATTTGCCAGTGGAAGTCTTAAAATTAAGTGGCGTGCAAAAAATATACTGTAATAGGGGTTAGAAAAGCTTTTGCTCTGAATTCATGTTTTCTTTTTAGGCTATTTGACCTTGAACATGGGAATCAAAAGCACAAATTACATAGTGACAATTGTATGTCAACCTTTAGGCAAGAAAGTAGATTTTTAGAAAGTGAGTAGACTCAGCTGAAACCAAAATGAAATTTAGGATATGGCTATTTCACAACTAGTGAGCTTGTGGCAGAGATTTTTGAATGGAGATAAATTTGATTGAAGAATTAAAAAGAAGTTTTATGCAGGATGTTAAGAACAATGATCAATAATGTCCACTGACAAATGGATAGATAAAAAACATAGTAAATTTGTATATTGGAATATTATGCATCCTTAAAGAGGAAGGAAATCCCATCACATGCTAGAACATAGATAAAACTTGAGGACATAAAACTAAGCAAAATAAGTCAGTCAGAAAAGGAAAAATACTGTATGACCTTACTCATATGAAATATTAAGGGAGTCAAAATCACAGAAACAAAGTAGAAAAGTGGTTGCCAAGGACATGGAGGGGCTAGGTGAAGGAGAATTAGTGTTTGGTAGGTATAGACTTTCAGTTTTGTAAGATGAAAAAGTTCTAAGGATCTCTTATACACCAATGTTAATGTACTTAACACCACTCAACTGTACACTTAGAAATACTTAAGATGGTAAAATTAATGAGCTTTTTTTTTTTTTTTACCACAATTAAACAAGGGAGGGTGTAGTGTGGAACTGGTGCCCAAATTCAGCATGACAGACCGATTTTGAGGCCCTTTGCAGAAAAATTTTGCCACTGTATGAATTATTTCCTGAAAGATGTTTGAGGCACTGTATAAAATAAAGCTATGAAATCATGAGAATAATGAGGAGCAGTGGCACTCACAGGGCTGGGCTGAATGGGGGAGAAGTCCTATCAGCACAGAGGCACAAGCTGCAGTCGCCATGATGCACTGCCTCCCTCAAACAGAAATTATGAGGCCAGAGCAGAAGAACACGGACAGACTTTCAGATATCCCTTAAGAATTCCTGGGGGATACCCTGAGAGGGGAAGTTAAGTCCTGTGTTTTTTGGAAATTACCATAATGGGGACAAGTTTGGTCTTTGAAACCAGACTGGCTGGGTTTGAATCCTGTTTTGCCAATTGTGACCTTGGGCAAGTTTCTTAACCTCAAATCCTCATCAGTAAAACATGGATTATCACAGATAACCCATACTTATTTATCATAAACAAATAATTTGTATTTAAACATTTTTTAAAAGAGATAATATGAGTGAAGCACTTAGAACAGTACTTAGAACCTATACAAATATTGGTTATTACTATTTTCATTTAAAATCTTAATAAAAAAATTGAGTTTAAATGGGTAATAGTGAGGTAACAAGGCCATATTTTTAAGGAATACAGACGAATTACAGGGAAAGATATCTAGCAATCAAGTCTAATACTATTAGAAAAATGGCATAACAAAGGTAGACTTGAGGACCATAAGAACACATGTGAAGGGACTGTATTGCTTTTTCTTCCTCACATTTTTTTATTCAGATAAAATTTGCATATTTTGAAATGTAGTTCCAACAAATGCATATAGCTATGTAATCATCACCCCAGTCAGGATATCAAAAATTTCGATCTGCCAGAATGTTCCCTTGTGCCTCTTTTCATTCAGTTCCAACCTTCCAAAGGTAACTAATAATTTTTATTACCATAGATTGACATGGAATGTCATCTCTCTTACAATGAAGATAGCACTTTATCCAGGACCAGAAGGTTCAGTAGAGATTTCCAAAAAACGTTGTTTAAAGTCACAGTGGCTTAGATCTCACGTGTATTAGAAGATGTTGTAGAATTAGGGGTATTACAGTTGAAGATTAAAATGTAGGGATGAGAGAAAGAGAGGCAAAAATGTCAGGAGAGATTAAATGGGACAGGAGCCAGAAAATGCAGAAGCTTTAGTCAATTGTAAACAAGCTTTAGAAATAAGACTGTATCAGTGGTTTTTAAACTATTACTGTGCCCTAGAATCACCTGTAGAATTTTCAAAATATTCAGTCACAAAAATTTCTTTCTCTTTTCTGAGATGCTGATTTGGTAGGCCTGGAAGAAGCACAAACACTAACAGGAGTACTCTGATCTCCACCACATTTTTGTGAATCAGGGCTGTAGACCACTTGCTCTCAAATTTCAGTATGCATCAGTCTCCCAGAGAGCTTGTTAAAAGCTTGCACAGCCTCAGGCCTTCTGATTCAGTATAACTGGCTGGAGCCTCAGAATTTGCATTTCCAATAAATTTTATCTCTTGAGGTGAGGCTGATGGGAGGACTATATTTTGAGAACTACCACCTTGAGACATCAATTTACTACTAGTTAGAATGCCCAACAGAATCACTAGAGAATATTACTGAAAATATCTACACACAGACCCCAGGCTCTGTATTTCCCTTCGGTTCCCAACTCACCCTCACCTCCACTTCTGATATGCCCTAGAATAGGAGACATGTAGTTTGAAAGTACTTTCTAAGTTGAGTTTTTAGAAAATAAAATGTGATGCCATAAATGAAAGTGCTTTGTAACTGTAAAGGGCAATATGTATGAAAGATATTAATTTTGTTTCTAATAGTACACCAATACAATTTCCAGTTCAGAACAATTACCGTGTGCTCCAAGTTGCCAGGCCATATATTTAAAATGAGAGGGGGAAAAAAATCTTACAGAAGAACAATAGAAATTCAATACATTTTAGAAATAGTTATTACCATTCTTATGCTCATTTCTGTAAATGTTAGTTTGTATCTTACATTCTGTGTCGGGCAGCGAACAGCAGTATTTGATAACTGTGTACCCTTGGATGCCTATTTGCCTGATATTTGGAAGTACTTCAGTCCAAAACACATCAGACCTGAGTGTGCTTAGTAAAGTGGGAATTGTTTTCACAGGTACTAAATGATAAAATGTTGATAGAAAAATGGAACTAGCTCACATTCTGTAATCATTATGGAGAGTTCAATGGAAGAAAAAGGGGCAAAGACCAGCCTTTCAAATACTACCTACCGAATAAAAGCAATTTTTCCTGTGATAAATAGAAGAAGGTAATTGTGGGGCAGAATAAGCACTTTCTTCAGAAATCCCCTCCCAACAAAATGAGAACGTATGGTAAACTCTTATAAAAGGTGTCAGCTGGAGATGGCCGTAGTATGAGGTTATTATTCTACATTCTCCAGTTCCAGTGAAAAAAGAAAAAAAATGAAAAAACAGCTCCTTGAAACTGACTGCAATTATATTTCATGAGAAATCAAAAATGAAGCAATCACCATAACAACAACAACAACAACAACAACACTGCCTTTGGTCAACTTATTAAAATTATTACAAAACAACACTCAAAATATGTCTTCCTTAAAAATGTTTTGAATTAGAAAAGTAAATCTTTCATTTATTGCCTTTGTTTTATAAGGCTTTTCACATCTGTCTTGGGAAGCTAAGACGAGAGGCGTCGGATAAGAGAGAAAATAGATGCTTAAAGAGCTAGAGGCACAAGAGGGGAAGCAGGAAAACTTCATAGTCCCTCACTACAAGTTTTCCCTTACTGATACAGGCATAATTTTTTACAAATTTTCTTTTTGTTTTGTTTTAATCCCTAGCAGAAGCTGTAATAGGTGTTTGATGAATATTCATTTACTTTATTTGGTGTCGAGTGGATGTACAGCCACTAGGAAGGTTAGGAACTAGAAGGTAAATAAATTGTAGTCATGATCTAGCTTTTAAGACTTACTCCAGTTGCAATCAGCTATTACCAGAAGTCAGCACTGTTCCAAACTTGAGGAAACTCACTGTGAGGTAGATAAAGTAGAGTAACGAAGCTAAAGGTTTAGTTCCCATATCTTCAGGTGACAAAAAGCAGTTGTGCTACCAGGAAATAAGGGCGTCTGAGCCAGCTAGAGCATAAACCATTCTAGACAATTGTAGATGTAAGAATAGAGTAAGTGCAGATAGATTAAATCGGGCTAGGTTAAAAGGGGTAACTATTGGCAACTGTTTCTAGGAGAAATGAGCTAAACATAATTATGACAAATTAAAATGTCTAGCAAGATATATTGGTTAGAATCGTACATTAAAATTATTTACCACTATATCTAGTCCTTCTATAGTGACTAGATTGTTTACATTTCTGTCATTACATATAAAATGAATTCATGAAAGTAACCTCTTATTCACTTTCATTAGAAAAAAGCAACACTATATGTATTTACTGAAAGATTGTTAGTAGTCACATAATAAAATTTGGCTCCATTTCCAATTTCTGTTTTACAGAGGGTACCGATTAGTCTTCCTTCAAGGACACGGAACATGACACTTGAAAAATTCACAGTATATTCTTGAATGGACTATCATGTTATATCAAAAGTCTGTCTGAGACTGTGATTTTTAGAAAAGATAGTCAAAGGGACCAATTCAACTCCAAATTCTTCTCTTAGATTGAGTTAGACCAGCAGATTATTGTACTATCACAAGTGGTTAGTTCCATACAGCATCACCTTCCCTTAGGTCCTTTCTGATGTTATATCCCCTGTTTTTGCTAAAGGCTGTTATAAGAAATAGCTAGTGAAAATGAGTTTGTCATTTATCACAAAGCTGTGGTAAGGAGCATGGTGGAGTACATTTCTTATATAAGACTCCAGGTGAAAAATTTCTCCTAGAATTTTATTCTGACAAGAACTTTTTCTTCTCTTGACTAAGTAGCATGTTTTCTATAGAAAAAAAATCCAATGTAACTTCCCCTCTCCCCCCAAAAGATATAGTTGAATAGCTAAGAGAATAGATTAGCAAGACTGATTCTATAGTAATAGATTAGAGAGACTGATTCAACAGTTCACATCCTAGGTGTGCCCTAGGTGTTTTTTCTTTTCCTTTTTTTTTTAATTTGCAAGTGTGAAATGAAGTCTATTGAGGAGGGACATGATAGGTTTAAAGAGCTAGAGCATGATATGGTTTACAGAGTAAGAGATATGTTTGCCATAGAACAGTGAACAGGTTTCTTGTAACAAAAAGGCCTTCTTTCTTTTTTAAAAGTTCATTTATAAGGTACAGTATCAACTTGTTCCCAATTGTGCTTCCTATTTGAAGAGTAAATTTACCCTCTTTTTAAAAATAAATATTGTTTCTGACTGTTTCTTGACTCATCTTATTAGTTAGTAAATATCAACTCATACTTCCACAGTAAATTATCCATATTTTCTATATTGTACTTCCTCTTTTCCTCTACCTGCAATATTTCCCACCACAATTTCAGGGTTTTCTGACTCAGAAAGTTTGCTTAGTGTACTGTCAAATCAATATAGAAATGAGGACAATCATTTGTAGCATTATAAAATATTAAAACCATACACTTAGAAGGTTGTAAAATTTATTTAAATACAATCACAAGAATCCTATCCAGAAGAATATCTATATCACGTGAGTGCCCAGCCTATAGATTGCAATACCTCCTAAGATTACCCAATCCAGTCTGTTAAAACCCTGTTTTACTATCTACTACTATAATTTTGTCACTTTGAAATGAATTTTAAAATGCCACATAGCAGTTTTTTAAATATTAAAATCTAGTTATTTTCCACACAAGGAAGCCGACAGATTAATGGACTTGCTTTTTTTTTTATTTTTACTGCTCAGAGATAGAAATTCATGGATATAGATTTTTACTCAGGGCTTTTGGGATCTTCCTGCCCCTTCTTACATTTGGATGCCTTTAGGAAATAACTCACAGCAAATTTTATTTGTTTTTTACTCTAACTTTTCTTGCCTTTTTCATAGTGCTAAAAATTCAGAACACCAAATTGATGATAGTTTGTACTAATCTAATAAATAAAACAACACATTCCATAGGTTTACTAAACAAAATAGCTATTTTTTGTTTAAATTGTGAAGAAAGAAACTATCTTTTTCACACAAAGATGATGATTTTAAAGGGAACTATTAAAGCATAAAATATTTCTATGCTGAAATTAATAACTTACAAATATATCTAAGTGTATTCTATATTAATTATCTATATTTGATCTTAGCCAAAAGGCCGAGAAGTGATTTTATTAATTTTCTAATTATATTTTTATATCTACATTTTTGTGTAAGACCTACACCATGATTTTACTAGAATTTAGTATAATTTTCTCTGCATGTAATAAGTATATAATTAGTGTTATGCAATCTGGGATATGTGAAACGGAGTATAATGAGAACAATTCTGAATTTAGAAAATTTCAAGTAGCAGTATTTTTTTTTAAGCTAGACAGCTAGATTTGGATTACCTTTAACCGTAACATTGTATGTATTGTCCTCACCACCAGTGCCTCCACCAGACATTTATCAACCACATTAGGTATGAAAGGGACTTGGCAAAAATACTGAGTGTGATGATCAAGGAAGAGCCAGGAACACACATAATGTTTCAATCACCCTCAGGCCTCTGGGCACATGGCAGCTGGACCCTAAATCATGCCAAATCCCACGTGCTAATGAGGAGTGGATCCCTTTTATACGTACAGCTCTTCTTTCCTCGGCTAAGCTTTGTCCTTAAGCCCAGTCTGTATTAATCATCACTGAAATCAGCTAGAGTGAAGATAAGGCTATAGGCTGGACTAAGCCAGGGACTGAGGCTTTAATCCAATGTTTACATATCAAACCCAATTTCTTGCCCTGCTTCATATTTGCAATGTTTTGTGCTTCCTGGCTACAACACATTGGCACCTCAACTTCACTGTCTAAGGTAATAAATAATCTTATAATCTTCACTACCCCTCTGCTCCCCACCCACCACTTTCATTGACTGAAATGACTGATAATTTCCACATTTGCCAACATCAGAAATTCTCTTTCTCATTTGAAACTTCACATCCAAGAGATTACCAAATATTGTAATTTCTACCCTGAAAACATCTTTAGATTTTATGTATTCTTTGCCCTTCTCTTTTTTTCATATATTTAGTTAGAGTTCTCACCATCTCTTGCGATGCTTTCTTTACTGTACTCTGGCTCCAATGTTTGGCCACTTTTCTCAGCACAGATATCATTCTAAAATGTCTATTTTTTTTCTGCATAAAATCCCACAAAGGTCCCTTATTTCCTAGTTTAAAAACTGATAAGGATAGCAATATTTCCTGGTCTCATCCCTATTGGCTTTTCTACTACAATCTCCCACTGTTTTCCCCACAACTCTGCTTCAGTGCAGTAGTGCCTATATATTTGGTATTTCCAAGTGCACTATCCTTTCTCATATCTAGCTGGTTTTCCATACGCTATTACTTCTGTTGGGACTGATCATAGTTCAAATTTTTGTTCCTTTATGAATCTTTTCTCTGTCTTTCAAACTCTAATTCATGTACCACTTTCTAGTATCTATGCTGACCATCCTCCATCTTCACAATTCCCCTCTACCCAGTAGGACTTCTGATACACTCACACACACAATCAGGCATTTAGGCACTCTCACGTTAGTGCTTATTATTTTAGCAAAGGCATTGTTCAATTTGCATTTATATAAGTATGTTGTTTTTCACAGCCCCAAATTCCTTGAAGGCTGAGTTCAAGTCGTATTAATATTTACATCCCCAGGCCCTGGCACATAATGTGTTTTCAATTCTTTTCTCCAGCTTTCTCACTCTGTAATAAATTCCTGTGGAATTATCTTTCTAAATGCAGACCTAGCCACTCTATTACATCACTTAAAAATGTTAATTAAGCTTTCATTCTAAGAGATATATTCTAAACTCCTCGACCTGACCTAAGAGGTCCTTCAATATTTGGCCCCAACATCATTTCCTCTTACTCGTAGCACATCAGACACAGTTCCCTAACTACACCATCTGCTGTCTAAAACATGTGTCTATTCATGCCATTCACTTTGCCTCTCTCATCTTTGTATTGTCAACATCTGGAAAGTTGCTTAGAAAATATGGCAACTAAATAAGTATTTGCTAAGAAAAATAGAGATAAATGAAAGATTGAATATATTAACTCGTGTCAGATTGCAGTATTATACATGGGAACAATGAATAGCTATAACAATATATTTTCACTTTCAAACTGACAACTCACCACTTCCATGGAATTGAAATTTTGACAACACGGACATTTCTACGATACAATCGTAAAGTAAAGAGAGAAACGGAGATAAATCATGGATTGAGAAATGTTTCTCTTCTTTGAGGCACTTGTGAGCTTTGCAGGTGATTCAGGACTACTTAGCATAGTTGTAAGAGTTATATCATCGTTCAGCCTTAAAAAGAAATTTCTTGTCATTGTTTCTTTTTTTTTTCTGACATGTTATAGATGGAAGATGTAATTAATATCTTGTTTATCGAGACAAGAAAGAAGCCGATTTTAGTGTATTTTAAATATAAAATGTAATGTTACTTTTCTATGTAACAACATTAATCGTAATATTGGATTATTATTTTATTATATAATACCACATTTTCCCATGTCATATGCCTGATACGAACAAATTCACTCCAGTGAACGTCTGCTCTTTGCTGCCCAGCATCTACTCTACTTTCATTCTTGTAAAAATATCCTTCTTTCATTTATTGTACCCTAACTCCATAAGCAGACCCCTAATATTTAAAGCAACGAACACATTATATTTCCCTGGTGATATGGATATCTCAGGTTTGAGTACTTTCCTTTAGACAATATAATCATATTAAGTTTCAAAATCTTTGCTCATATTAAAGGGTTATTATTTCTGTGACTTAATGATACTTTATAGAACTGTTTTTTAACTTTAAAGAGCATATTTGCCAAAGATATGGTGTGAAAGAATGAAAAGTAATATCTCTCCAAATGTTATATATGGTATTGGAATATTTGTTCGTTAGTACCTTAACAATACAATAGTCACCCTGGATTTGCTGATTTAAGAAGATAATCCAAATTTTGAAAAACAAATTTGTCAAAATATAATAGATAATAAAAAAATAATATATACACTAAAATCTTTCTTAATGTCAACATATATGATGTAATAAAGCACTATAAAGCCCAAGGAAGCATTAATTTCAACCATATTTACACGAAATAATTAAAAACACTTTGGATTCTCTTTGATTTCCTCTTTAACTCAATTGTTGTTTAAGAGTATTATTTAGTTTCCATGTACTTGTGAATTTTCACATTTTCTTGCTGTTGTTGATTTCTTATTTCATTCCATTATGGTCAGAAAAGATACGTGGTATGACTTTGATCTTTAAATTGATTAAGACTCATTTTGTGATCCCACATGTGATCTATCCTGGAGAAGTTTCATGTGGGCTTGAGAAGAATGTGTATTCTTCTGTTGTTGGCTGAAAATTTAATTTGTCAATTAAATCCATTTGGTCTATAGTGTTGTTCAAGTCTGCTGTGTCTTCATTGATTTTCTGTCTGGATGTTCTGACCATTATAGAAAGTGGGGTATTGAAGCCTCTTACTGTTTTTGTATTGTTGCCTATGTCTTCTTTCAGATCTGTCAATATTTGCTTTATATACTTAGGTCCTAGGATGTTGGGTGCATTGATATTTATAGTTTTTTATATCTTCCTGTTGATGACATATCATCTATGTTTTCTCCTATGCTATCTTCTAGGAGTTCTATAGTTTTGACTTTTACATTTAAGTCTACAATCCATTTTGTGTTCATCTTTGTGAAGGATATAAAGTCTGTGTCTAGATTCATTTTTTGACATGTAGATGTCCAGTTGTTCCAGCAAAATTTGTTGAAAAAATTGTCTTTTCTCCATTGCGTTGCCTTTGCTTCTTTGTCAAAAATCAGTTGACTATATTTATGAGTCTATCTCTGTGCTCTCTGTTCTGTTTCATTGATTTATTTGTCTATTTTGCTACAATCCCAGACTGTCTTGATTACTGTAGATTTATAATAAGTCTTGAAGTTGAGTAGTGTCAGTCATATGACTTTGTTCCTTTCCTTCAATATTGTGTTGGCTATTCTGGGTCTTTTGCCTCTCCACATCAACTTTATAATACATTTGTTGATATATACAAAATAACTTGTTGGGATTTTGCTTGGACTTGCATTGACTCTATAGATCAATTTGAGAAGAACTGACATCTTGAGTCTTCGTAGCCATGAACATGAAACATCTCTCCATTTATTTAGCTCTTTGATTTCATTCATCAGAATTTTATAGTTGGTTTTTTTTCATAAACATTGTTCCAGTCAGGGCTTTTCGGAGAGAGAACTGATAGGAGATATACAAGAAAGGATTTATTAAGGGAATTGACTCAGTCAATAATGGAGGCTAAGAAGTCTGCAAATTGGAGAACCAGGAGAGCTGGTAGGGTAGCTGAATCCAAGTCTAAAGGCTTTACAAATAAGAAAGCTGATGGTATAACTCACCATCTGAAGCCAAAGGCCCAAGAGCCCAGTAGACCACCAGTGCAAGTGCTGGAGTCCAATGTTCAGAAAACTCAGAGTTCTGACCTTCAATGGCAGGAGATGAAGGGAGTCCTGGCTCTATAAGCAAGAGAGCAAGAATTTACCCTTCCTCCACCTTTTCTTTTCAACTGGGCCTCCAGATGATTAAATGGTGCCTGCCTACATCAAGAATGGATCTTCCCCACTCAGTCCACTGACTCACATGCCAACCTTTGAAAACACCTTCACAGACACACCTGTGACAGCTCAAGCATTCTAATCAAGATCAAAACCACCTGGGTTTCCCTTTCATGAGAAGAGGGATGGTCTCAGTGCCCACTAAAGAATTGAGAGTAAGTATTGCTTTACCAGGTATCTAAGTAGTCTTTAATCCAGTCAAATTTTTATATGTTGTTGGATTTAACATTCTAATGCAATAATCCCCCCTTTATCCGGGAAAGATATGTTCTAAGATCCCAACTGGATAACTGAAACCACTGACAGTACTATAAAATAAAAATAAAAATATCAGGACCCTCCCCTGACAAAAAATTCATTATGCCAAAAGGGAGAACTGAGCCTGAGAATTGATTCACACAAGCTCTGTCATCCTCTCCCCAGTGAGGTACAGGGGTCTTCTTTTAAGAAATGAAGGGGCTTAGAAAAAGACTAAACAGAGTTTTTTGATGGACAGGGTATGGGAAGAAGAAGGCTTGCAACCTGGTCTTATTATACAGATAAGCCTCACAATTACAGCCCTCTGGGAAATATTTTTATTCAGACCATTAAAGGTGTTAGACTCTCAGCATAACTCATCCCTGATCAAACAGGCAGGGTCTGGCTGCATTTAATGGAGATTCTCTATAGGTGCAAATCTCTCCCCCAGCCTCTCCACCTAGACAGCCTCACAGCCTTATTCCTGTTTGCCCACAGCTATCTCAAAATATATCAAAGAAACATATTTTGGGTTAAAATATTTCTTATTTCCTTCAGCCCTAAAAAAATCCTCTTTTCGTTATGCATCCGCTATAAAAAGAGTGTCAATTATAACCTAAGAACTGTAGTCTGAATAAACTCTTAAATGTCAATTACAAGTTTATCTCCACAGATGCAATGCCGAGAAGAAATAGGATCACTCTTCTTCCTATCCAGAGAAGATCACAGGGTGATCGAGCCGATTTTTTGAATGTACATCTTATCTTACGTAGATTTACTGAACACAACAGAACTTCACAAGAATATCAATTGCCTCACTGCTCACCCGCTTCACCCCTCCCTTTTTCCTGTGCACCTCCTTTTCCTTTAAATGCAAAAACCAGCATAGTGACACATGAATTAATCTAGGAGAGAGTTTCAAGAAGTAAAACACATTGAACTATGCCACGTAATTCAGAAAGAAAAATAGCACGAAGAATGAATTGAAAGCTTGGATTGTGGCAATTAAGAGATCCTTGGTAATCTTTGAGTTAGTGGCTCTGAATGACAGTTAAACATAATGGTGACAAGTAGATTTTTGGAATCAGAATGCTTCATTTCACTAGCTCTACCACTTACTGGTTATCTGGCCTTGGGCAAGTCACTTAAATCCTATGATCCACAGTTTATTTATCTGCAAACTAGGAATCTTAAGAGTAATTTTCTCATATAGTTGTGACTTTAAATGAATTACTATATGTAAAGAACAATGCCTGGCACATAGCTATATAAACTGTGATGTGCTTGAATATGCACCACCCAAATTTTCCTTTAAGGGAGGATTTATTGTCTGTCCTGGTTTCTAGGAGAGCTGTCCAGAGATAACTTTTAATTGCCATCCCCTGAGGGGTTACTTCCCACTACAGAGACTTACCACCACAGCCAAAGTTGTACTCTTCCACGGACAGCCTATAACCAATGACTGATCAAGAGAAAGTATAAAGGTCCAACTGCTTCAGTGCAGCACAGAAGATTTCTGATGCTCATGTTAGCTCCAACATGAAGTAGGAGTAGGCTGAGGCTGTTGATCTGATCTTGTTTCTGTCTCATCTTTTCCATGGGTAGTGATTCTAAGGCCCTTCCTCCCTAATAAACATCTTGAACACTAAACTTTGACCCAGAGTCTTCTTCTCAGTGAACTCAAATGGTGACATAAGTGCAGCTTGCTTTTATATTTTTAGGTGGATGGATGGGCAGAGTCAGATGGCATTAGTAGTGTCAGGTTTCAGTGTGAAAATGTCGGTTCTTGTCTCACTTATGGCTGAACAATGACCAGATGCACCAAAGTAAGGTAAGCACGAACATGAGGTTTATTGAGGAAAGAAAGATAGGATTATAGAGCAAGGGCAAGATATAGGTTTATAGAGTGTGATACATATGCCAGATGACGACCAGACCCATTGTTGCAGCAAAGAAAGAGCAAAAGGAAGGGCAAAAAAAAGGGGACTTGGTTATGGTCTGCATCTTGTTTTATAGTGCCCGGATTTGGACCTCCCTAGTGGCTCAGATGTCACCATGGAACCACTTTGATTGGATAGTTGGGAGTTGCATTACTAAGCATAAGTGTTGTTCTAGGTCAATTTTTTGTACTCTATGGTACCTATGCTGCTTGGTCCATGGGCTAGAGTCCTCTGCATTCTTTTTCATAGGGTATTGCTTGAGGCAGGATTAGTTAGGTTGGGGCAGGACCAAGATGGAGGCCTGGGGCCCACCCTTGTCCTTCTTCCCAGGTGGGGCAATTGCCCCAAGGCAATAGCACCCACTTTCGTCCCTAGAAGACCCGGGATCTACACCTTGCTATCTACCTAACAGTAGCATTAGATTTTTTTCTTGAAAGTTTTATGTTTTGTGGACTATATTATTAAAATGATATTAGTATGAACTCTAAATAAAATTTCAGAATTAATTTATTTTTATATTTATCATTGTAACTTTCAGAGAGTTTTCACAGTAAAAAAATATTTTATCATGACAAACTAAACTCTTGAAAGCTAATATTTATAAAGAGAAATAACCTTTAAAAATTGCCTGTTGACTTTTAGGTAGTAGAAAGTAGCTTACAGATAATATTATATAATTGATCACCTTTATTAAGATATACCTAAAAATTTTGGGTACAAACTGATGCTATGCTCATTAAAATGAACATAGCAATTTTTTTAAAAAAAACCTAGAATTGGAAGAATCCATAGTAGCAAGAAATACATTGAACAATTTAAGGTATTTATGATGAGAGGAATGAGGGGTTTTGATGCAGAGGATTTACAACATAATGAACAAAACTATACAAAAATCTATAGAGACTGAGATTTTACTTTTAGCTCCTGAATGACAAGGTCTAACTTAAAAATCTCTCTCTTTCTCCGAATCTTTCAAGCACCATATTTTTCTTTTTTTAACTTTTAACTGCATTTCGTAAATGCCTGAGTTAAAATGGTTGTGAGAACTTCATACCGGTAAGTTATGTGTGAATGAAAAAAAGCTACTAGAAGGTGGATGGGGGATGATTTAGTTATTATCTTCTCATCAGTTTTGTTTCTGGGGAGGAGGAAGGACTGAGGACAAACCCATAAATGGCTTTAGACTACAGCATAAGTGATTTGTGTCAACCATAAGGAAGATGTTCCTGATGGGCTATAGTTGTTATACATTGAAATGAGTTTCCAAAAGAGAAGGTATAGAACAGATCAGGAAGGGGTATCTTTAAATAGTGTATAGATTATATTCCAAAATAAAGGCTGAACAATAGTTCTACCTAAAAAAAAAAGTGTGTGTGTGTATGTGTGTTTCTGTGTATTGGGGGATCTCAAAACCTTTTCAATCTTTATTGAACAATAGGACTTCTGATACTCAGGATACTTCTGATTTTTTTTCTTTGGAAAAAAATCAGCAATACAATAAACAATGATTAAGATTACTAACTTAATATTGTTCAGTTTAAAATTTTTTTATTATTTTAAAATATTACTTTAGATATTCTTAATGTATTTTATGTTGAATATCTGGTTTACTTTCAACTTAGCTATTACATAAATGAAAGCAACACTTTTCTAAATAATGTGTACTAATTTAGAAATTTTTATTTTCCAGAGTCTTCAAAGATGAATTTCCCCCAAATCCATATTTATAATGAATTATATCTGTAGATGTTCTCTTTTTCATAGGGAAGAGATGGGGTGAAAAGTGAGCCAAAATATTAATATAAAAAACAATGCATTGTTTGGATGAGAATTTCCTTTACATTGAGCTCCCCAGGTTCTGAAGAGACCATAGTGGACTTTTTATTCAAGCTTATGATTATAATCTCCTTGCCCTAGGATCTACGTGCTATGGAAAGGGGCGGAGAACAATTTGAGAAGCATATGCTGCACTGTTCTCAGAATCACTAACTGTGGCCCATCCTTCTCAAACCAAATTTCTCTTTCTCCAAGTTAGGTTACTTTGTTGTAAATTTTCCAAACCTGTAAGATAGATCTCAGCAAGCATAGCAACCCTCTAGCTATGTGCTTTACGACATCATTATTGGTTTACTAAGACATAATTATAAATATTTTTAAAGTATATTATAATGAAAAGTTTGGTGAAAAACAATTGGATTTTAAAAGGAAAACATAGTGTTCTTTAATACCAATGAAATAAGATTTAGCTGAGAAAATGGAGTAAGATTTTTTTTCCCCCCCTTAATTCTCCTAAGGGAGATCAGGAATGAATTGCTGGCAGTGGAACTAATTTTCAAGGAGAAAAGAGTACACACAGAAGCCATTATAATTACTTACAAACTTCTAAATCAGCTAAAATATATTCCAAATAAATAAAACATTCAAGAATGTATATTATCTGCTGAAATTCTTAAGTATTTTGGGCAAACACAAAGTTCAGTGATACATGGATGAAAACTTTAAATTTCTTCTGATACAAAGGAGGTTATTAAAACAAATGAAGAGAAGGAAAACTCACTAATCCTTATTTAAAAAATCATTGGAAATTGATGATTATCAAAAGATTATGAAACTGTAAGCAATAAATTCTGTAACTATTAAAATGGATTTAGTAAGACATTTTCATTATGAACTCATTTAATAAGAGCTTCATTTGATGAAATTCACATCACCCATTTCTTGTTTCTCCATCCACTTTTCCCTCCCCAACTCCACTATCATACACATTACGAATTCATCAAATGCTTCCTAGCAGATTGTCAGTCCAGGTATAATTTGGTTACCTCAATTATTCTAAGGACAAAATAATTAATAACAATCAAAATCATCAATTTGAGCAAAATTGCCATTCCCATGACTCTAAAATGTAGTGAATGTTGCATAATAGACATTTAACCTGAGAAATGTACTCTTCCTTAAAGCTTCTTCTAAAATCAACAAATTTTAAAATATTTTTTTCTCCACTCATTTGTTTTTTTGCAGGGATATTCTTATTTGATTATGATTTCTCACAAATGAAAACTATCTTTCTTAAAAATCCAATATTCTTGGTGGTCTTTACTTTGACTCTTTGTGCAGTCTGGCCCAATTTACCCATTTGTTTCATCAAATTTTACCGAGTGTCTATGAAATGCCAGATAATTTGCTAGTTCTAAAACTGCAGAGCTACAACTAGAGACATAACTCATGGTTCTCTTTCAAAGAATCAAGGTCTAGCATGTGGAGGCAGATGTGTCAATACACAATAATACAGCCACAAGGTAAAATATAAGAATAGGGGGCTAAGGAAACAATTAAGAACAAACTGAAGCAAGGCCACATCCTGAAAAGCCTCAAAAAGGAAATAAAGCCTCATCTGAATTGTGATGATACGAGAAATTAGTCAGGAGAAATGTTAAGTATGTTAGGTTGGAATAAGTGGCTTAGGAAGGGAAGCACCAGATCTCTCAGGTAAGAAGTGAGGGTTGTGCCAAAGCTTGGCATATATAGGGGGTAGAGTTTTTTTTCTGGGAACCACAAGTAATTAACTATTGATGTAACTCAGTGCACAGTGCACAAGGTTGACCGGAGATACTAGAGGGGTAGCATCAAAAGCAAGAATGAATCATGCATTGGGTTTTATGATTTACACACTAGTGAATAATTAAAAGATTTTAGGCAAGGATGTGATATAACCATATGATCAGATTAGAAGTATGACAAATCGTTTGGGAGGGCAAAGCTGTTGAAGAGATTATTCCACCTATAAATTGTAACAACTTCTTAAATTGCATAACTTTTCTGAGCCTCAGCTTTCTTATCTGACCAAAAATAAAGTATATTAGTAGCTACATTTCAAAGTTTTGTAAGATGATTAGAGAATATCCATATCAAGCAACTAATGCAGTGACAGGGGTCTTCTAGGTACTTATTTAGTGGTTTCCCTTTACCAACTCCAGCCTCTGGAATGTTAGTCTCCATTTCTACAAGGAAGGTGATTTTTCCCCATAACATAATTTTTCTCTCTTTTTCCTGACAACCCATTCTTCCACATGAGCACAAGAATATGAAGTTGGTTCTCCTGCTGGGAATGGATTAACGTGTACATTTATGTGCTTAGCACAGGAAGCATTTCATTTTAAAATTGTTATTTCAAAGGCAGGTATATACTGCATGCACTTGCAGCTTAAACTAAAAATCCAGGCACAAACAGTGAATCGAGAAACTCTAATTCTGCTATTTTGCCATAAAATCACAAAGGTAATATGTCTGCTAGAGCCATCCTGGTAAAGAATGCTTGCTAGCAGTGAGCAGATCTAAATATATTTTTACAGGTAGATATATTGTAGTTTCCAAGCCGGCTTGTCATGGTAAATGATATTTGTGTGAAGATCAGCTACAAAGTTGTTCATATTACCATTTTCTCTTTCTTGGCTCCATGTTTCACTAGACAAAGTCAATGAACCAGATAAATGAAAATGTGAACATACACGTTTGGCTATGTGCACATTTTGCACGCTTTTCTCCTGTATGTTGCTCTCTAGTTGGTTTATTGCCCCTAAATTAGTGCTAAATATTAACACCACAAAAACCAGAAAATGCTTCCTTTTTAAACACTTTTTGCTTGACTCTGAATTAGGCTTTGAAGGAGAAAAGAACATTTTCAAATACTTTCAGAAAAAGTAAGATTTCTACATTGAAGCTTTAATAGTTTTCAAAGCTATGCCTAAGGAAATGTTCAGAAAATTAGCAACTGGACGGACTGGTTGAAATTGTCTCCCTTGTGGAATATGGCATTCATTTCAGGCAAATTTAACTGTGTGATTGAGTGGCAATTAAGCAGTGTAGTGACTGCTAGTCGTGGGTTAAAATAATTTGTAAGGCTTAATTAATTGCTACAACAACTGATAGCCCTGTCAGATTGGCAAGTAAGTTCATTGATCTTAAAATTCAGCTGAGTTTAAGAGAAAGACTGACAAAATAATTTGTAGACTGTGACAGAGAGAAAACTGAAGATAAGTATTGTATGTGAGGGTGGAGTAAAGGCTATGCCACCAGGGGAGATAAAACAGAGATGGTATTTTCAAAGAAATATTATGCCTATGTATCTCCAGAGAGAAGACCCCAGGAACCAAATATCTATCCTTCTCATGTATTGTACATAAGGGATTTTTTTGTACTTTTAATGACCTTCTACTTTTCAGTTTATACTGAGCACATAATAAATAGATCAGATTCTGTACCAAGTTCATTTAATCTCAAGTTTTGAAAGCAAAAATATCCACAAATCTGGCCTGAGTATAGGGTATTAAGTTCCTTCTTTTATATGAACTGCCAACTCTCAGGATTCCATGTAATCCACTCAAGGATGAAACAAGCCATATACTCTTGCTTCAGATTCATCTTGCCTGAACAACTTCTTTCCACTGGTGTGAAACCAGAATTTTTATTTCTCATTTAAACTGGCAGAGTACTACTTTTCTTTGTGAATATCATTCCAGTGGAATGTTTGGAATTCTCTAAGGAAGAGTCAAAATCTAGGGGAAGTTAATCCACTAGGGCCTTCTGAATTTTTGTATAAATATATATAATTTCAATGAAAACTCTAATTTAAAGAAGGCAAGATCAATGAACTAAAGAAAATAGACATTTGCAATCACTGGGGTGAATGGCATTTCCAGGTTCTTGACAAAGCTTGGGAGATGTAGTTAAAGTCTGCTTAGAGAGTGACACATTGGGATTATAAGCTTGAAAAAAATATTAATACATTGACAATGAAATATATCACTATAGCTTCATTCCATTTATTTGTTTTATTTCTAGTAATTTTTGGGATAAATATTTTCATGCAGAGGTCTTTAATTGAAAGGTAAAATATTAATATGGTTCTATATATACCATAGTAATATTTTACTTTTAAAAGTTTTTCACAATTTGATTATTATTTTATCTAACAAATATTTATTAGAAAATCTTGAAAACTCAAAATTATCCTTGAGATTAAAGTTACAAGGACAACTTAAACATAGTTTCAATCCTCAATAGGCCAAAGTCTAGTACCTAGAATAAAGAAAGCAATTAAAAGTCATTGTTCATTACAATCCAACTTACGATACATTTCTATGTGGAGAACTACTAGATCACAAGGTAGAGGCACTTAATATCAGGTTTATATTAGGCCGGGTTAGGGGCTGGGGATCCAGGGAAATGCCTCTGAGTAGATAAAAGTTTAGTCATTAAGGATAAGTGAGAGCTACTTGAACACATAGGGGATCTTGGGTTTGGAAAGAGAGTATATTTCAAATAATAGTAACAACCATGCTGGTGTTAAATAGTATGACACAAATGGAGAATCTTCAAGTCATTTTTTATGACTGGAGCAAATATTGAGGGGTCAAGTGGTATAAGATAAGGCATGAAAGATAGGACAACAATTTGGATAAAGCTTCAATAATTAAATAGTATTATGAAATCTTTGAGAATCATTAAAATCATTTTTTAGAAAAAGGAAATATTTTGATTAGGTTTGCATTTGATCTCTTGGTTAACATGTGTAGGAAGACTAAAACAGAGCCCACTTGGAAACAGAGACTAGTGAAGCATTGTGCTACACTAAGCAAAAATGATGAGTGTCAGAAGAGCAGTAATGGAAGTGGACAAAGAGAAGATATAGGAGATCAATGAGATAGATATTAGGAGGGAAAGTTTTATTGGTCTTGGTGATAAAATAAAGACAGTAATTGAGATAATGTTTTTCAGTATGAACAGAACAACCTAATGGTGGGTGCTGGTGCCCCTTAACTAATAAAGGAAAATCAGGCATTGGACGATGCTTGAGAGCAACGTAAAATTATGGGTTCATTTTTTAATACATGAAATTTGAGATATAGTTTGGGAAATACACATGGAAATGTCTTAAAATGTAGATACAGTCATGCACTGCATAACAATGTTAGAGTCAATGATGGACTCTGTATAAAATGGTGATCCCATAAGATTATAATGGAGCTGAAAAATTCCTAAGGCCTAATGATATCATAGCTGTCACAAAGTTATAGTACAACGCATTACTCATGTGTTTGTGGTGATGCTGGTGCAAACAAACTTACTATGCTTCTAGTTGTATAAAAGTATAGTGTATGTAATTATGAACAGAAGATAATACTTGGTAATGATGATGAGTGCCTATATTACTGGTTTATGTATGTACAATATTATACTTTCTATCATTATTTTAGAGTGTACTCTATATGAGAGTAATTGGCAGATAGATAAATAAGTAGATAGATACTTTTTTTCTTCCAATGTCATCTTCTGGTTTTAGTGTAAGAGTAATTAATGGTGGCTTACTTGAACAAAGGAGGATACATTTTGTCTCCTCTTCAATTTTCTGTAAGAGTTTCCATAGAATTGTTATTTTTTTCCTTAATGTTTGGTAGAAACATTTGATAGCACCAGTGAAAATCTTGTGATTGGTGCTTTTTTGTGGGAAAGTTTTAAACCACAAATTCAATATTTTAAATTAAATTTAAAGCTATTCAAGTTACTTATTCAGGTTACTATTCAGTGAGTGTCATTATTTTGTATCCTTTGTGGAATTTATCTATTTAGTCTAAATTGTCAAATTGATTGCAATAAAATTTTTATTACTTATCTATTGCTGTGTAGCACACTGCCTCAGTATGCAATCCTTAAAACACCAAACATTTTTTATCTCAGGTTCCCCTGAGTCAGGAATTCAGGAGCAGCTTAGCTGGATGATTTTGGCTCAAGGTCTCTCATGTGGTTGCAGTCATCAGAAGGCTTGATGAGTCAGAGTATCCATCTCTAAGATGGATAACTCACATGGCTGTTGGAAGAAGACCTCAGTTCCTTGATGACTGTTGGCAGAGGGCCTTGGCTCCTCACCACATGGTTCTCTTCAGAAGCTGCTTAAGTGCTTAAGTGTCCTTACAACATGAAAACTTCTCCCAGAGCAAGTAATTCAAGAGGGAGTGAGAGGGGAGGAAGCCACAGTGTCTTTAATTATCTAGCCTCTAAACTTGTACACCATCATTTCCACATCATCCTATTCATTAGAAACAAATCACTAAGTCAAGCCCACACTACAGGAGAGGACAACAAGGCTCCACTTTTTAAAAGGGGATTAACAAAGAATTATGGATATATTTTAAAACTACTATAAATTATTCAGATTATTCTCCTTTATAATTTTCTCTGATTTATAGGGATATTCTCTCTTTCTCAATTCTGAAATTGATAGTGTTGTTATCTCCTTTTTGTGTATGATTAATTAGTCTAGAAGTGGATTATTGCTTTTCTGCAAATTTATTACTTTTCTGCAAATAAGTTGTTTTTGATTGATTTTATACATCGTTTTGTTTTCTGTAATATTACTTGTGCTTTTATCTTTATTTTCTTTCTTCTACATATTTTGGGTTTGATTTTCTGTTTTTTTTCTTTGTTTTCTTTGTTAAATGGAATAGGTCATTAGTTTGAGACCTTTCTACTTTTCTAATATAGACATTTAGTGCTATAAATATCCCTCTAAACTCTATTATAGCTACATCCCATAAATTTTGATATGTGAATTCATTTTCATTCTGTTCAAAACACTTTCTAATTCCACTTTCTTCTTTGATCATGGGTTGCTTAGAAATGTATTTCATTTCTTTAAATTTGGAAATTTTCAAAATATCTTCTGTTATTCATTTTGAATGTAATTATCTTGCAAAGAGAATGCTTTGTATAGTTTGAATTTTTTTTTAAAGTACTGAGTATAATTTTATCATTCAGAATATGGTATGTCCTGGTGAAAGTTTTATGTAGCTATGAAAAGAATGAGTTTTCAGTCTACATTATTGCATGGCATATTTCATAATCCTCAATCAGTTTAAATTATTCGATAGGCTATTCAAGCATTCTATGTTGTTAGGGATTTTGAGTCAACATTTTCTATCAGTTATTGAGAAAGGATTGTTAGTGTCTCCTTCTATCATTGTTAATTTGTTTTTCTTTTTGCAGTCCTATCAGTTTTTGCTTTATGTATCTTTAAGCTTTGTTACTGAATTCATAAACATTCAGAATTGTTATGTCCTTTTGAAGAATTTATGAAATGACAGTCTTTATCCTTGTTAGAATTCTTTGCTCTGCAATCTAGTTCATATGTTATTAATAAAACTTCTTCAGTGTTCTTTTGATTAATTTTGGCATGGTAGATATTTTACTATCTTTTTACATTATACCTTTAAGATTAATTGCACCTCTTATATCCAGCACATGATCAAGTATAGATTTCTTTCCAATCTGACAATTCCTATCTTTTAATTGGAGTATGCACTATTTGAATGTAATGGCATTATTGACATGGTTGGTTTTAAATCTACCATCTTACCATCTGTTTTCTATTATCCAAATGTACTTTGTTTCTTTCCTTCTATTTTTATGCTTTTTATGGAATAGATAAGTAATTTCTATCATTCCAGTTTATGAACTTTACTGGCTTATTAGCTGTATCCTTTCTTTCACTTTGTTTAATGTATAATTAAGATTTATAGTATATATCCTCAACTGATCACAGTCAACCTGTAAGTGATATTATGCTACTTTATGAGCATTCTTCTATTTGTGTCCTGGTTTGTTGTTGCTAGTATACATTTTACTTCTAAGTTTTTACAAAACATTTTTATTACTTTTTCTTAACACATTGTATTTTAAAGAGATTAGAAGAACAGATTTTGTATTTGCCTATGCATTTGCCATTTCTTTTAATCTTTATTCAATTGCATAGGTCCAATTTTCCTCCTGGTAACAGTTTTCTTTTCCCTAACATATTTTAATGCTTTTTATTTTCTTTTTTTATCACTTTATGTTATTTACCATCTTTTGATAATTTTTCCCAGTTTGGGTATGTCTAAAAAATTCATTTTATTTTTAAAAAATATATTTTGAATTTTAGAATAGTTTTAGATTTAGAGAAAAGTTGCAAAGATAGTACAGAAAATTCCTATATATACCACACCCAGTATTCCCTATATTAATATCTTATATTAGTATGGTACATTAATCAGAAGTAACCAATATAAATACATTATCATTAACTAAATTTCCTACTTTATTTTGATTTCCTTGACTTTTACCTATTTTTTTTGTTTTGGTCCAGGATACCATAGTGCATTTAGTTGTCATGAAGGTGAACTCTCTAAGATGACCACAAAAAAAAAAAATAAGAAACAACAATAAAAAACAATGTTACTAAGAATCATAGGAAAAACTCAGCCAGCTCTATGATTTACTGTGATAAGGAGGAGAGACTCACTCAACATATTTATGAAGTTCATTCTAGGTAACCAGCATTTAATAATGCATTTTTCTCTACTCACATTTTAAAAAGTACAACTTTACTAATCAAGCATAAAACCATGTACTTCTTGATTTTTATTTGTCAAAGATAAAACCAAAAGCAATACAAAATAACGAATTATAAAATTCACAAAAATTGTGAAGCATTTTTTAAACCAGTTATTATGTTTAGTGTTGATTTTATTGTCCAGAAAGATTTTTCAAGTCAATATCTTCCTGGAAGCATTTAAAATTATCAGCCCTATTTCTTAATTTTAATTCTTATTATTAATATTATCATTCTTATCAGTAGTCATAGTAACTTTTTCCAATAACATCCACTGCTAAGACCTATACAAATCAATGAATAAAAAGAATGAATATGCAATACTTTGTACCATATATTTGATATTGTAGCAAACAAAAAATACTTTCTTAGTTGTTTTAATTGATATCTGTTATTTCTGAAGCTACTTGTTTTTTATGTTTGTTTATTTGGAACAGACAAAGGTCTAAAAATCAACTAAGGACAAGATTGGCCTAGATAAGGTATATACTTTCATTGTTACAATTATGAATTCATTTGAAATGCCTTTCTTAACTCCCATTTTCAGCTATTTTTGGCAGGATTAAAGGATTTCAATCTGGATTAAAGGATTAGGTAACTCATAAACTAGTGTTTCATTTTAGAAAAGAAGGAAACATATTCATTTAGATTCTTTTTATCATGGGATAAATGACTATTTATTCTTTGCAGCATTTTTTTTTTCATTTAAGCTGAGATAACAATACATGCATGTCTTTTTCAGTCTTTTGCTGTGTTGATCCCTTGTTCATCTTTAACCCTCAATGCTTGAATATGACTTACAGGCTATAAAAAGAACACTACAATGGGGTTAAACATCACCACTTTTGAATGATAATGTTGTTAAGCAATCATTGCTTTAAATCATAAGAAATATGATAGCAAAAACAGAAAAAATTTGAATGTAAATATAAAAAATACTCCCTAAATACTCTGATTTCAGGGGAAATAAAATACAGGAAGTAATTTTTAGACATTCATATTTTCAGCATAAAGACTTTGCTAAGGCTTATATTTACAAAGATTATTCCCACAAGTGACTCATCAACTAGCACTTTTACTTGAATGGTGTTCACTCCCCATTTGTTCTTAATAAGCAAGCCTTCAATATCGGACAAGGATGGCCTTGTTATCTCCTTGTTGGGTAGTGGTGTTGACTTGCCAAACATCTCAGTCTAAGGAGATTCCTTACCCCTGTTATCATATTCATAACAGAAACTATTCCAAAAATATAAACTGGATTCTATGTCAGGATTTGAGTCTACCATGGTAAAAAGCCCAAAGGCAGCACTGGAAGAACTAGAACCTTCATAAAACTACATACTGGCTTATTTGTGAAAAGCCATCCTAGACTTATAATCTTTGAAAAGTATTATTAATGCATTTTTAATTTTGTTAATTAAAATTATTTTGCCTTCTTTTTCCTCTTCTTTCTCATTCCTAGGAGTGCCTCTCCCCAAAACATTATGAATATTTAAAAATGATCCACCTGTTGTCCTATCCCATATTCCCCAGTTTGTTATATTACTTCATTACAAATCTCAGCACCAAAAGACCACACTGGCAACTTACCTCTGGCCATGCCTTCAGAAGACACCTCATTGCTTGTCTCCATTTCCTCACTTATCCTAACATTTATATTCCTATTTGGAGAAAAAAAAAATATGTTGCCATAGAGAAGAGACACTATTTCTAATTGAAGTCACAATTAAAAATTCCTGATAATTAATGTTTGCTATAGGAGCTGTTCATCAGAAATAATAATTCAGAGCAGATACCAGAGAGTTTGATTCACCTGGTTTGACAAATTACTATCATCTGTGTGATCTTGGACAAGTTGCTTAACTGCTCTGCTCCTCAGTTTTCTTATTTGTAAAATGAACACAAGTGCGTAGTGCTTAGAACAGTAGCTGGCTCATAGTAAATACTATAGAAGTGATACTATTTTCGTTTGCAAGGAAATAACAATGTTATCATCGAGGTGTTACTCAAATAGACATCTTTTCCACTGAGTTATTTCAGCTTCCCAGGAAGATCTGGTTGATTAGGCAAATTCCTGGTAATGTATCTTTCATCAGAAAACCAATTTAATATATATAATAACTTTAATTTTGTATACTACCCAATTTTAAAATTACCATGGACATGTGTTTTGGAAATATATTATGGTAGTGTTTTTAATATGTATGAATTAGAAAACAATGACCACTCAGTGGCTTTGCATTTTCTTTATTACTTTATTTGGTGTTGGTGGTGGTTTTTTGTTGTTGGTTTTTGGGTTTTTTTAAGAGTCAGCAGCTTCTCCCAAATGCTAAAAATCCATAGCAGATGCTGATCAACCAAATATAATTTCATTTTCTTCTGTCTTACTCTGGAAAAAGAGTTTAAAAGAAATTGAATAATTATTTCCTGTACTGGTTTTTTTTAGTTAATATATAATAGGATATACTAATATCCTATCTAGTATACTTCATATAATCAAACTTGGTATTTTTTATACCCAGCCATTTTTTGGCTTTTCACATTTTAAACATTGCTGTTCCTTTAATTGCTAATGTGTTACATAAGTATTTATAGCGTACTAATTATATGTTCATCACCTTCCTAAAAACTGTAGGCAATTGTCAAGACAATAATAATTGTTAAAGAAAGATTTATGAAAAACATGCAGCATGATGTGGACCAATCAGATAAGCAGAATTTAATTAGATAATTAAGGAAAATAGGTGATGTTTAAAGGTTTGTTACATTATCAAGTATTACTATTCACCCCCTAAATAGGTAGGACCTCAAGTTAGACCTAAATACATACATTTATCTATACCAATACCTAAAACTATATTTATAGATATTTGAAATACATACATATCGGTTATGAAATACATATTGGTTAATGGCTAGCAACTGACAATAGTAAAAACAGACTCACTTTCACTTGCTTAGCTGAACAAATAGACATTTAGGTTTCCAGCCCTAATTATTAATTACTTAGGAAAAAAATAAAATTGGAGATGTTCATAGCAGTTACTACTCCCTCAGAAAAAGAAATTATGCAACTCATTACATACAATAAGAATACATTTGAACTATTACTGTAAAAGATAATTTTTTTCTTACTTCCACAAATTTTCAGAAAATTAAATGGAAAGAAATACCAAGGATATTTGTAAATATATGAAAAAATCCTCAAATCTCTCTATATTAATGGTTTTAGTTAATAAATAATGGCATTTCTAATTCTAATTACTTACATAGATTATACTTTTGTAACTGCCTTTTAAAATTATTTAATGTCCAACTTCATACATCTTATTTATTTATTTTTATTTCAGCATAATATGGAGGTACAAATGTTAAGGTTACATGCATTGCTCTTGCCTTCCCTCCCCCCTTGAGTCAGAGCTTCAAGCGTCTCCATCTCCTGACAATGCACATCTCACTTATAATGTATATATATACCCATCCCCTCCTCCCCTCTCCCACCTGTCCAATATCCGATAATATTTTGGTTAGATTTTATATCTTTGCCTTTCCCTAGCAAGGGTTAGAGGTACATACATCTTTGAAAAGCATTATTTGATGTATTTCCAGTTCTGTTAATTCAAATTATTCTGCCTTCTTTTGTCTTACACTTTTTTGTTTTTTCCCCATTAAAATTACAACTGTATTTTGATTAATATTATATATTTAGTAATCAACAGATTTTTACTCCTTCTTCTTAAATTTATCCATATTATTTTTCATTTATTTTCACAGTGCATCATATTTTTTTTTCCTAAATAAGTGAAGAATATTAATAATAAAACATTTCAAGGCCTCTCTTAGCAAATTCTAGTTAAATGTGTTGGATTGACATCACAGATAAGAGTAAAGTAAAACAAAATATAAAGTCCCAAAGTCACTGAAAGAAAAGAAGAAAAGGCAGCAACAATTTAAATGAATTTTTAGAAATAAAAGTGTGGATGGAGAAGTACTGTACTAGGTAGAGTTAATTCTCTGCCCATGTTCTCTCTGATCTGATCCCCTTGTCATTTTCATGCACACAGGCTCTGTTTGCCCCTCCATACCCTTCAGCCAATACCAGCACCACTGTCAGAGAACTGTTTTCAGGCTGCCAGAATTCATTCTGCATGTGGGTATATGCCAGAGAGCAGTAGGTGGTCCTTATCCAAATCAATGACAGGTAGGAGAGTGTAAATACACCCTTTTGCTTGCCTAATGATTGAACTAACACTGGGTCTCCAGAGCTCTCATGTGGAATTAAAGTTAAATAATTTTCCGGGGTACTTTGCTTGGTCCAACGTCTTTACTTCACCTCTTTCCTTTCCCAGTTCTGCTGCTTCAACCACAGTGTTTTTTTTTTCTCTCTTTTTTTTCTGGGATCAGAAAATCTAAAAAGCCACTTTGAAAAAATTCCTCATCTCTGGAGCCACTTTTGGGAAACCAATCCAAAACCAAGTGACAACTAATTTAGTCCAGTCAGTAAAGTCACCACATAGGTTTGTACAGAGTGACATATTGATGATAACTGAAATAATCCATCCTGCAGAACCCTTGGAAATCTCACTATTTAGAGACACTTTGAAAAACAAGGTTAATGCAGCTAGCTTAAAAGGAGATTGGTTGAAAATCTGTTTAAAAAGTACTAGGAACTCCATATCCCAAAACCTCATACACTTATCCACTGTAGGAAAACAGACTGAATTTGGAGATAGCAGACACTGTAGAAAATAGAAGTAAGGGCTAGATAAAACACTACACATAAAAATGTGGGATCCTCAGTTGTCTTTTTCTCTCTGGTTCTCAAAAAGTCAGGAGCCAAGTATGTATCACCCACTTCAACTGTACATACCTACCAAAGTTAAGAAAACTATCTGGACAAAGTTCATTAGTCTAGGAAAAAGATTTCAGATACTAACAGTTGGAAGTCTTCCACTGAAATGCAAGATTGACATTTAAACACCACCAAGTGACCAGTTCTGTCAATGTATCACTCAATCTTAAATAGGATAGGACAGCAAGGAATCCACAGCAATCTAGGGAAAGCCTCCACCAATAAATGAGAGGCCAAAACAAACAAATAGAAAAAAAAAGAATGCCTAGGAGACAGAGACTAAAGAAAACTAATTTATTTTGAGGATAAGAGCAATGTTGCATATACTCATAAAGAATATATACTATAAATAAAAAAAATTGGAATACAAGGAAGATCTTGGAAATTACAAAGGTAATTACCTCTATCCTTCTACATCCTCCCCCACCAGAATGGTGAAAAGAAAAATTCAAGGTAATCTCTCCAAGAGTAGGAAAAAGTCAAAACAGAGAGCTAGAAAATAGAGATATGATTAGCAATTTGGAATGTCAATCTAAAAATCTAAAATGTCTTATATCTTTCTAATAAGATTTCCAAAATAGAGAAAGAAAAGAAAGGAAATTAATAACAAAGTAGTAGAAAATAGTCCCCTAAACCCAAGGATTCCAGTCTTTAGTATGAAAGAAGCCACCAAATTTCCTATATAATGAAAGGAAAGAGGCTCACACTAAGGCATATTTTCTTACAATTTCAGAAAAACAAAAAGAAAGAGTGTCCAGAAATGTCCTTAAGAGTGTCCAGAAATGAGGAGGGGAAAATGTCACACTGACATAAAAGGGAAAAAAATGCCAGCATTTCTTATCATCACACTGGATTTTACAAAACAATGCCTTCATTATTATCCCAAAGGTAGATGGTTGATAGACTGAAGACATTTTCGTATGTGCAAGGCTTCAGATGATTGCCTCCTATGACCCCCTTTTTATAGCTCTACTGGAAAATGAGCTTTAGCAAACAAGAAGGCAAGCTAACCATAAGGAAGAGATGGGGTACAGTAAAGCAGTGAAGTCTTTCTCCTTTTTAAATTTCTATTTTGTTAAAAGAGATGAGCAATCAGTAAGTCTATAATTATGACATGCTAAATAGAAAAGGAAAACTATGTAAAGAGAGTGAAATATCATGGTTGGGAGGATGCTTTGGATAAGGTACAAAGGAAACTTCTCTGAGACATGAATGAAATACAGGAGAAATGAAAACATCGATGAGAAGTGTTCTAGGAAAGGTAGATAGCAAGTAACAGGTCCCTGAGAAGGGAACATGCTTGGCTTGTCAAGAACAGCAGGGAAACCAGAGTGGCTGAAACAGATGACGTGCTGGGGTAAAGGTGAGCTGACAAAGTTGGAGAAAACAGTTAAGAGGCCGTGTCATGTAGGGGTGTTTGGGCGTGGAAAAGACTTTGGATTTTATTCTAAATGTGATTACCCATGACATACTGCTGGAGGATTTTGAACAAGGGAATATTATGACTTGATATATATATATATATTTAAAACCTGCTGGGTGGTCAATACTTTGTAGGAAATCATGCATAGAAGCAAGGAGACAAGGTAGGCTACTGTACTTGTTTTTTATGCTGCTTTTAACTTTTAATAATTTTATGACTCTCATTCACAAGATAATATTTTTAATCAATATTATGGCTTTACCATTTCCACTTATCTTTGGGACATTTTGGCACATAGGTCCATAGCATAACCCTATGTCTGACAGGAGACAGTGAATGACCAAATCCCAGGGATAATTTCCCTAGAACTCAGTTCCCATGTAATATGACTATTTTCTCATTTATAACTATTCATTATGACTTCTGTGAACAAAGTGTATATAGAAACATTAAAATGGCTGAAGTATATTTATATATTCTTGAGCCAGTTGAAGGAACTCAGGAAATTTAACCCCAAAATATGATTCTTTTGTATAAAGAGTATGTTGAATTAAAGGCCTTTAGAGATCAACAGGCCTTGGGAGAGGCTTTCCTTCTATCTGCGTAAAACCAGACTGACCCATTAAAAAGAACAATTAACTTCCCTTTCCCTATCAGTTATCTCAAAATATTACAGGAGAGAATATAATCAGACTTGGCCCAAATCATTTTAAATGTAATACCTGTCTCTCACGTTAATTTTCAAAGAGAATCATTTATAAATCAATCTGTTTTTCCTCATTCATTCATTCTTCCAAGTATCTATTCATTCTCCATTTATGGTCCCTAAACTACTCCCTCCCATCTAAAAGGAGGATAAATAAATTTCTGGAGCCCACTGGAATATTGGGTAATCACTCAATGATTCTACCCAGGTGCACAACAAATAAACATCTTTCTCTTATTAATCTGTCTTATTGTGAGTTGATCTTTCAGTGAACTTTCCAGGGCAATAGGACAGATTCCCCTAGCCCCTCATAGTAATCAAAATGGCTGATATATATTTTAATAGCACAAGGCTAGATATGACAATTTGAGTCTTTGGAATTAAATAATTTAGTAGGAGTAAAAGAAAAATAAATAACTGATCTGTTTACATGCTCAGATTTTTAACTTTTGCAGGCATGAACTTGAATTATAGAAAATTGTCACCCTATAAATCAGCAAGTAAAGTTAACTCAATGGTCTAATTAAATATATGAAGAGTCAATTGCTTACTTGATATTCATGCCAGTTTTCTTTTATTTTGTCTTTTCTTTGCTTTTATTTTCTCCTGGTTGCCATTCTGTTTTCTTTTTTCACTGGAAAATACATAATATTTTTAATTAAAAGAAGTATACATTTTTAAGTGGAAGAAATGTTTGTTTTAAAGTGGTCATCCTTATATTAAATTTAACCTGGGACATATGCTAAAAATGGAAGCTGGTGTCATAATGTGTTTTTGGTCCTCCGGGAAACTTTTTAACTCAACAGACTATGAAGATCATCATAAATCCCTATGACAGTAATCTAGAAACTGCTAATGATTGCATTCTTGCATGTTAAAGAAGATGTGCAGGGTCAGCAAAGAACTATTAATGGCAAGCATGAAGAAGATGGAAATCATAGCTTGCCTGCACAAGGGAATCTTTACATGCAGACTACAGTTTTCAAGCTTAAAAGTTGTCAAGAGGTTTCATTGCCACATATTCCAAATGATGATTAAGAAAGGTCAGTATGTCTTTTGGGAAGTTGACAGTCGTGATATAGTAACTATGCAAAGCTGCAAGTCTCTGGAGTAGTATTTGTGTCTAATCTATATGGTCACAGGAAATATAACTGCCAAGAATGCCATATTCATCATCTTGAGTACTTTTATCAGCACTACCTGATGTCGTACTCAAAAGAAAAATCACCAAAAATTTGCTTGGCCGTTCAATCATGTGTCCTTTGTGAAATGTGCTTGAGGCAAACTCTATGCCTGATGCTCAAGTAATAAAGGTGAAAATAAGACACTGTCCCTGCCCTCATTGTGTGAAAAAAAATAAGAGGAAAAATAGGAAAAGTAAATATTATAAGGGAATGTGATAATCACTATTGTAGAAGTAAAATCAAAATGTTTGGAGAAGTGCTAAATTGGCTTAGGGAGTCTCCTCAAAATGTATATCCATAACCTATCCACTCTCCTATATGAATAAAGGAAAACTTATAGAATATACTATCAAAGATGCTTATTTATACATAATAACAAAAACAATAAGGTGATAAGTTTTACATTCTCTAAGTTCTTTATACTAAAAACTTTAGTACTAAACTCTCTGAGTTCTGATTCTAACTTTATTGTTTTCTACTACACTACACAAACTGCTAACACCAACCTTCCCACAATTAACCACTATAAACTTTGCACAAAATACAAACAACTATTTGTAGTGAAATATGCAAGCAGAGTCAAAACACACAAAATGAGATCAGATCAGGGTAATTCTCCTGTTTTTTCAGTTTTAGTCTGAGGGGAGGCCATGTTCGTTGCTCTGCTCAGGGGAGCTAAAGTTCTATGAGAAAATTTGGCATCTTTCTAACTTGGATAACTATAAAGAAAGCCTGAAGGGCCACAGTCAAAAGGAAGTGAGGGAACAATCCTGGATAAAGACTTCCACAGCAGAGGAACCCCAGTTTCTGGATTCACTCCAAGTACCTAGCTGACCCTTGAACAACAAACACCTTAGATAAAGTTAAAAAAATGAACTGAGAATTGATCCTTCTCCCACTGTAGATGAGACAGATGTTGCATTTTGAGACTAACCAAGATCACTGCTTGCTAAAACAAACAAAAAATAACATTGTTTTGAAGGAATGTAATAAAATCCACAGCCTTCACATTATAACATTCGTAATGCCCAGAATAAAATTTAAAATTATTTGACATATGAAGAACCAAGGAAATATGACCCATTTTCAAGAGAAAAGCATAAGTGCTCAATGCTGAGATGATCCAGATGTCATAGTTCAAGGATATTGACTGATGGTGTTATTGTGTTCAATGAATTGAAAGAAGTAGAATTGCAATGAATGAAAAGATATGAACTCTTAGAAGAGAAATAGAAAATAAAAAGAATCAAATAGAAATTTTAGAACTATATCTTAGCTCTGCCCAGAGGCAGAGTCGGACCCTTTGGCTCAAAGTGCATGGGCCCAAGTCATAGGAGGGTGTGGGTGATGATGTCTCTCCAGGTTATATCTGGAAAAGCAGCCTCCTTTGCAACTCCACCTCACCAAGATGGGCTCTGATCTCTGGACTCAGACCGCAGGCGGTGGTGTGCAGTGAGAGACCACCCAAGATCAATCTATAAAAAGTACATTCTCTAAAATAAAAAGTTCACTGAATTGGCTTCCAGTAGCAGAGAAATGAATCAGTAGCCTTGAAGATATATTAATAGAATTTAATCTGAAAACAGAGATAAAAATGATAGACACAATATGTTCAGGGATTCATGGACTTACATGAAAATAGGGTCTAAAATACATGTAGAGTTCCAAAAGGGGAGAAGAAAACAAATGACCAAAAATTTGTAGAAATAATGAAAATAGCTAATGGGTGGCATGCAAATGAATAGTTCTTTAAAAATTCCGTGAACCCCACAGGGGTTTAATATAAAGAAAACTATACCTTGACTCTTCATAAAAAAATGAGCTTAACAAAGAGAAAGAGCAAACCTTGAAAGAAGACAGAAAAAAACAATACATTATAATTTTTTGAGAGAGAAATTTTTTGAATGACTATGAGCTTCAGGAAAAGCCATAAGATAGCAGTCCAATATTTTTAAATAACTGAAAGGGAAAAAAAAATTTAAAAAACTCTTAACAGAGATTTCCATATCCAGCAAAGTATCTTTCAAAAATAAAGGCAAGATAAAGACATTTTAGATTAAAAAAATCAAGAATTATATAAAAACTCTTTCAGAAAATATAAGAGAAATTAATTTACCAACTTGTTTTATGAGGTCATGATAACTCTGATACCAAACCTGGCAGATATTAAAAAGAAAAACAAAGTTACGTAAAAATATACCTCATGCGCATAGGTATAAATATGTCTAACAAAATATTAATGTATTAATTCAATGTCAAATGTGGTTTATCCCAGAAATGCAAGGTTTAAGATATGAAAATCAATGTAATTTGCCATATTAACAGAATAAAGGAGAAAAATACATGTCTATGACTGTTTCAATACATGCAGAAAAACAAATAAAATTCAACATCTAATTTTGATAAGCATGCGTGGCATATTAGTAATACAAAGGTACTTACTTCCTCATCCTCAAAAGGCAGTTATGAAAAACCTTCAGCTAATAGTCATACTTAACAGTAATATTAATATATTAAATACTTTCCTTCTAAGATTACGAACAGGACAAGAATGTTTGCTTTTACCACTTGTATTCAACATTGTACTGATCTTGGTAATAAGACAAAGAAAAAACAGCATAAAGATCAGAAAAAAAGCAAAAATGTCTATTTTTCAGATGACATGATGTTTTATTTATTTATTTATTTTTTTGAGACAGAATCTCACTGTATTGCCGGGCTAGAGTGCCATTGCATCAGTCTAGCTCATAGCAACTTCAAATTCCTGGGCTCAAGGGATCCTTCTGCCTCAACCTCCCGTGTAGTTGGGACTACAGGCATGCACCACCATGCCCGGCTAATTTTTGTCTATATATTTTTAGTTGTCCAGCTAGTTTCTTTCTATTTTTAGTAGAGATGGGGTCTTGCTCTTGCTCAGGCTGGTCTCAAACTCCTGAGCTCAAAGGATTCACCCACCTCGGCCTCCCAGAGTGCTAGGATTACAGGCATGAGCCACCGCACCTGGCCTGACATGATGTTTTAAATAAGTTACTTTAAGAAATTTGGGGAAAATACTGAAACTAATAATTGAATTTAGTAAGGTTGCAGGGACAAGGTTAATATGCAAAAATTAATGGTGTGTAGATACATGTATACACATATATTCATTGTAAATGGTTGTAAAGTAAAATAAATAATTTCACTTACTATATTGTCAAAAATACTTAGGAATGAATGTAGCAAAAGTGAAAGAACTCTATCTGAAAACTATTATATAAAAGATTGTTGGGAAAATTCAAAGAAGATATGCATAATGAAGAGATATGCCCTGCTAATGAATGGAAAGATTCATTGTTAATCTGGCAAACTTCCTCAAATTAATCTTCAAATGTACCCTAATCCCATTCAAAATATTACTATTATGTATAGTTTGGAAATTGACAAGCTGATTATAATATCTATGTGGAAAGTCAACAATTTAGAATAACCAAGGCAATAGCAAGAAAAAAACCCTGTAACACTTGCACTATGTGAATTGAAGACATATTTTACGTCTGGTTTTACTTAATGATGTAGTCTTTGTACAAGAATTGACATATTAATGGGAAAAATAGACTTCAGACATAAACCTGAACCTACATGGTAGAATAATTTTATTTATATATTTATTTATTTTAATTTCAAAATATTGTGTGGGTACAACACAATGATTTTGGTTACATGGGCCACTTTTGTAATGTTAAAGTCATGGCTGTAAGTATGCCCATCCCCCAGATAGTGTGCACTGGACCTGTTAGGTGTTAATTTACCTATCCCCTCCTCCCCTCTCCCACCTGCTTGATTTCCAATGAGTTGTACTGCCCTATGTGCACAGGTGTGCTCATCAGTTAGTTCCAATTTAATGGCAAGTACATGTAGTATTTGTTTTTCTGTTTTTTAGATACTTCACTTGGGATAAAATGGTCTCCAGTTCCATCAAAATTTTTGCGAAGGTCATTAATTCATCCTTTTTTATGGCTGAGTAGTATCCCATGGTATACATATACCATGTTTGTTTAATCTACTCATGAATTGATGGGCACTTGGGTTGATTCCAAATCTTTGTAGTTGTGAATTGTGCTGCAATAAACATTTGAATGCAGGTATCTTCTTAAAAAAGGACTTCTTTACCTTTGGATAAATACCAAGTGGTGGGTTTACTGGATTGAACAGTACATCTGCTTTTAGTTCTTTGAGGAATCTCCTACTGTGTTCTATAGAGATTTACTAATTTGCAGTTCCACCAACAGTGTATAACTGTTCCTTTCTCTCTGCATCCACACCAGCAGTGTTTAGATATTTTAATAAAAGCCATTCTAACTAGGGTAAGGTGATACCTCATTGTGGTTTTAATTCACATTTCCCTGATGATTAGTGACTAGCATATTTTCAAATGCTTATAAGCCATTTGTCTATCTTCTTTTGAAAAGCTTCTGTTCATGTTTTTTGCCCACTTTTTTAATGGGGTCGTTTGATTTCTTTTTCTTGCTGATTTGCTTGAGTTCTTTGTAGAGTCTGGTTATTAGCCCCTTTCCAGATGTATAGCTTGCAAATATTTTCCCTCATTTTGTAGGTTGTCTATTTTCTCTGTTGATTATTTCCTCAGCTGTGCAGAAGCTTTTTAATTTAATCAAGTCTCATTTATTCATTTTTGTTGTTGCTGTAATTGCTATTGGAGGTCTTATTCATAAATTCCTTGCCTAGGCTAATATCTAGAAGAATTTTTCCTACATTTTCTTCTAGAACTCTTATGGTTTCATGTCTTATATTAATGTCTTTTATTTATCTTGAATTAATTTTGTGAGTAGTGGATATATTAATTCTGTGTTATTCTTCTACATTCTTCGATGGCTATCCAATTTTCCCAGCATCACTTATTAAATAGGGCTTATTTTCCCCAGTGTATATTGTTGTCTGCTTTGAAAAAGTTAAGTTGGCTGTAAGTGTTCTCTGTTTTGTTCCATTGGGCTATGTCTCTAATTTTGTGCCAATACCACACTGTGTTGGTTATTATATACTTGTAGTATAGTACGAAGTCTGGTGATGTCTCCGGATTTGTGTTTTTTGCTTAAGATTTCTTTGGCTATTTGGGATCTTTTCTGGTTGCAAAGGAAGCATAGAATTATTTTTCTAGATCTGTGAAGTATGACATTGGTATATAGATGGGCATTGCAATGGATCTGTAAATCACTTTGGGTAGTATGGACATTTTAACGACATTAATTCTACCAATCCATGAACAAGATATGTTTTTCCATTTGTTTGTATCATCTGTGATTTCTTTCATCTGTATTTTGTTGTTCTCTCTGTAGAGATATTTCACCTCCTTGGTTAAATATATTCATAAGTATTTTATTTTCTTTGTGGCTATTGTGAAAGGTATTGAGTTTTCATTTGACTCTCAGCTTGACTGTTAATGGTATATAGAAATACTACTGATTTGTGTACATTGATTTTATAACAAGAGACTTTGCTGAATTTATTTATTAATTCTAGGAGTCTCTTGTTGGAGTCTTTGGGATTTTCTAGATATAAGAAGACAGAATAATGGCTAACAGACATATGAAAAAATGCTCAACATCTCTAATTATCAGGGAAATGCAAATCAAAACCGCAATGAGATATCACTTATCTCCAGTAAGAATGACCTTTATCAAAAAGTCCCAAAACAATAAGTGTTGGCGTGGATGTGGAGAGATAGGAACACTCCTACACTGCTAGTGGGACTGCAAACTAGTTTAACCTCTGTGGAAAGCAATATGGAGATACCTTAAAGCAACACAAGTAGATCTACCATTTGAGCCAGCAATCCCGCTACTGGGCATCTACCCAAAAGAACAAAGGACAATCTACAAAAAAGACAGCAGCACAATTCACAATTGCAAAGCTGTAGAAACAACCCAAGTGCCCATCAATACATGAGTGGATTAATAAAATGTGGTATATGTATACCATGGAGTACTATTCAGCTATAAGAAACAATGGTGATATAGCACATCTTGTATTTTCCTGGATAGAGCTGGGATCCATACTACTAAGTGAAGTATCCCAAGAATGGAAAAACAAGCACCACATATACTTACCAGCAAATTGGTATTTTCTGCATCTATTGAGAGGATCACATAGTCTTTGTTTTTGCTTCTGTTTATTTGGTGAATCAAATTTATGGATATATGTATGTTAAACCATTCTTGCATCTCTGGAATAAAGACCACGTGGTCATAGTAGATTTTTTGATGTACTGTTGAATTTGGTTTGCTAGTATTTTTTGAGAATTTTTGCATCTATATTCATAAGGGATATTGGTCTATAGTGTTCTTTGTCATTGTGCCCTTTCCTGGCTTTGGTATCAAGGTGACACTGGCCTCTTAGAATGACTTGGGAGGATTACCTCCTTCTCAATGTTGCAGAATAATTTCTGAAGTATGGTTACCAGCTTTTCTTTGTAGGTCTGGTAAAATTTGGCTGTGAATCCAACTGGTCTGTGTTTTTTGGAGGGTTGTTGTTGGAAGATTTTTTTTTCATTAGTGCTCCAATATTGCTACTCATTATTGGTCTGTTCAGAAATTCTATTTCTTCCTGATTGAGTCTTGTGAGTTTGTGTGTTTCCAGGAATTTGTCCATTTTCTCTACATTTTTGAGTTTATGTGCATAGAGATTTTCATAGTATTTAACCACTTCGGTACCATGCTCACCGGCTGCAAAACCTTGCCCACAGCCGGCACTCATAGTCTGCACAATAGTTTGTGCTGTGCATTGACGACGAATCCATTTTGCTCTTGTGTGATGAGGAAAGCTTTAAAGCACTGAAAGCTTGTTTTACTTTACAGGCAGCTTTAGGAAAATAACTATAATAACTCCTACTAAGGACTTGTTAAAAGGTCACAGATTCGTACTAACTTATTAGCTGAACGTACACACTGCAACTGCAGAGATAAAAGTAAAAGCTTTTGGCTGTCATCTAAAGTCAATGCTCGGCTGTGCGCCTTCATATCACGGCTGTCAGCTAAAGTCGACGCTCGCGTTCATCTGTGGCTGTCGACCATAGTCGACGCTGGTACTGAAGTGGTTAAAGATGATATTTTGTATTTCTGTGGTATCAGTTGAACGTATTTGGCTCCTTTCTCTCTATTCTTGGTTAAGCTAGCAAAGGTCTATCACTTTTGTTTATCTTTTCAAAGAGCCAACTTTTTGTTTCATTGATCCTTTGTGTTGTTGTTTTGTTTTTCATGTCACAGCTGGAGAGAAAATATTCCTAATATACTCAGTTGACAAAGGACCCATATCTAGAACATATAAGGAAGTCTTACAACCCAATCATAAGAAGATAAATGCCTCAATAAGAAATGAGCAGATCTGAACAAACATTTCTCAAAAGAACCTATATGTGCATAGAATGCATGTGTGACATAGTTTTTCAAAAGGAAATACAAATTAAAACTGCAACAATATACTACTACACCCCCATGAGAATGGTTAACAATGGTTAAAATTAAAAAGCTGACAATCCTTAGTATTGGTGAGTATGTGGAACAACTCAAACTCTTATACACTGCTCATATGAATGTGAAATAGTGGAAAACCACACTGGAAAACTAAGAAACCTGGAAATTTCTTAAAACATTAAACTTTTACCTACCTTATGATCCAAGGTGTTTTTCCAAGAGACATAAAAACATATTTCAGTCAACTTGAAAATTTAAAGGCAGGTGATTGGAAGTCAGATGTCTTAGGTTTTACATGTCAAAGTACTGTTTTAAAGCCATTTTCAACAAAGCAAGTAGGCTAACCAACATTTTACAGTGTTAAACTAAATAGAGGAGTATATTTGAATTATAAATTTGATATCATGTCATTATAAGCACATATTTAATCCAAGAAGAAAATCAGAAATGGTACTATTAACCAGAAGCCACATAGTATGCAGATGCTAAAAAATAAATGTTAAGTGTCTGGGAATACACAACATCTGTTAAGTAAGACAAGAGAGAAGGTCAGAAACCAACAAGGTTGAAAGAGAAAGTTGAGGTTGAAAGAGAAGTTGCTTTAAACAAAGAAAGGGAAACCTTGAAAGAGAAAATATCTAGGAGAGAGTCACACATTTCTGTCTGGAAAAAAAAATACTTAATGTGCCCAGCCCAAGGTGTAATCTACCCTGAAAAAGGGCAAAGATAGGAACCTGACTGAGGCAAAAAATGAGGGATGAAAGATTAAAAGGTGGATTGTAAGAAGATCCTTTTTCTCCAGAGACAACAACAACAAAAAGGAGAATAGATCAAAATAGCAGATTGACGTAAAACAGGAGGTTGCTAGGGAAAATTGGAATAAATCGAGGACCTAATTTAGTTTTTACCCTAAAGAGGAATGTCAAAAGCAAGGACCTAGAAGACTGTTTGTGTGTATGTTTTTCTTTATCCAAAGAGAATTAAATTGTGTTTCTAACCAGCAATTCACAAATTGCAATAAACTGAATGTGAGAGCAACTATGTCTAACTCTTCTACGGGGAACGTCATGTTGCTTCAGCCATTGGGCCTGCTATGAAACGGCTGAGAACGCTTATAGAACTGGTAAATTCTGAAATAGACAAAGGGAAAAAATATGAAAAGCAGAAAAAGCACATATGGAAGCTTGTTCTGAAATCTGAATTCTAGAAAAGGTCTATCTCATATTTTGGGATCTTTGCCCAAATATATATCTTTCTATAATAGCTGAGTATCTATTTTACCCTGCTTCAAAGACTACAGTTCTTTGAAATGAAAATTCAGTTGGCTGGCTTGAGGAATTAGATATTGTTCCCACTTAGTATGGATAAATTTAATAAAATGGGTATCATGAGGATTTTGATAACTTGATAATTAGTTGAGTTATAGAAGTTTTGATTATGAAGAGGTAAACAATTTAGAAAGAGTAGAATCTAAGAGAAATAGATAAAAAATATAAGAAAGGAGCAGAAAAAAATAGTGAAATTTTTCTTAGGCCTTTTCCATATCAAACGTTCATGGGGAGAATATGGGGGATATCTCTCTCCTTCCTGAGTCACATAACCCACTGCTCTTAGACACCGGAAATAGGTTAGTTATGGTTCTAAAATTGAATCCTATTATAGATTAAATGGGCTTTAGTGAATTGTTTGTGGAAACCTTATTACCAATTGTAGTTTTCCTGAGGTTTTTTTTGTTGTTGTTGTCATTTGTTTGTTTGTTTGTTTTGAGAGAAGGTCTCATGTTGCTGCCCAAACTGGAATGTAGTAGTGAGATCATAGCCCACTGCAGCCCAGAGCTCCTGGGCTCAAGCAATCCACCTGCCTCAGACTCCTAAGGAGTTCGGACTACAGGTGTACACCACTGCACCTGACTATTTTTAAAATTTGTTGTAGAGACAAAGTCAAGCTATGTTGTCCAGGCTGATCTTGAATGCCTGGGCTCAAGAGATCCTCCTGCCTCAGCCTCTGGAAGTGCTGGGATTACAGGTGTTAGCCACACCACCAAGCCAGTATTCCTGTGTTTTTATGTGATACATGTGTGTTTTATATGTTTAAAAAGCTAATTTATAATTTGGGAAGGTGGAGAATGGTGACTTACTTCAATTACTAGTAATAGTAATGGCTCAAATCCTTTAACATTGTAGTTAATTAAGTTGTGATCTTTAATTTTCTGTGTGCAAGCCTTTATTATTTTGGAATGGGGCTAAGAAATGCCATAACTTAAAGCAAAAATTTTATCCCAAATGATAGAAACAAAGAATATGTCATTGCTCATCTTAGGTAGCTCCAACAGAGGCGAAATGGTAGCTTTGAATACAATCATTGTCAGCTTGAATATCACCAGTGATTCTTTAGTCAATAGTTTACCGCTGGGACCAAGAATAGTGTAGAGAAGGAGATATAATGACATAATTTCAGTTAAAGTCAAATAATGTATAATTCATCTAATAGATGAAAAGTTGACACTCAAATTTGATACTCAAAATATCAGAATACTGGTTGAATCATGTTTATATTTTTGTGGATGTGTTTTCAAATCAGGTAGCCATCAACTAAAATCAGAGGCTGCATGAGATTTGAGTTCAGAAGAGTTTACTTTTGGATCATAATTCCCTGCTTATTGTCTAGTCTCATGAAGTAAACCCCAATTATTTTCCAAGTACTGAGAATGATACTACTAAAAACATTTTTGTGCCTAATGAACATTTCTGAACATTTTACCTAGTGGTTTGACATTTTATAAAATGAGAAAGGTATTCTAAGATACAGCATCAGGATGTTTGCTGTTAGGGCTAAAATTCATATTGGAGAAAGTAGCAAAACTTTTAAAAAATCTTCCAAAATGGGAATCTCCACAGTAAAAACTATCAGGCTGCTCATATGTGCAAAGATAGAAGCCTGGGGGAAGGAAGGAAAAGGATGTGTTGGATGAAGTCAAGTTACTGAGAAATATATGGCTGGCCAAAATGCACATAAAGTTCAATAATAAGGTTTTAGGTCTTATATTGAGATGCAGTACATTTACTGTTGGAATATTAAACCGCACACTTGAGTTCTTGTTAATTGAACTACCGATGACAACACTTAAACCCTGCATCAGAAGTAAATTTCAGCTTAAAACTATCTGCTGGATAGAGTCTTGAAAATGTCATGGTGCTAGAGTGTTGTTTAACACCTTTGCCAAACTGTTTAATTCTCCACTAATTTACGTTTCAAAATCAGACAGCTTTTACCACAGTGTGTTTAAATTAGAAGACTAGGAGCAGGAATCAAAATGTCATTGGGCCCATGAATTAGTGAGAGATGATACAATGTGTCAGCATAAAATTGGTGAATAGCAGGGGCAGAAATTATCTATTTGGGGATCAATACTGCTATTAGGATTGAAGCTACAAATATTTTGTCCTTATAGATGTTAACTATTGCTGGATTACCTTTTTATTAATCCCACTGCCAGATCATGAAAATCTGGTAGGACTAACACTATTTTTTATTTAATTATTGTATTTACCATGGTAAACTAAAAGGAAAACTGATTAAATTAATTAAAATATCATTTCTATTCATAGGAAAGATACCTATATTTTATAAAGGAAAAAATTCGTTATTATTCATATATACTACCAGTATAGGAAGTTATATGTTTATACCAATTATTATCAAATGATTTGGGAATAATCACCTTTTTACAAGCATATATTACTATACACACATACATATATATATGTAGTATATATATACATATACACAAATATGCATACAGTTTTTTATATATACACATACACATATGTGGTTAAAATATACAAATATATATATAATTTTACTGGATTCTAAATTGTGTCTAGATTCAAGATCATTGAAAACCAATGACAGAAGAAGAAAAATGCCTTTAAATATGTTCCTTTGCAAATATAATTATGTAATCTTCTGGGAAACAAATAAACTCCTAGTTAATGCAAAAGAAATGCCGTTAAAGACATTTAAATTTATGTTAAGGTAATGAGAATTCTGCATATTTGAAGCATAACAGTCAAACTAAATTATCTTGGGGAATAAAATGATGAGAGATAAGACTGATTAAAAATGATATATATATATTAGTATGTTCAAGAAAACTAACATTAAGTAGACAAACATTGGACTGAAAAAGAGAGCCTTAAAAAATTCTGGCATAAAAGGAATGTGAAAAAGAGATTGCCAATCTAACACCAAATGGTACCGTGATTAGATAAATCAATACATATATAAATATGTGTAAAAACTATTTTCCAAATGGGATAAACGAATACAGTTTTTTTGTTTGTTTGCTCCTGTTTGATCAATCATGGTTCTTGCACATCTGGAAGAAAACCATCTAATGTCCTGGTTATTACTAAGGCTTGTATGTATCTCCTATGAAGTAGCTTAAGAGATATGACTGTGCTCCTTGTAATGACACAGTGGAGCATGTACAAGCCTGATTTAAGCACAGGGAGAATGAGGTGATGTGGGTGGGGGGAGAAGTGGTAGGGAACTTAGTTTTCCCAGAAGGAAAAACAAAAAGGAGAGTTTTGAGGTTTGGTATAATTATTTAAACCCAAATATGTATTCTTTTTAACACATCTGTTTTTTCAGTTTTTTCTCCAACTCACCCAGATTTATATCATTTCATATGCTCTATTCTTTTTTCTATGGATGTTGATACAAGGCCCAGTTCTTAGGCTGGATGTCAGAAAATATTGTGAAATCAACACATGAGTCCACATCACTCTGACTTATTCTCATGCTTTATTGTATCTATGTAAAAATACTAGCGTTTTTATTTACTCACAGTAAATGCCAGTCAACAGGCTTTTTTTTTTTTTTCTGAAAACTTAATGATTTCTTGGAGGAGGTATAAAAGAAGTCAGAGGTTGGGAATTATAATTAGCATACTGAAAATATAGATAGATCAGGAATTATTAAATTAAGGCTAGCATAAAATAATGATGGGGATGAATTATTTATGGCTAATTTCTTATTCTATATCTTGGAGTAATCACTTTTTGGCACATGACTCTGTTAGGAATATAATAGATCTAAAAACATATATAATTTGTTCACACCCCTCTCCCCCATATTCAGTGGCTTCTTTTATCTGATGGAGTCTCTGCTCTATTAGCAGTAATCCAGTGAACAGTGGCTTCAGTGCGTGGTTTCACTTGCCTCTGTGCAGATATAACAGACATCATAAGAAAGAAGCATAGGCACTCTATCTGTGTCCTAAATTTGGTTATACTCACAGAATTAGAAGCTATAATGAAACTTAGAACCGTATTACCCACCTTGCACTTGGTATACTATTATAAAGGTAACTCTTTCCTTTTTATACCAAATGCAAAACAAACAAAAATATTCTATGTTGAAATATGGTAGAAGACATTTGAATAAGTAAAGGTAAAGGATTTCTTCATTCTAGGACTTCTCAGATCAGATTTGGGGCTAAAAACTAGGTTTCCTGCCTCCAGAGTCATTGCCTTTCATACCCCAGAGTGCTATTCCGTGTAGTTCATAAGGCCCAAGATCTTTAGTTTCAGGCTTACATGAATCCTGTAGCTCTGAGAAATAGTGCCCCCAACCTGACCATCGTGATCAATCAACTCACAAATTCAGGCTGGATGACCAGGAAAAGGGCATAAGCGTTAGGTAGATAATGAGAGATTCCAGGTCTCCTAGGGCCAAAAGTGGGTGCTACTGAGATTCCACCCCCCGACACCTGCAATGGGCTTTCAGAGAGGCTCATGGGAGATCTGCATGCACAGTAAGACTCAAGTCCTATATCTCCCAATTGTCCAATCAAAGTGGTTCCATGGTGATGTCTGAGCCATGAAGGAGGTCCCAATCTGGACACTTTAAAACAAGACTCAGATCATAACCAACCCCTTTTTTGCACTCTTCCTTTGCTCTCCCTTTGCTGTGATAATGGGTCCAGTCATCATCTATGGCGTATGTATCATGCTCTGTAAACCTATATCTTGCTCTTGCCCTATAATTCTATCTTTTTCTCCTCAATAAACCTCATTTTTGTTCTTGCCTAACTTTGGCATGTCTTGTCATTCTTCAGCCATGGGCATGCCAGGAACCAACATTTCAGGCTAAAACCTGACATAAGCAAGGAGTACAAGAATAGAGAAAGAATATAGGGGTTAAGAGTATTGTCTCTGGAGTCAAAGAGTACTGGATATTTATCCCAGTGTCATCTTGTGCTAGCTGTGTGATCTAGGATAAATAAATTCTCAGCTTCCTCATGTTTAAAATAAGGTTGTTTAGAGGATTGAATCTGAATTTTTTAAATGTTATCAATACTATTTTTATTAATTTTTGTTTAACAATTTATCACTTTTTTAATGGGGTTACAGTTTCACCTCCAATTATGAAGTGTAGCTCCTTCATTGGTTTTCTTAAAATGGCATTGAGGAGGCCAGGTATTCATACCTGTAATCCAAGCACTTTGGGGGGCTGAGGTGGGAAGATCGCTGAGGCAGGGAGTTAGAGATCATCCTGGACAACAGAGCAAAGCCTCCCTCCCACCCCCCCATCTCTATCAAAAATTAAAAAAAAAATTTAGCCAGGTGTGGTGGCACACACCTCTAGTCCTAGCTACTCTGGGGGCTGAGATGGATGGATGGCTTGAACCCAGGAGTTTGAGATTGCATGAACTGTGATCTGCACCACTGCACTCCAGCCTGGGCCGCACATGCTCTAAGAGAGAGAGAGAGAAAAAAAATGGCTTCAAGGAAAAACACATATCCCTTAGATGAAATTGAGAGCCTTTATATCCAAGGACACTGTATAAAACAGTGTTGAAGTAGTAACTATTATTTTAATTAAGGTATGAAAATGTCTCTCTTTCTCTCTCTCTCCCCCCCACACACAGAGACTCATTTTTCCTGTTTCTGGTATTTTGTGTGAAAGGACTTTTTAACTGGTCCTAATGGCATTGTATCAATGATTGATCTTCACATAGTATATCAATTTTAAGGATGATTTCAAGTATAGTTTTGTCTATGAACATGCTTAATACCCTGGAGAGCATCACTGACGCCAATCTCTTAGAATCTGAATTAATGAGCAAAATTTTATTCTTTTGTCAGTCTGATCATTTAATGCATTATTATGCTAATTACCTTAAGTAGCTTATATTTTGCTCCTGAAGGTTTTATTCCTTAACATCACAATGCCAGTGTCCATTTCCTAAACTAACTTACACTGAAAACAATGATCTAAGAATAATAAAGACAGTTAAACCCCAAGTACTTCTCAATAACTCCAGACAAATAAAAAGCACACTAGAGAACTACAGTTAAATATATTTTAAAACCAAAAAGCTATTGATTAAAAACAAAAACTAACTGAAAACTAAAATTAAATTGCTTTTTCTTATAATAATAAAAGGATCAGTGTGCTATTGTTATAACATAATATTGAAAGGATCCATATGAGGATTTCATTTTTAAAAGTAGTTCCCAGCTCTGATTATGCAGTAGAATCACCTGGGGAGCCGAAGCCATAGTACTGCATGAGCCACACCCAAGGCCAATTAAATAAATTAGTGGAGCCTATAATCAATATTTTTACCAATCTTTCCAGGTGTTATTATGTACAGAAAGGAATGCAAATCACTGATCTAAACTATTGCTCCCCATAAAATATGCCTACTACATTTTATTTGTATCATGGAAGCTTTTGAAAATCAGATAATAGATATTGGTCCTTCTGTCTCCAGAAAAATGTATCCATATACATACACATTCACCCACACACATAAATAACATACTGGCACAGACATCCAAACACATTCTCCCACTCACATATACACATGATTTTGCATACAACTTAAAGACATATCCCTAAATTCCTGAAGCCCACATCAAGAAACTTTCCTTTAAGAAAACCACTTAAATGATCTCCAGAGGAAGAAAAGCTTTTACTTTTTCAATGGATCAAGTTAGCATCACCTTGGCAATTGCATTACTATTTAAAAATCACTAAATGACATTCCTTTTTAGTTGCAACATAAACCTATTTCACTTGCTCACATTCTCAAAGCAAATAGAAATCAACTTGCAAGTTCTATGTGACCATGAGTAATTTACTTCCCCTCTCCAAGTCTCTTTTCTTATCTGATAAATAAATTGATAAAACATGGGGTAATAATTCAATAAAATATATCATACTGACATTTCAAACAATCAACGCATATTAGCTGCCACTATTACTGTTGTTTTTATTTATTTCTGTTAAAGATAGTTTCGTATGCTTGTAGTCTTAATGAAATTTTCCATTCCTATTTTCATTTCTAGAAAATAGTTACATTAAAAAAGCAAAGGAGAGCAAACAAGCCATAAATAAATAAAACAGTGTTGATAATAGCCATTGCTAGCTCCTTTCACTTTGATTTAATTCATGTTTGAGTAAAGACGTTTTGAATACAGAGGAAGTATAGGGACATTGCTTGTGCTTCCATTTTAAAAATCTATCTCAGTTAAGTTAAATACACTAAGAGAGCTATTTAAGGGAAAAGAAATGTGCAGCATTCTGTTGCTGACTCATGCTAGTTTTTTGTTCCCTTTGCTGCTGAGATCAGAATACTTCTACATAAAATAAATAAATTTTGGTTGTTAATTAAATATTATTCATTCATATATTTCACTAAGTATTAGTATTGTTTCCAGATCATACCTCTGATAAACTGTTACCAATTTGAGTTCAGATTTCAGTATCCTGGCCCCTCTTCCATGTCATTGTTGAAATGACATGGTGTGTAGTGTGTTTCTTATAAAATAACTAGGTTTTCAGTTCTCTCTCCCTCTATTTCTCTCTCTCTCACTCGCTGTCTTTTTCAAACCTCCAAAGGCTACATACACCTCTTAAACTAATCTAACACTTCAAGATGCGAAAAACACCTTGAAACTGAAACTGACAAAGTGAATCACATTCCTCTCCCAATTAAGATCTACACAGGCAGAGATGTCATATGTGTGATATATATACACAAACACAGCTGGGCTGAAACTTCATTCACCTACATCCAGTTTGACTTAAAACTTCTCTTGAGTCTCAAACTTAAATGGCCTTGGTGTTCGGTGAACATGGCAAAGCTTTTGTTAAATACTCTTGTGAAAGAATTGAAAATTTCAGCACGAATATGCATTTAATTATACATTTGTTTAAGAGATGGATATGATACTGTTTGAAGAAGTAAAGAATAGCTTACTATAACCCAAAGTCTGCCTGCAACCTACTCTATGTCAAGCCGTCTATTACTTGCATTGCCTTCCTTCCTCACAACCAATGTACGAAGCAGGCGTCATTGACCTCACTTTTACAGATGAGTGGCCTATATCTTAAAGGGGTTAAGTATCTTGCTCAAGACGGCATAATGAGTAAGTAACAGAGGTGGAATTTAGTTCTTCTCTTGCCAAGATTATCTAGCCCAGTATTTAATTATGACATACTGCCCCTTTTAGTTTAAAAGAATCAAAAAGTTAGCGATTTTTTCTATAATTAACAAAGTAAAACAGAAAATAGCAGTACTTGGGTAAATCACGGTACTGCAAAGAAGACTAGCATAAGGAAGATTTCAAACCGCTTTTATACTGTAAAGTAATTATCAATGTGAAATAGCAATAAAAATGTTAAATGAGAAGCTCTGTTATACTAAATTCCTGTAAATGGCTCCATAACTTCTCATGTCTGGTCCCTGCATTTAGATGAAGCTTGAAACTATCACTTAATTCTATATCCTATACATGAAACTCAAATTGTAATAGGATATTTTATAATATTTTAAACGATTAAGAGAAAAAAAAATTGATCACAAAGTTCTAGGTAGGCTAAAAAAAGAACTAATGTGAAGTAGTCTGACAAAATGAAAGATAGCTGAAGAGACAAATTGTGATTAAATTCAAATTATATAAAAGGCAAAAATAAACAAATTAAAAAGTAAATGTCTTAAACTCTTAAATATTTCTTTAATTTTTAGTTCCAGCTGAAGGTTATGTATAAACAACGTAAAGAATATCTCTGGATAATAAATCAATGGAATTAACCAAAACTGACTATTTTGATATAAATCATCTCACCTGGGTATTTCCATGAAGCAAATTAGTGATATTGACTGGCTTTTAGTGAGTATCCTTATTATTTTAAACATGCTGTCATTCAGCTTGCATCTCAGTGATTCTATCAATTCTATCAATTCACTTAACTAGGTAGAATCAAAGGCTGGTTTAGATATTTTAAAACATGGATTTTAGATCCTATGCAAAAAGCTTTAGATTACTACTCTTTCCTTTTCTAAAAATTGGCAATCCATTAAAGAAATCATGTATTTTAGCAATTCAAGAATTCATGTATTTTAGTAATTTTTCTTTCATAGTTATTGAGTACTTCTTAAATCATTTTTTTTGCTTTTTTACCCCTTTCTTACAGAACGTTTTCACTGCCAACTACCATTACAATAGCCTATTAACATTACCTTGGCTATGCTATTTGTGCAAAATATTAAATTTGATATATTCTTTGCAGACTAGCCTGGTAAGGGTATATTAAAAGACTGTTTAAAGGCATATTCTAGATTACTCAGATGTAAATATGCCCTTTTAATTCTTACAAAGGAATAATATAGATCCCAGACCTGTTAGTGTATTGATTTTTGTGTATTCAATAATAAAAAAAAAATCATGTGTGACCTAAGCTGCAAAAATGCAACCTACTTTGGTTCAGATTTCTTTCCTGCATGACTCATGTATGGATTTGGAAAGGAATGACTATGCAGGGAGAAAGAGTATTAGAAATGTGCCAATTGACTATTCTCTGTGGAGTCTTAGGGAAAAATGATGACAGCAGCAAGCTGGTAAAGGACATTCTTATTTGTCTTAAACTTTACTGTATAGGGCAGTGGTTAACAGCTCTAGTGTCAGACTTTCTGGACCTGAATACTGACTGTATCATTTATTATGTGTGTGATGTCAGGAAAGTTAATTATCTTCTCTATGATTTAGTTTACACATTGGAAGAATTGAGATAATAATGATACCTACCTCATAAATTTGTTGTGAGGGCTAAGTTATCTATTACAGGGGTTAGCACAGTCCCTTGCACATGTTAAGTGCATAGTAAATGTGTTCACATTTTAGAGGTTATCTTGATATATTTCAAAATAATAAAAATGTAACCTACTTTACTCATTGTAAAAGGAGAAACCCTTTTAGCTTAGCAGAGGCCCTATTTCTTGCCTCTGGAAAGACCACCTCTTCCAGTAGCATTTAAATATGAGCTGAGGTTTTTTTCTCTTTTGTTTACTGCTGTATTCTAAGGGCTTAGATTAGTGCTTGAACCATAATGCTCTGTCTGTGAATGTTGAAGGAATGAATTATTGTTCAACGTTCAGTTTCTCCATGCCGGGAAAACCCTCCAGAACACTTTATAGTGAAAAAAATATTTCTTTTCTGCATCTATCATGTAAATACTCTACCGCATGGTAGCATTCAATCTAATTATTTTTTTTTTCTTTAATCTGCTTCCTCTTGCTTCCAGCTCTCTAATGGATGCCTTGGGTTGCTAGAGAATTCTAAAAATACTTTTGATAGGCCACTCAGGGTCTTTCAGTTTGGTCAATCCCTTATAAAACAAAAGAATCTTTCTCAGCCAAGCCCTACTAAAATCTCCATACATAGGAAAATGGATAATAGTAGTGTTTGATATGTATTGAGTATTTAATGTGTATACGGCACTGGGGTAGCTATTTAATCTTCATAATATTTTTCAATGATACTGATTCCAGAAGCCTTTTACAAATGAGAAAATTGAGACTGGGGGTGATTATTCATTAGAAAATTTCAAACTATGAGGGGGAAAACAGTTTTCACCATGTAATATTAACATCAGTGCACCTAAGAATCAATTAACCTCTAGTTCTACTAACACAGTTGGTGTTCAGTACGAAGGCTATCAAGGAGTCCGATGATTTCACACACACTAAGGTATTAAAGACTGACAATAAATTAACTATCAGTTAAAAGGCTACCTTGTCTGCATATGTCTTTACTTTGAAAAATGTTACCTTGAATAAAAATATATTGGACTGAATGAAAGAAATTTAATGGTGAATTTCAGACTCTGTGACAGGTAAATGGAGATAACTTGAGACTGGAAACTTTCAGAGAGTTAACAACCTTAATATTATAACTTTGACTTTCACTTTCAAATTCATCTATATATGTACTTGCCCTTTTAACCCTTATAAAATAAAGGGTATTCTCATTAACTAATAAATCAATTCCATCATTCAATTCATAAAGATTTTTAGAATGGCTACAATGTGCCAGACATTGTTTTAAAGTTGAGGGGAAAGACTTTAGGACATTTACAGCTTATTGCAGGGCAAAGCCATTTATATAAAAAATTACAGTACAATAAAATAAACACTATAAGAAATACGCTTGTTAGAAAAATGGAAATTAAAGGTATACATGTCTATTTCAGGAAATAAATTGGAAAATAAAACCTTTACAGGAACAGTTACATTTAACTGGGATTGGGATAGAAGGGGTGAGTAGAGAATATTGAAAATAAATTTATCAGCTGGAATAGTTTGTATAGAAAATAGTAGATAGAGCAAACAAAATATGCAAAGGCGTGGAGGCCTGAAAAAATTCAACTTGTTGGAGGAATTAAGATTAATTAATTATGAACAACCACACTCTGATGACATCTATGAGAACAGGTACTACCAGTTCTGCCTCTTCTGAGTTTGTGCCTTAAATATTGGGGCTACTCATCAGACCCTTCTTTTCTCTTAATTTTAGGTATCTATGAGTTACTTCATTTACTCCAGGGCTTTAATAAGCAGCTACCAGAATATTGGTGGTTGCTCTTAGATGAACCAGCCTTATCTATAGGACACAATTAGAAGATATAGAATAAAATCAGGGTAAAAGGGAAGACACCTTTGGAAATGTGAAAGGAATAAAAATTGGGAGGTGCAAGACATTCACTGAGAACTCATGTTCCTCTTAATATAGTTACAGATGGTTACTGATAGAAGTATTTATGGATATGTGTGTATGTAGAGGTTAGCATACACATATGCATTTCTTTGCTCTGTCCGGTGAGAAATCCTAAAAGCAATGACACCCCAGTAACAATGTACGCACCTGGAGCCCATATCTAGATTACAAATAACATGCTCCAAATAAAGGAACAGGGCTCCTTGGAGCAATGGTTAATTCTAGGGCTGGAGAAGGAAATGTACAAGATAAAACTGGGAAATGTTGTTGTGCCAGAAAGTAAGGAAGTGCTAAAAGAAAAATAAGAACATATTATTAGGGTTTGTCAAAGAGCAAATGAGTCAATGGAAAGAGCTCCTAAGGGCCAAATTTGGAATAATTAAAGTGATAACATAAGTAGTATTGGATTATAATGCAAAGTATAAAATAAATATGTATGAGTTGGAGCCCATACTAATATAAATAATATAATAAATGATCTAAATAAATGATCTAAAAAATTAATAAGTGAGGAGAGAAGAGATAAATATTCCATACAGATGAATTCCATATAATTTATTTAGATTCTCTACCCTAAAGAACAAGAAACATAATTCCCCATGCCTTAAGTATTATGTATGATACTGACTTTCTTCTAAAGAGAAAAGTACAGAATTAGGGGTAAAAGAGTAACATTATGGTGAATAAACTTACAAACTCTACTTCAGGTGGTAATCAAGGTCACCATTAAAAGTGATTATTGGATAAATGTCTTTTAAGGAGATGTTGATCAAGAGTTTCTGAGCTTTGTGCTGCAGTGAACTGGGAAGCAGGAAATTGTGGTTTTCTCTTTTTTTTTTTTGGTTCTATCTCTGGGTGTAGGACTTTGGGCAAGTCATTCCCCCCTGTCTGAATCTCATTTCCTTGTTTAGGCTTGAACATGACTTACTTACCATAGGATTCATGCAAACAGGAGTCCCACTGAAGAATCTGAGGACCAGGTCTAGCTATAAACTATTTATATGAGGAACTGTGAAGCCTCCTGCATTATAATCCCTTCCTTATCACCAGGAAAGGTAGAGTCCATGAAAGAGGCCTAAAAGCAATGCTGTAGAGTCTGACGGGAGAAACGGAAAGGGCCCTGTGTTAATTATCACATTATTTTTAGCCCAAGTTTCACCAATGCGTACTTAGATCTGACCTAAGGAGAGGGAGTCAGTAGAAAGTACAGATGGAGTTCTTTTACTAAAATATCTGAAAATCAAAGCACTGCGTAGGAACTCATGCATTAGCACAGTTAGGGAAACGGGAGAGTATGGTATGCTTCTTTCCGCATTAAGGCCTCAAAAGTCTCAGCTTTCCTTGCAGACTCCAACAGTTCTGGATTATTGATAAACCAAAGTAGTTTCCATCCAATAAGGCACAGTGTGACACTGACTCACTGTGATTTTAGCAGCTACCAGAGATGGCTTTGCAGGGACTGCACAGACATGGAAATTTGAGGGTCAGGTGTTTTGAATTCCATGGTGTTAGCCCACACAAACAGGTATGGAGGAGGCTAGGGCCTTTCCACAAGTTTGAGACAAATATGGAATGAATAAAATAGATTCTGATGTGCTACAATTGTAGACAGTGGTAGACTCAGGGAAACAATATTTGTTATTATAATGCTTGGATAGTGGAAGCTGAGAAACTCGTAAAAGAAAATATTTCCAAGTAATTAATACTAAAATTAGTATTGCATAAAATTTGAAGTAAAACTCCAATATCAGATAAATTGAAGTAACTCTCATAAAAGAGTAATATGATCTCCTATCTTAAGCTCTCAACGTTTGGCATGACTTTTAGCTCTTGTAAAGATCCAAGAATATTTTCAGTGGAACATCAGGGCACTCCAGAATGCAGATTGAAAAAATACTCAATTGAATGATGGCTAAGGTTCTACCTACCTCTAGATATTTGTTGGCTCTAAGCCTTGTAGAAGGTTTATTATAGGAACATTGTTGCTGATTCTCAAGATTGGGAGAAAATGAAAAAAAAAACAAAATGAATCCTTAGGAGCAGCTGAAATTATGGCCTGGCTACTTGAAGAAGGTCATACTGCTTTTCCATTCCCAAACCAATAGGGAAATATTAATATTCTGAACCTCGGGCCCCTTGCCAAGTCTTTATCCCAAGTCTCCCAAGTTAATTGTTTTTACATCAGCCAAACATACAGAAATTGCTTGTCTGAAAATGCTTTACTGCAAGACCAAGACTAAAAGGAATTCTAAAAGGAATTCTAAGAGAAATAGGAATAACAGACTGCTTCTACTGCAGACAGGTTACTCCCTTACCGTTACCCACACATCTCATCCCTGGCTAAATGTGCCAGGAAGAAGGCATCGTTGATATAGTTCAGACTAGGACTGAGAAGTTTTTAAAATCAACAAACAAACAAAACTGAGGTGGGGGCCGGGCACGGTGGCTCACACTTGAAATCCTAGCACTCTAGGAGGCCGAGGCAGGTGGATCATTTGAGCTCAGGAGTTCGAGACCAGCCTGAGCAAGAGCGAGAACCCGTCTCTACCAAAAATAGAAAAAATTAGCCTGGCATGGTGGCACATACCTATAGTCACAGCTACTTGGGAGGCTGAGGCAGAAGGATTGCTTGAGCCCAGGAGTTTGAGGTTGCTGTGAGCTAGGCTGATGCCATGGCACTCTAGCCCGGGCAACACAGTGAGACACTGTCTCAAAAAAAAAAATAAATAAATAAATAAACTGAGGTGGGAACAAAATGAGTATTTTGCAACTGAATTGCAGGCAGTCCAAGGAAAGAAGAGATAAGATATCAAGGACTCCCAGGGCACTTCAAACATAAGCCCCAATAAAAGAAAAATAAATGCAGAAATAAGTGATAAGACCTGAGTTTGCTTATAAAAGTAAACTGTGACTGTGGATTATTGGTCAATCAATGGGTGCCAGGGGCCAATCAGATGAAAAGGAAGCCCATTGGGCTAGAAAAAATTTGATTGTATTAAATTGGTGCCCTTTGTAATATAAACAAAGTGAACAAAATTACTCAGTTCTGTCATTTAAATCAGACAAGAAGATGCTGAAATCAAATGATTCACCTCTTTAGTATTCAGTAGAGCAATTTAATGGATTCAATTTCCTACTGTCCATCCAATTGTGTGACATTTCCCACACATGGCCATTTAGAAGAGGAGTTTTGGGAAGCAAATTAATAGTTAAGAAAATCTAAAACAATTACATCTGGCATCATTCTAGTTTGAATTCACTAGGTAAAACACATACTCCCATAATTCAATTGGTGGTGTGATACCATATGAATGGGTGGTAGGAATTGTTTCAGTAGTCTAAATAATAGGGTAGAGGACCATTTGTGGAGGTTTCTTTAAGAAACACTTTCTTTAGTTATTCCTCAGATACTTAAATATTTTTCAAGTTTGGTAAGTATTGAAGAGTAAATATTTGAGGATATTACATGGGAAATTCTCACAGAAAAGATAATGCATCCTGCTTAAGTACATTTTATTTCTTTCAAGAAACTTAAAGAAACAGTGAGTCTCTGGCTTTATTGAACCAACTCTTCCAAATGCATACACATGTCCACTTAGGGAGCCTTGCATATCCTTGCAAAGTATAGTGAGTTTATTCTTACTGTGTAGAGTTCACCTGTGTTCTAAGTTCAGAAGTTTACAAAAATATCTTAGAAAATAATGACAAAATTTAATTTTAAGAATAAATTATGTCATTGAAAATACAAATTTAGATATTCAGACTTTGGTTTCACAATTTGGGAGACATAAAAGAGTATTTTTCATTTGTACTTCTAAAGGCTTTAGTTTGGTGAGATATTTTCTTTAAAGGCAATTAGCTAACCAAGATAATTACTTCATCTGACAAGTATAAAGAATTATTGATTTGTCTAGTCCATAATTTTGAATCGTGCTCCATTTAAAAAATGAGTCTTTGTCCAGCACCTCTACCAAGTCAATGAATGCAAATTATCTTCAGTGTTCTGTCAGCTTTCATCTTACAGTATTTATTTACCTACAGGATTTTCTAGGAACCAGGCAACTTATATCGTTTACTTAAAGAATAAAAAGAAATTACATGTCAGAAAATCAGTATCTAAATAGATTTAAGTAAGTGATCCTATTTTTTCTTAAGTATAGGTCAATGGAAAGTAAATTTTGTCATGTATATTAAAAACTCACTCTAATGTCTTCTTAAAGTATTAGAAATATGATTACATTCTCAGCTATTTTTATTTTGAACATTAAATATTTTCATTTAAAAAATAACTATCATTAAAGTTAAAAGAATATTTCATTCACTCTGAGTCATGGCAAGTGATAACATCTCCATAAAATGTATCAAGTGAATGGAGATTTATGTTTTTTTTAAAATACAGGATTTATTTTATGTAATGAATAAACAGATTTGAGGAATATAATATAAATCATTCTCTCTTTCAATATAAAATATAAAAATTGAATATTGTATTTACTGGTTACAAATGATAAATAATAGAAAACTTGACTGATGATATCTTTAAAAAATGAGGTGCTCATTTTTGGTCAGACATCTAGTTCTGTTCGTCAGTTTTTCTGTAGCTCAATCTAATCAAGACCCTGGATTGGCATCTGAATGATTCTGTTGGCTTTCTCTCAGAGTAACAGAGGGCTTCTAAACTCTAATCAAGAAGAAAGGAAAAAAGGCATGGAGCCAGGCAGATTTATTTTCCTTACAATAAATCAGAATTTTTCCTAGAATCCTTGCACTTTCAGTGCAAGAAAATGCCACATCATCTCATTGGCTAAAACTGTATCATGTGGTCAGCCCTAAGTCTAAGGGAGTCTTGAGAATAGAATATTGAGTTTCTTCAGCCTCTATTGTAGTGGGGAATGCAGATGAGTTATTAGTCACTGAATCAACAGTGTCTATGATTCTGTGCGTCTTAAAGGTGTAGGGCCTCAGTGGTGCTTCCATATTAGCACTAATAACATTAGTCAGCCATTATTCCAAGTGTTTGATCATTTTGTTTCCCCTACTGGACTATAAATCCCATGAGGATAGTCTTTGTTTATCATTTTATCATTCTGTTTTAGCAGAAGGCCTAGTTTAGTGCATGAAAATAAACATTTGTTTTTCAAATGAATCCTGACATCAACCCAGGTGAAAGTGCTGAAATATGTTCAATGCTTCAGAAGACAAGGAGAGAAATTAGAGTAAGATCTTGGGAGAGCAGTAGGGGAAGAATGAATAAACAACTGAAATGGAAGAATGTTTTGTTTGCCATAAGAAGACTATATCCATGAGGAAAGTGAGGTATCAAAAGATTGTAATGAAAATAAAAACATGGAGAATTAAAAGCAATGCCTCAAGGAAAGGACATTAATGAATGATAATTTTTCCTATTGAAGTGTTCTTGGAGATTGTAGGTGAAAAAACCAACATTAACATTTTTGTTGGTGAATTTTGAGGGGATTATAAAATCACTGCAGTTTCTTTTCAGTCAAAAGTCTGACTTATTGGAAACTTCCGGAATGGACATCATACTGGGAAGGTTACTTCCCAGCTAATTGACATTTTGAGATATCTAGTTCTTCATTTTCATTCCAGGTCTGCCAAAGACCATGGGGATAGAGGCTAAAACCAACCAAGAAGTCTCTGAGACTCCTATTTAGTGACTAAGACTATGGGTATTTTTTAATTTTATTTTGAGTTAGGTCTAGGTTTCTATCAAAACTTGTGCTATAAACTCAGTCTGTGTCACAGGTCAACAGTACTATATCTCAAGACTATGACCTGGAAATAATTAATTAGTTCATTCAATACTTACATAGTCCCTTTTCTGTGTCAGAAATTTGCCAGAACTTCTGAAAATGGGATAGTATAGAGAATAAGATACAGCATCGTCTTTTTCAAATTTTATAAAATGTGTAAAATAATGACTCTCATATAAATGTTAATGGCTTCATCAAATATTTTATTTAACTTATTAATAATTAAGGAAATCGATAAGATACTAACAGCTGTTTCAAAACAGATTTCAAAATGTCACACATTTATAGTCAGAAAGGCAATACTAAAATGAATTTATAAATGGGTAGAAAAGCTGGTTCATATTCACAGGATTATAATTCTATTGGGCACAATTTGTGTTTCTATGGGCAGGAATTTTTGTATTATATCAACATTCTACAAGTTCTTTTTCTATTTCTACAGCTTTGAAATATTTAACACACACAAAGACAGAGACAATAATGATGGAGTTTGTCAGGATACTCACTAAATTTCCAAGTCTTTCACAATTTTAAAAAAAATTTTCTTAAAAACTCATATTTTACTGTCTAATCTGGACTAGAAAGTAGTCATGGAAGCACATAGAAGAGATCTTCATTCGGATATGTGAGTAGGGTAGGGACTCTTAGTGGAGGTAATATCTAACCTAAGATAGAAAATAAATGCCTGGCCTAAGTGAAGTGGATGGACAGAGAAGGGAAGGTGTTTCTTAGAATTAAGTAAAGAGAACAAGAGAGAATTTGTATTCATGAATTGTTCTACTTTTTTTCAGGAGTTATGAGAATAGGCTACTCTGTTGAAATTTGTTTGTTCCAGAAAATTAAAATACAGGAAACATCCATGTATTAAGGCATTGATCTGCCTTATTGGATTGTACTTGCCATATAACACAAAGTGAAGTGAAAAAATCATGCACACAGGTTCAGTTCTGCTAAGTCTAGTCAACTAGACCATCCATCTCCACTCTGGAATACTAAGATAAAACATCAGCATGGTCATTGCCCCAAACTAAATTCCCCTGCAAATAGATTTGGACATTCATTAGAACAAGTATGGAAGAGAAATCGATACTTTTAAATTTCCCCCTCTTTTAACTTGCCCACTTGGTAACTTTGGCAAGTTAGTTAAATCCTCTGTGCCTCAGCTTTCTCTCCTATGAAGTGGACAACAGTAGTACCTAGGTCACAGAATCATCATGAGTTTCAAATGAGATAGCACATGCAAGCTACTCAGGACAGTGCCCAGTATATAGTAAATCCTAAACAATGTTAACTATTTTCTTGCCAGTTTGAGACCACTGTTGGAAGGATTATTCCCTTCATCAAATAAAGCCAGGGTTCGGTAAGCTCATATAAGAGGGTCGATATTTAATACATAGCACTCAAGGTCTCAAAGTTACTACAAGATATGCAACCATTTCATTCATGTGGTCCCAGAAAGGGGGCCTTGAGATGGTTTTGGAAAGTCTGTAGAAGCTAGACTGCTCCAGCCTTTTAGACTACACCACATGCTGCTTTCTCTTGCCTGCTAGCCTAGTGGGGAATGTTTCTTCAGGTTCCAATTGCCTTTCTCAGGGACAAGTATCCCTTCCATCATCTAGTGAATACCTGCTTATTAATATTAATTCACATATCCATCAGAAACCCCATTGCTTCTGTCTGCTTTTTTCCTCACAGATGCGATAAGATGCAGATCTTGATGGCCGTGTGTTTTGGGTTTGTGGTATTCCTTGTCACCTATTTCAGGTGCAAACATTTTACGTGTATTTTTGGTTTTGTCATCTAGGTGCTCTAATTTTATGTGGGCATTTGGAAAGATCCAAATTGTACTGTCACTTTTTTCTTGATCTTCCCGTAACTCTACATACAGATTTTCACCTATATTTAGTGCTAAAGGACTTATCCAATTAACACAATGTTTAAACATGAATAGATGCAATATAAAAGAATTCTACTTGTCCTATGTGATATATTTTTAATCCCCAAATGACATAGGCATCTCATAGAAAGCAAATAAGAATTGCTTTTGTTTTATTTCGAGAAACGCCCATAAAAGGGACTAGATCTGTAAATTTCTAGTAAAGCAAAAAAGATTGAGAGATCTTGATGTAGCATTATAAACTGCTATTTTGGTTTTTATAGTAATACATTATTTGAATTGATATTAAATAAAAGGAGGATGTATCTCCTTATCTTTTAATATTTAGTAGTTACCAGTGGAAACAATAGTAGGTTATAAGTTTTCACATGTTTATAGTACTCAACACAATTCTATTCAGAAGCTAGACTTTGCAGACAATTATATTACATATAACAAGATCTTTAATATTGGCAAGAATATATTATTTCTGGAAGGCTTTTCCCCATCTTCTGGATCATTGCAAATACATTTCTTATTCAATTATCTGATATTTCCTTTTTTGTAATGATGCTAAGCTAGATAAAATACTTCAAGTGTACCAACTTCCCCTTTGTTAAAAGAAAAATATATCCATTGAAAACAAAATTTGAATTGGTGTCAGTTTCTGGGAAGACAATCAAAATTAGATGTGTTTTTTTATAGACAGCATTTCCTCCTTTAACTTCTGTTATTGTATAGTTACATCAAATTAATCAATAAAATAGCATTGACTTTCATATTATAGTATCTTGACCTAGCTACAATAAAGTGATTTGCTTGCCAATGCACAGTGCATTTTTTAAAACTTTTCCCCTAAAAGGAACTACTAATGCACATAAATTCTAACTGCTTTTGTACAAGTGGTTATAAAAATTAAAGGATGGATGGAGGTGATAGTTGTACAACATTATGAATATATTTAATACCTCTGTCCATTTAAAAATGGTTAAGATGGTAAATTTTCTGTTAGGTGCATTTTATCACAATTTTTAAAAATTTGAAAAAAAGTTATAGGACATATTTGACTAGCTACATTGATATAGCATTTATCTAGAAGATCCTGACAGAGATTCATCCACTTTGCAACTATAATATTTTTTAGACAGAAAGGGCTGAACAACAAATGCATGGTTCTGAAAACAAAAATAGGAAGATGGCTTTATATCAGAGTATGAGAGACGTTTTGTGAATACTAGTGCAATGCAACTAAATTTAAGGGAAAAATATTCTGGTGGTCTAGTAATACTCTATTTCATGAGATAAAAGAATCTCACTACTGAGAAAGGTGACAGGAATCCCTTATATCCTCTCTCCTGGATCAGTGCACAGTGTTTGCCATCTTTTCAATGAAAGGCAGCTGCTCTGAGTTTGCAGAGATCCAATAATGGTTTAAGAAAATGTGTGTGTGTGTGTGTGTGAGTGTGTGTGTGTGTATGTGTGAAGTGTTGTGCTTACAGACTCTGTCCATTTTAGAAATTCAATAAATAGTACATATATAATTAGAATTTTTGTATCCCCAAATATCAGCTGAGAATGTCCCATGTATGCCCTTTATGTTTGCCCAGAATTTAGTACCTTCCATTAGTTCTATGAAGATTCTCTCAGGATAGACATTTTGGGGGCATTGAGTCACTTATTGACAATTTGGGGGGAATGACTAAGGGATCAGTTTATATATCACTTAATCCTTCCTTCAATACTTCTTGAGAGCAATCAATGGTAATACTCCCCAAATCATTAAGTTCCTGCTTGGAAACTAAATTAGGGAAATAATCATTGATTCATGTAATTGTTAATAATATAGAAACAACATTTATGATAACTTTTAAAGTAGCAATTATTGAAGAATCTAAATGATAACTATACAATGGAATATCATGCCAACATTTAAAATTACAATTTCAAAGTTTAATAAAGTATGGATTTTCCCTATAACATAATGTTGAGAGGTCAAAACATAGGGAATTGTGCAGATACGAATTGCTTATTATAAGGCATAGAAAAATAATTGGAAGTAAATTTTTTCTATCTTTTTGCATATTCTAAATTTTTAGTAAGGAGATAACATTTTTATCAATATCAGAAAAAAGTAATTATTATAAATATGGACTTGAGGGTATAGATAAATCATCACTAAAATGACCTAGCACATTTCTTTGGCATATTTTGTATCATACCATAAAATATTGAAACCACAATATGGTAATGTGAAATATAAATTTTATGCATCTTTAAAGATAGCAGACACTGACATTTCTGTTAATATTCTTTAAATATTGTACATTTTATATCATGTAATATATATGTGCACACACATAATTATATTTTATATGAAGATAGAACTGTTACTGATATTTCATTGTAGCATATTCACTAGATTGATTTTAAATCATTGTCAGAGACATGACAAAACAAATTAGGAAAAGAAAACTAGTTAAAAGTATGTCCAAAAAAACCATATTCCTATTTATTCTGTAATTTTATTCTTTATAGCCATCACTATAAGCTTTCATAGTATGGTCATTGAAAGGTTACAGTTCTAGGATCATTAATGGAATCAAAGAATTTTGAAAATATTTGCTGATTGTATTTCTGGGGCTTATGAGCTAGTTCTAGAACCTATTCATGATGTTCAATTAATTAGCAACAACATAATTCCATCTTATTATGCTTATGATTTTCTTGATCCTACATCCAATGTTGGCTAATTTTAGGTGTAAGACCCTTGGGAAATAGTTCACATATTTTGGTAGAAGGAGCTCTGAATTGGAAATTTGTAGCCCCAGACTTGTTCTGGTCTACCATTAACTGGCCACATTTATAAGTTTACTTTTTTACACTATTTTGTTAAATAGTTATAGAGGAATAAACCAGATGGTATCTAATTTCTCCACAACTTCCACATTTTCTAGGAAGCTTTGATGTTTCCAAGGAATATGAAGACTCCCACAGTCTACCCATTTTTGAGGGCTAAATGATTTATTTCTTGGGAGAATCCAGAGCTAGAAATGGATTCCACAGACAGAACATCATTTAGGATATGTCCCTAATATACTGCCCTGGACTTCTAAAATAGTTTTAGACAGTCATATTTCCCAGAATTGATGACAGGCAGAACATGTGCTTTTTAGAACGTAAGCACACATTTGACTTATGAGTTACAGGCTTATTTCTTGTCTTGATTTCTGTAGTACACTCTGGGCACATAGTAGGCACTCAATAAATATTCACAAATTGAAATTCTTCATTTCCCAATCAATCCAACATTTACAATTACATTTACAATGTAAAGGAGCCCTGGAATTAGTGAGGTTACTTAATTGTTGTAATACTGCTTATCAGTAACTCAGTAGATGTTCAGTAGCTCTATTGTAATGATGGATGATGTCTATTTTTATGCAAGACTTGGCTTTATGTAGCTATTTGTCATTGCTTTTGATAATACCTCTTTTGCATAAAATATCTTAGAAACCATTGTTCTTATTTTTGTAAGATCATCCCCTTTAGTAATATTGAGATGTTCTAGGATGCTTATAGCCCCTTTACAATTTCACAGTCTGGTCATCCTAATAAACATATATGTACAATTGGAGTAAAATTGTTAAAAAGCAATGTAAAAACAAATATTGATAATTTTCTCAAATAGGACGTCACCTTTTTAATTTACCACATGGCAATGGATTTTTGGCATTACATTCCCAGTGTAAGAAGTTAATAGTGTTTAGAGGTTACAAAAGCTGGAGACACAATTGATAGCCTAGATGAGGAAGATGGAATATGAATATTTAGAGTTCTTAAAATAAAAATATATCAAGGTACTTTAAGAAGTATAATGATTTGAATATAAGTAATAATGTGGTAATTTTGTGTACTAATGAAGAAGTTCATTCAAATAATTCTTTAGACATAGAATCTGTTTGTAATTAGTAGCTTTGACCTTTGGTTTCAAAAACATCTGCAACTATTCTTTTAATTCTTTTCTCCTTTAATTTCACAAACTATATACCTTGTTATGAACATTGAATATGAAACCATGATAAGAAATATCAACTAAAAAGCTAAATATGTAGATTCACTCTGGAGTTTAGTCTGACCACTTAGATTATTGGCTTTTTATTTGTTTATTTACTTTTTATAAGCATTAGTTTATATATCTATGAGTGATAGAAATCTAATGTACATGAACAGGATGCTGTTAATTAATAATTTAATAGATCAACCCCATACCGACATTTTGATTCTTAACCTGTATTTAACTACAATAATGGGTTCTGCTCTCACTAGGACCTCTTCATACATAAAAACTTTCTTGTTAAGCTACGCTAAGTGATGCACTTATTATGTTTTCCCAGGGTTATTGTTTTAAATACCTTTTTATGTGCCATAAGCCGTTGAAAAGATTGACTATATCAGTTAAGTAAATAAATTATTGTTTTGGGAACAGCAGAGTCAAAACATGGTGTACTAATTTGTTGATTTTTTATAAATATTAGGTTGTAAAGAGATATTAACTAGGACACATACATATACATTTATGGGTAAAATAGCTCACTAGAGACAGCATCCATTTCAGTGTATGACTATCACTATGATTTTCCAATATCGTTAGAATTCATTAAGTAATTATAAATACATAGTAACTCAATTTAAAATAAATTTAAAAGGATCTGCTGAATAAAGTGGTTCATAACTTACTTGCAAACTACATTTACACTAATTTATTTCTTGATTTTCAGACTTGAGAATATAGTTAAAGGGTTAAAAAAGGCAGAATATTCTGGTATTCATATTGCATAGTCTAAACATCTCAATGAATAATGGAAGCAAGCATAAATAATGTCAAATGACTATAACTAAGACTTACAAAAGAAATAAGCTACTGAAAATGCAAAAATTGAGGAAGGAAACTGAATAGTGGCCAGAGAATGGAAGAATCCAAGGAGATTCACTCTTCCATTTTTTTCAGCCCTTGTTAGGTTTGTTATTGTATTAATAAGAAATTAGAATCTTAGTCAGCCATTTTGGCTAGAGGAGATATTTGAGTAACTAGAGAAAACTTGTTTTATATTCTTTTTGTTTACATTAGTGATCTAATGAAATGACAACAACTGAACTCTGACAATGCATTACAAAATCATAAAGTCCCAAATTTACTAGTCAATTCCACGTTTGGTAAACTCTATCTGTATGAGTTATCATTATAACTTATTTAATTTAGTATGCATCTACTATGAGATACACATGATCTAGGAACTATGGATGTACCTGGGAATAACAGATATGGTCTTTGTCCTCTTGCAGCGTATAGTCTAGAGGAAATAGAGATTTAAACCAGTAATTCCAAATATCATGATCATGGTTAAAGGTAAACACATCTTGTTTAGGAAATTGTCAAAAGCGTTTGCTAAAGGAGTTTTGTTAAGGTTTACAGAAGAGACAAGAATTCAAGAGCTGCTTGAATGATTGGAAGCTCATATATATCTGTGCACACTCAGTTTGATATTAGCAGTACCACAGATCAAAAGAAAAATCAAAGAGAAAGAAAGGTGGCAGTATACTAAATTGAGACATGGGAAAAATACTGGCCTTCCTTCTTACAGTTTGAATATACGAGGTAAAAATATGACTCTTTGCCAGACAAAGTGAGCAGAGTTATCTTAAAATGTATGTCCATTATGGGAATTTCAAAGCATAGAGTTGGTTAAAATAATGTTGAATATCTCTATAAATATTGTAATTGAAAATTTAAGTAAATAGGACAGACCATTAATTTTTTAATATATATTTTTGTCATTAGAGAGTTATGCTGTCTAACATTAGAGCATCAAGGCTTTGGAAGTAAAAATATTAATTTATAATTACCAAACTATATTGACTATATTGTTTTTTTTCTCTTACATGTAAAAAATCCCTTTAGAGACTTATGTTTATTATTATCATTGAAAATATATCAACATTTAAGGATTTCCAGGTGACACAATGAAAGATTAAACACATTTGAAGATATGACAATAGTTTAATATAAAAATATCTGCCCCTTAGCATTTATTTCAGGAAAGCACACTTTCTGGGTGGCAATCAAAATATCTTGCCTGATGACAAGGGGAATTATCTCCATTCAGTTTTGTTATTATTAGTACTTATCAGAGAATGTAGTTTAGAGAAAACTTAGCTACACCACTTGTAAAAGATGCGGCTACAATACATTAAAATATCCTTTAGTATTTAACTGAAAAGAGTAGTAGCTATACATAACATATTGCATTAATACAGGTTTAGACTCTCGCTGTAATTAAAAGATTTTCAATTTACTCCTTTCTATTTTTTATAATTTCTCTATTTTATATTCTGATTCAAATCCATAGCCAGGCCAAATACTCGCATAAAATTAGGATAAAATTAGTGATAATCATAGAGCCTTAATGGAGTGAAAACTGCCACTGTTTGCAGGTTATTCTAAAAGTTATATTACTATATGGGAACCCAGAGTAAAAATAACATTTTATATTAAAGACCTATAACCTGTTCATAAGATAGAATAGGCAGCCATGCAGTTTACTGGGGTACAATAAGAAAAATATTACTGTAGCTGCATTAATATAAAATGAAATTAGATTGTTATAAATTGAGAAGGAATAATAAAGTATGAAATAGAAATCTTTCTTTTGCTCCACTCAAATAGGGATTACAGGGCAATTTTAGATAAGAGGATTTCCTGTTTTATTCAATTTAAAGTCATTTTATATACTTTGTGTTTCTTTTTTTCTTTTTTCCCTCCTTCTGTATTTACTCAGACAAGGTCAACAGCCTAATCTGAGTGTTCTGCAGCCACCCATTTATTTCAAAGAACCAACTTTCTATAGTGTTAAAATCCTCCCCATGCCATTTGTGAGATATTATCTGGTCTTTCTTCTTCTTGCCTGTTGTTGTGTGTATGCATCCAAATAACAGATGGGCTACTTCCTCCAACTCTTCCATGAGTCAGCAGGCTGTGATCGGTCAATTGATACAGTATTATTTTTGACTTTCAAAATATATGCTTAATCTTTTCATTAACTGGATAACTCAACTACTGAAAGCATTTCTTGACCTAAGTTCAAATAATTTACTGTATTATGTGGGTAATGTAAAATATGACATTTTGCTATTGCTAGTATTTTTTACTGTTAAGTAGTGAAACATTGTGGAAAATAAATTCCTATGGGAATTCAGCATCTTGAAGTACTTTAATGAGAGTAAGAGCTAGATCATTGATATGTGAATGAGGGGAAGTGTGAAGAAAATTAAAATTTTGTATAGAGTAGAGCACTTTACATATGAAACATAAAAAATGACAATCTAAAAAAAATCCTTAAATAATAAAACATTCCAGAAATAAGTATGATATTAGAGAGATAGCACTGGTGGCTATTTAGCATTATTTACCAGTGTTGTATAAGGTATATGTTTTCTAAATAAATACCTTCATGGCAATGTTTTCCCTACCTCTCCCTTGATTCTAAAATTTTAAGGTCAGCAATTATAGCTTATATTCCTTTATGTTCTTTATAGAGGTTAGCACTATGCTATTGCCAAGAATAAGATGGTGTATTCTGAGGTATCATGTAGAATACACATGCCAAGTTTCAATTACATGCCACTCTTAGAAGCATTTTCTGTCCATACATGTATATCTCCTCTAGGTCTATTTAGGAGCCATGAAATAGTAGGAAATACAAACCCAAACACTGACCAATTATGAATATGACATAATTTTAGGATAGCAAAAGGAGGACATGTATAGAAATAATATATGTTTCTAAAGATGTAATTTCTGGATAAATATTTACTTAATAACCCAAAGAATGTAGAAATTTCTTAATATTAATAACTAGTTTATTCTTATCTTAATTATGCCAATTACAGAGTAGTTTTTCAAAAACACAGCTCTGGCTATGTCATTTAACTATTTAAATCTTCTGATGATAAACCGTTTCTTTCAAGGTAAAGTCTAAATGCACATCAAGTGTTGATGCATTTCAGGGTTCTGTCCTCAGCAGTTTTCTCCATTACTCTTTATTTTATTTGTCCTGTAAAATTATGTCTGCTTCCATGACTTTGGTTAACACTCATCCATATCTCCTACCTACACTTTAATTCTGAAGGCCTAACTCCATAAATCTGAACAACTGCCAATATCATCACCTAATATTTAATCTCTCATGTCTGTACCTAACCTCATGATCTAACCTACACACTCTCCTACTCCTAATTCAATTTTATTCCACCATCACTTTAGTATTATCAAGGTCAGGCTTTAGAGGAAAAGAACAACAACAAAAAAAGCTCAAAACAACCAAAAATTTAATGGCTTGATACAATAATTTGTTTTGTAATCTCACAAATCTGTGTGGGTTGGCAGGGGATTTTGCTTTGGGTAGTTTTTATTCAAGGGCCAAGGTTGTTGAAACAGCCTCTATTACATTATATGGCACTGCGGCAAAGGGAAAGAGAGAGCGTGGACAGTCAAACTCTGGTTTCTACAGCTTCCACTTGGAAGTAGACATGGCACTTCTTGATGTCTATTAGGTAAAGCAAGTCACATGGCCACATCTTCCCACAAATGGCAGCCTTCACGTTCTTGGAGGAAGACCATAAATGTTATGATATGATAGCAGTAAAGACGATTATATGCACCCAGTCACCTAAACTATAAACTAGCTAATCCCTGCACTTCATTAGTTTTTACCTTCCATAGTCTATCACCAAATCGTCTTAATTCCAGTTTCTAAACATCATTCATATCTGTTTCCTTATCTCCAATCAAACTGCTACTACGTTGGATTAAGATCTCAGCATCTTTTACCTACATTAGTGCTTCAGCTTTGTTACTGACTACAAATTTCCCATACTCTAATCCATCTCCATTCTGTAACCAGAGTGTGTCCTAAAATGTGGATCTAATTTTATCCATCCTATTTTTAAAATTCTTTAACACTATGGTTTCAATTCAATTTATAATTTAAGTTCCAAGCTTCCTACCTTGGAATACAAGGTACTTCATTATCAGATTCTAGTATACTGTTCTGTTCTCACCTCACACCTCTCTTCTCTGACACTTTTTATGCTCCTGGCATAATGTGCTGCTTGTTATTCTCCCCAAGCAAATCATCGTTTCTCATATTGCCAAAAGCTGTACGTAGTCTATCGTTTCCAAAATGTTCTTGTTCTCAAACCTCTATTTATATTTCAAGATTAATTTCAAACATAAACTCCTTATCATGACTTTCTTGGATCTTCCTTTCAAAAGACAGGATTAATTTTCTGAGCCTCTGTTTTCACATGCTAGAGGACTTAATGCACAGCTCTATTAATCTGTTTCTCAAGTTGCATTCAACTATGTATGTGTTTGTGAGTTTTTTCATAGTGAACACTACACCTTATTTATAATCTATAGCATGGAATACATACTCAGTGTTTATGGAATTTAAATAAATGTATTTTTATTTTTATATTCTATTAAACCATTTTACCAAGTGTTACCTTAAAATGTGATAATTTACCTTGGATTAAAAATGAGGGCCAGGAATCTTAGCACATTGTTTTCTATAGTTTTATTTGAACTATTATCTAAATTACTCTTTAAAAACTAAGCTTAAGTAATATTGTTCCAAAAATATGGCTACATAGGTAACATTTATGAACTTTATATTAAAACTTCTCAGTTATAAAACTAATTGGCCTAGGAATGTAACTTAAAATGCCAATTTTAGTATTTAAACTGTTAATGTGAATTTGACTTATAGGACTTCAGAGAATATCTTGACCATCTGGCTTTTTAGTTGGTGGTCCACTGTTGTCTAAAATAACAGACCGGCTTTTTTTCCTAATGGGTTATTTATATAACAAATAAATTACTATAGTCAACACTGTTTTACATATTTTACAGTAATGAGGTAGATATCAGAATGTGAAGTAGAAATAAAATTTCTTAGTAAATTTAACACACAATTGTAGGAAAATTTCAGCAACAATACCATATACAGTTAAAAGAGTAAACCAATGTATGTTTGGCTTGAGATCACCAACATATGAATAATTAAGGCATCATATACTTTCTGATGGCCTAACGTATACCTAGAAAGCCTTTTTGCTATAAAGTTACATAAACACATAATGCTCATCCACAAGGAACTTTCAGGCTAGTGAGACAAAAATGCAAATAAGTGATTTACACTGAATAAAATAAGGGTGAACATAGAAACAATAAATAATATTATAGGCTCTAGGTTAAGTGCAGTAATTCTTTCAACAACCATGGGAATTCAATGTTATTATTCCATTTTATAGCTAAAGAAAGTCAGAGAGGAATAGTAACTTGCCTACTGTGTCAGAGCTAGTCAGTAAAGATTGTAATTCAGGTCTTTTGTCTTCAAAGGCCGTGTTTAATGCTGTTCTAGCTTTGCATAGGGACCAGGGCCTCATTGTCCCTAATGATTATCATTTATATAGCTAGTCCCTAACTAGTTGAATGCTACAGGCATCCTTCACTGAAGTAACTTACAATCCAAGAATGCCTTAACAAAATACTACTACAACCAGGAATGCTATTTTAATTATTATTTCATGTCTTTTCAATAGTTTCTTTGAGAAATAATACCGTATTGTTATAAATTTCCCAAAGTTGTCTGGGAAGAGATGCTCTGTGTGTTGATTGAATAGATCATTGATTATGTGACCAAACTCAAAACGATGCCCTGCCCAAATACTAGTGTCCCTGAAATTCCAGCATTTACCGATTACTTTCTTTTTATTAGATATTTCTTTTTACTTATTTTTCAGTTTCAAACTGCATATACTTCTGCCTTGATTATCCTATGAGACATTTCAAATCCTAGTGGAAATGATCGCTTTTAGGAGACACAGAGAAAATACCAAGTGTCTACGCAGGAAGTAGTTCTGATATTGTTGGTGGAGATATACATTAGTGGGCAGACTTAAAAATTGTGTATTTTAATATATCGGTACTTATTTATGTTCCTAGATAAACATATTTGCTTATCTACATATTCACAATTTTGATAAAAAAATTAAATTCTGCTCCAGATCATACCTACTTTCATTAAACGGGAGTCACATATGTGGTGCTGGTTGAGATCCATCTCACTATATCTATGTGAGTTGCACCATTAAGTGAAATTTTGGGTATTAAAAATTAGTCACCTAGGGAAAGCACTAAAGAGAACATCCAGATGAATAACCATTTCCACAAAGACAAGAGATACTTCTAAACCCAGTCTGCAGAAGTAAGATGGGCTCTTACCCACAATTTGGTTTGGATGTCAAACTTAATGATGACAAACATATAGCAAGAGGGTGTGAAAAGTTTTATTACTCACATAATGCAGTTTTCTAGGGTAGAGGAGGTTGGTTCCAAGCAAGTCTAAAAATGACTTCAGAGAGCAAGAAAAAAAGACTGGCTTGGAGTTTTTAGTGTGATTAAGGGTGTGGTCATTCCTGCACCTGGTTTAAACTTCCCGCTGGAGTCCTTGGGAGTTTTTATGAGTTTAGCCAGGTGGAGTAAAAGGGGGAAATGGAAAGCGTAAGGCATAAAAAGCTGTCAGCAGTCAAACATCAAACATGGAGTCAAATTCTTTATTACAGATATATTTTCCAATTTACACCAAAATGACATGTTTTACAAATTTAAGGGAGCCTGCTTTTCAGCTGGTGTCTCACAGATTTAGAATGCTTTTATTCCAGTCCACCAACCCAAGGTTTTGCCTGGGCAGCTAAAAGTCATGGGATTTCCCTGTGACATTATCCATTAATGAGGAATTAGATACAAGAAAAGTCCATCTGAGGCCCTCTGTAAGAAGAAATGGACAATAAATTACACAAGTGAATTCGTTTAAGGGTGCATTAACTCATGGGCACTGAGAGCAGTGAGCACCAGCATATGCTTATGATGTATTTTTTCTCTTCCTGATCCTGAATCATCATGCTTAACTGTAAGCCTGTTAACATTTAAGCATTTATACTTATTAGCAAGTTTTCCTTACAGATATAATTATGCTAAATTACAATATTGCTGTATGTAGTTACAAGTTTAACCTCAGATCTAATGCAAAACACTTGAACGCGACCACTGACAGGACTTCTCAGCAGCTCTGAAAATAGATTTTTTTTTCTCTTTTCATTGTGTCATTGGAGTGTTGCTTAACAAAAAGGAATAAAAACAAATTTGGCAATTCTCTTTTGGACTTATATAAATATATTTTAGTTTTCTCTTTGTTGAAATGTTTACAGTCTTCATTATTATTAGGGGGAAATAACAGCTGAAAAGTGTAAATTGATTCATTGAAAATAAATTCAAAATACAGTCATATTTTAATATTATATTGATTACCATACTGATGACATTAAATTGGTAAAGGAAAAATTTTTGTTGGTATTACATCAATTGTCATTATAAATAATTGCCAATATCAGAAACATAATTGTAATTCATCCTTTATTTTTATTCTAATATTTAATATACTTAAAATAAGAAATGTTTATTATTTCAGGGAAAAGTCCATTGGGTTTTATAGGTGCCACATACTATGTGAAGTTATATCTAAGTATTTTTAATAGTTGTTTATTTCACATGAAAGTAAATAATATAAATTTTTGGATAGAAAATATTTTTCTTGTAACTCAGGAAAAATTATTTCCATTCCTACATTTCCATTCCTATATTTCTGTATATTACATAGAGAACTATGAATATGTGGGTTATTTTAAAAGCTTTATTTTTTGAATCCAAATATGAATTTAAATATAAGGTAAATAAGGAGATATATTAATTTAGGAAATGTATGTTCTGCCAAGAAGTTACACTGAGTTTAAGTTATTTAAGCCAGTTAATTGGCTTAACTCCTAAATAAGAAGTAGGTGTAGCCTTTATCCCCAAGATAGCCAGATCTCTATCATTTTATTTATTTATTCCCTGAGATATAGTATTTAAAACATTTTGAGAAAAAATTTTAAAGTTCCTATGCCAGAATAGCTATTACATGTTTTATTAATAAGTAGTCAATTGTTTATTAAAAGAATTGATTCACGCAATAAATAATTTCATGAGGGTTGGACTTATAAAGATGATGAAAATTAGCAGTTATAGATGTAGACTGACTTTTTAATTTTAATTTTTATTCTTTTGTCATAAACCTCCTATTTACGTAGAACCATAGATACTATAATTCTCAGAAATAATAATTACATAATGGAGCTATTGGAAATATTAATGAAAAAATACTTTCTTATTAAAGTTCCCTTGCTGATTCTAATAAACTATACTGTAAAATTTCTAACTTTATTTATGGTCATTTAAAGTCTTATAAAGGTGTCTCAGATCACTCTATTAATTTTCCTTCCTGTGATGGATGATGTAGCTTCCACGAGAATATATATGGATTATCAGTACTGTACTTATTTTATGATCTACCATTAATTAAATAGTATCATTCTGTCACTTATTGATACTGAGAGAGAAGAGAAACTTCTCAGAATATAATAATAAGAAAAAATAGTAAACCTAATATATTTAGTAAAGATTTGCCTCCAAAGGATTTAGATTTTCTCAAATACAATTGTTCTTTGCAATTTTTAAAGTACTTTCATATTCATTTTATTATTTGATCTTCACTAAATCTCAATGGAGTACATATTGCCATCATTATACCAATTTTGCAAATGAGAAAACTGAGCATTAGACAAGTTAAATATCTTTTTGAACATACGGATTTAAATATTCATCCCTGCAACAGATATTTATTGAAGATCCACCATATGCTGAGCATGCCTTGAGCACCATGGAAGTAGGCATAAATAAGCATAAAATCTCTGACCTAATGGATTTACATTTTAGTAAGAAAGACTAACAGTAACCAAATGCATAAATGAGCATGTATTAGCAAAGAAGGTGAGGAAACACACTTACATCTGGAAAAGAGTGTGTGAGGTAGGGGAGGATATTATTTTAAGTAGGATGGATAGGGAAAACCTCATGGAGAAAGTGGAATTTGAACAAAGACATCTATTAAGTGATGCAGTGAGCCACGTGAACATCTGGGAGAAGAGAAATTCTGGCAAAAGGAAAAATAAAAGCAAAAGGTTCTGACCTGGAGCATGTGTAGTATGTCATGGGTGGATCATGAAAGTTTTACAGGATATAGCAGTGGATCTACAGTATATTCTAAGTGGCATGGGAAGCCATTGAAAAAATTTTAGTGGTGAAAGGATGTCAAATTTTTATATTTTAAAAAGTTCCTTCTGATTAATTGGAAAAGGCCCAAATCCAAATGGTGTGCATCCTGACTCATCAAAATGGTCACGTATAAATATCTACATTTCCACAGTAATGAGTAAACAGCTGAGTATTAGTCCAATTGTCCCAGAGAGAAGGAATAATAGATCATTCTAAATACTGATTGAAAAGTGATAGGAATTTATAGAGGTTTGACTGAAAACTAATGCTAGTAAATTTGTATTCTTTTCATTATCTGTTTCTTCCTTAGATTAGTAAACAAAATGTTCTATTCCTTGTACATGTTAGTTTTAAAACTTATTTTCTACATACTAAGATTATAGTTAATAATAAAATTTTAAATTTCATTTGAAAACTTCTTTACTTAAAAAGGTTGTGATTCTTTTCCACACTAGAATTTGTAGAGAAAATACTAATTACTTTTGTAATCAAATAACTGATGGCAGTCACAGAGGCTTTTCTCAGCTTAAAAGCGAGTAGAGAATTTTAAAATTTTTCTTGATACTACATTGTCAATACATAATAAAAGCCTGAAAATGTTCTCTATTCTTTAATCTTTTGCTCTTTTAATAAATTTCTAGCAATGTAACTCAATGAAATAATCAGAGATGTAGCATAAAAAATAAGCATAGTAATTATAACTATACTCTATTTAAAGTAGTAAAAACATAAATTGAAGAAAAGTAAAGAAGAAATTCAGGTAATTGAATACAATAAATTATGTTATGGTGAGAGGATGGACTACTGTATCGTCATTAACACTCATGTTTTCACTGAATATTTAATGTTATTGTAAAATGTTTAGAATTTATTTAAGCTTGAAAAGGTACCACAAAATAGTATTTGAGATAATTAGACACAAGAAAATTTTTAAGGTGTGTTCCCAGGATTAATTGTGATTTTGAACTATCTAAGATAGGAATTAACTATCAAAGATGGACTATAATCAATTACTAATTTATTTTATAAATGTCTTCTACATTACATTTTTTCTATAATGAATATGTATTAATTTTTATCAGGATAAGAGAAATTGGAAATAAATTGACTGATATATATATACATACTATGTGCGTGCGTGTGTATATATTTTATATATATATATATCTCATTCCCATTATATTAATGGCTGTATTCCTCCTATAATCACCACTTTGTTGCTAATATTTAACATGTCCAAACAAAACAATTAAGAAAATCAGCAAAAATTCTACACAGATGGGTCATCTTACTGCTGAAATACTTCATATACCTTCTTCCAAAGTGTTGGTGCTTTGTTTCCTATTTTACTTTGCATCCTCTTGGACTACAAGTTCACTACTAGAAAATGAGAGCATGGGCTGAATGACAAATTATTACTTGTAATTTTTAGTATAAGTCAAGTTTGACAGTAAACAGGTTATAGAATAAGAAAACTAAATATTAATTCTTAAAGCACTGACATTAATTCTGAAAAAATAGTTTCAACAGCTTTCTAGGAAGAGAAATACCAAACACTCAACCAAATGTTGAGTTTATTTCTTTCTTATGTTATTATTAGAAGCAAAAATTTTTAATAATAAACATTAAAAATTTTAATTTTAGATTGAAAGCATGCCTAATATTACACATGATTCACACAACTGCTTTTTTCTTAAGTTTAGGTTTCTAATTATATGACTGGAATAAAAGTACAATTTTAATTTATGTCTCTTGAAATATATTAGTGTCTTTACCAGTTTAGAATTTAAAGTCTTTGCTTTTATGAAAATTTTTTTTGGAAAATATATTTTTGATATTGCCCTATCCCATTTGTCTTCATAATATATTATCTCTTTTTATAGTCATATATTTAAAATTTTCCATTCAATTTTAGAAATAATATGTATTAATTTTAAAAAGCATATATCTGATAAATATAAATGGATGAATACAAGTACAGAATAAAATACAATACATTTCATACTTTTTTAACTTAAAAATTTATCAGCTTATTGCAAATTATTACTATATAATTCCAAAAAATTTGATAAATGAATGCACATTTGCTGTTAACAAGTATGTATGAATCTATCAAGATTTATTTCTGATAATTTATTCTTTCACATTTCTGATGCCATAAAACACAAGTCATTGTAAAATACCCAAATACCATAGCATAAAATTTTTTTATAATATAATTATTCTAGACAATTAATAAGCAATGGACAAGTTATAGGGTCAATATAGCCTTTAAGATATTTTTGAATAAAGTATTTCTTAAAAGTGAGTTAGCTCAAAATGAACTGATACTTTTAAATGTGTGGGTCTACCTAATTATTGTATTAAACATTTATATAAAATATAAATGATTTGATAGTTCCTACAGTTTCGCATTGCACATTTAAATTTCTAAAGCTTTCAATATTTTGACATATCCCTACCATAGGAGCTTATTCTTAAATGGAATCCAAAGACTCAAAAAATCCTGTATGCCTATGAGATTTTGGAGAAAGATAACGTAAAGAAAGCCTAATATGGATCTATCTTGACCTGAATTATTTCATATAAATAAATGTATCAATTTTGTTTATCATTTTTTTCACAGTGAACCTATGCAAAGAAATATAATTGTGCATTTATAAACACTAATGTGACAAGGTTTTATTTTAGGAATATGTCATAGACTCGGAAGACTGAAGGACAGATGTATAATTATAGGATAAAACGTACTCTATGGAGAGCAAGGAAAAAAATGGAATTGAGAAAGATAGAAATCCAAGTAAAACAGATTAATTTCTCTTCACTTTCCCTCTCACTTGAGGAGTCAGGAAGGGTTTGTTAACTATGAGAACCTGGCAACTGGCCTGTGGCCATGCATGACAAGGCCCAGAGAGTCCATGATGGCAGAGCGTCTCAAAGGCTAGCTGGCAGTAGCTTCCTTTAATAAATAGACCTGTTATTACTACTTTTTCTGTCTGCCTTGCATATTTATTCCTGTCCACAACCCAAGTTCTAGTAGTGGAATTTTCCTTCTTGATCATGAGTGGCATAAACCACAGTTTGAGCTAATCATGGTCACAATGGTGATGTACTTAAGCCAACTAAGGGCATTCTTGATTCCTGTCCCTATGGAGTTGAAAGGAAAACATTTCTTTTTGTCCTTTGGGCTAGCTGTGCTGGAATGACTTTAAACCTGCTTGTGGCTCTTTTTTGCCTAGAAAATATCTATCCACTTAGACAAAAAGAAGCCAATTGTAGAGAAATGAAAGATAAGATTTAAAAAGAGAGGAGCATCATGATGCACAAGTTCTAAATTCCAAAATTTCAGATTCCTAGTTTCTTTCAGATTTTTTCTACATGATATGTCAATGAATACATATGCAGACTATGAGCGATTAATTGTTCCAAGACTTAACTATACATGGCCTTGAAGTGGAGACAGAAATTACAAGGAAGTTTAAGAAAGATTATTTTGGTATTATACAACTTCATATGTAAAAATAAGTTGATACTTAACAAGTGAGAAGGGACACATGAAAATATTCAAGCATTGTCCTCCTCCATTTGTCCCTGATGTTTCACAGTATGATATTTATTACATGAATATTCAATTTTTAACATTACCAAGTCAGTGCAAGTAAACCTATGTTTAATATTCTATTTATTTTCTACATGGTCACATTTACAGTACTTGTCATCCTTTACCAAAATATATTGTGCACTGGCCAGGATCTGATTTTTTTTTTTTTGTAGCCACATGTAAAGTCCAAAAATACTCCTCTACATTTTGATTAGCAAAAATATGATACAAGGAACACAAATTATTTATAAGAACTCCTGAGAAGAATTCAGCAAAGAGACTGTTACAGCTACTGTGGGAGTACATAAGGAAAACCAATGACTGCAAATCTACCTAATTCTTGCAGTGTTTAGGTTGGCAATTCCCAATGATTACATCTGTGTAAGAAAGACAATCAGAGATATCCATACCTAAGTTGTATATGATGCAATGAGGAGTGAACATTAAAAAATTGAAAAACAATTTAAAAATAATTTTTTAAGTGCTACAAGTTTTAGAGCATTATTGCAAGATCTGCTATTGTATTACTAAAATGTCTGAATTACTCCATCAAAGGAGACGCAATGTCCTTATTAGTGGAAGAAAACATGAAAACAAAATAATTCTTTCCTAGTAAGTTAGAGAAACTATTAAATAGTAATAAATAAAGTCACCACAGTAAAGAAAGTATCACTGCAGAAACAAATCCCCAGCATATTGTGTATTATTTTCTTTTTTAATACTGATCTACGGTTCTTCCAGATACAGTGCTTGGAGCCATTTACCCTCTACAGTTGTTCTAATTATATCTATCAAGTGTGATGCATGTTTAATTGGATTTTAATAGGACTGTAGCTCCTTGTTTAGCAGCAAGTTTAACAGGAGAGTAATTTATTGCTGATAAGGTATGGGGTCTTCTATTCCTCCTACTAAATAAGAATTAGAAATGCATTTGAAAACCCATGTCTTGGGGAAGTTCCTGTTCTGAAAGCAAATCCCTATAAATCAAAGTGGGTGATTATTCTGCCCATGTTCTGAATGAGTTGAGAACAGATATTAAAATGTTTAATAGCCCTGCTTATGAAAAATGTTGCTTAAAAAAGTGCTGCCTAAAATTTTCTTCAAGTTAATTAAATACTGGGTGCACAATGTTCAGAATAATATTATAGCAACAGGTACATTTCCTGCTTGTAGAAAGTATAAACCAATAAAAAATTAACTCTGAAAATGTGAATGAGTCAGCTGACCAAAAGTTGTAGTACTCCTTACAAGAAATAGCAATGACATGTAAAGAAAGTGTAGAATTTTATTTATTTATTTTTTTACCATCTAAAAATATGAACTTTATTTTAGCTTTTATGAAAGTAATACATTCTCATTGAAAATATTCAGACAATACAAAAAGGTATAAAGAAGAAAGTGAGTATTATTCATAAACCAGCACCCCAGGATAATTACCATTAGCATTTTGGTATATATAGTTATATATGTTTAGTACATATTATTTATACAATTTTACATATATAAAATCATGCTACATATGATGTTTGTAATCTTATTTTATTTGGTAAGCATTTTAAAAATTAAAGTATAAAATGCATACAAACAAGTGCACAAATTTTAAGTGTACAAGTCAACAAATTTTCACTGTCATGTAGCCAACCACCATCCATCAAGAAACAAAATTACCTGTACCCCAAAATCTCTCTCACGCCCTTAGTCATGAACCCCACCAAACGTAGCCCCTATTCTGACTTCTATGGTGACAGAGTACTTTTGACTACTTTTGAATTTTATACAAATAGAACCATACAGTATATGCTCTTCTCCGTGTGACTTATTTTGTTCCATGTTATATTTGTAAGGTAAATCCATGCTGTTGTATATAGCATAGGTTCATCGATTTTCTTCGATGTGTAGTATTCCATTTTGTGAGTACATCACACTTTATTTATCCAGTCTAATGATGGATTCCCTCCCTCTAGAAAGTGTGTTGCTATTAGGAATGTTTTTAGGCACACATATGTATGCATTTTTATCTACATTTCTTAAGGTATGCACTTAAGAGTAGACTTGTGATTTTACCAACTTGTATGAGCAATCTATAAGAGTTCCATTTGCTCTATATCCTTTCCAAACTTGGTTATTATCAGTGTTTTAATTTTTTTTATTCTGGTGAGTAGTAGTAATTCATTGTGGTTTTTCATTTTCATTTCCCTAATGACTAATAAAATTGAATGCCTTTTCATATGCTTATTGCACACATGTGTATTATCTTTTGTGAAGTACCTATCCATCTTTTCCCCAGTTTTCTGTTGAAGTTTCTGTACTTTTTCTTATTGATTGCAGGAGTCCTTTATACATATTGGACATGAAATTTTTGATCAAACATATATACTGAAAATTGTTTCTCTTACTATGTGGGTTGCTTTTTTACTTTTAATGTATCAGTTGACAAATAGAAGTTTTAAATTTTGATATCATCTCATTATCAATGTTTTCCTTTTTGGTTGTTAGTGTCTTTTGTATATTATTTAAGAAATCTTTTCCTACTCCAAGTCCATTAACATAGTCTCCTATGTTCTAAAAGCTTAATTGTTTTACTTTTCAGAATGTGTAGAATTTTTAATGAGTAGTTGCAAGGCAATTGAATCCATTACCACACAAAGTCTTTTCTTTTCCCTTTTTTTTCCTATTATATTCTAGAGCAGTGGTCCCCAACCTTTTTGGCAGGGACCAGTTTCATGGAAGACAATTTTTCCACAGACCGGGGTGCGGAGGTGGGGATGGTTTCGGGATGATTCCATTGCATTACATTTATTGTGCAGTCAAACCTCTCTGCTAATGATAATCTATATTTGCAGCCACTACCCAACACTAGCATCACTGCCTCAGCTCCACCTCAGATCATCAAGCATTAGATTCTCATAAGGAGTGCACAACCCAGATCCCTCGAATGTGCAGTTTACAGTTGAGTTTGTGCTCCTATGAGAATCTAATGCCTCCACTGATCTGACAAGAGGCTTATGTGATGATGGGAGTGATGGGGAGTGGCTATAAATACAGATGAAGCTTTCCTCACTTGCCCCGCTGCTCACATTCTGCTCTGCTCCCAGTTCCTAACAGACCATGGACTGGCACTGATCTGCAGTTTGGTGGTTGGGAATTGCAGTTCTACAGGGTTCTTAGATACTACTTTTGATAAGAACTTATTAAAAGGTGTTTAACTATATCAACGCAGCATGATGCTTTATATGGCGAAACTTAAAAAGTTTTGCTCATACATTTATCTATATCAAGTGAGTTGGATTGTTCCATTTTGATAGTGATGACAGAACAATGAGTAGATGTTAATCATAACATTGTCAGCCTTGTATTATCCTGGAATTTAAAAAAAATCACTGTCCTCTGATTGATTAACTGATAATTTGAGGCATATTTGGAAAAGCAGAGACACTACAGGAAACAAGAGTAACATGGCTTCAATAATAATGTGCCTTTATCATTGATAAACAAATATACCTCCTCTAACATGTACTAATCAGGAGTCATCATTTTCATCTATTCAAAATTCAGGATAATAGAAGATATCTAATATTGAAGCCTATTTAGATGAGTTGATATAATGTCTGAATATTTCAGTTAAATCACAAGAACATTATATTTCTCTATTTTCTATTAATATCTTTTTTCTCAAACAATTTATTTCAAAAAATATGTAAATCCACTTAAAAATATCTCAATAATCCTTACTTATCAACTTTCTGTGCTTAATTTTATGGAGGATGGGAACAGTGGCAAATTCAGTCATGAAAACAAAATTCATTTTATGAGGTGCAGGTACAAGCAAACTGAAAAACAAAGACTCTCTTAAAAATCAATTGAAATACTCAAGACTGTATTTTCTAGAACTCTAGATTAAAAAGTATCAGTATCAATACATCTTTGTCCAGTAGCTTTTAATTAAAAGCATGAGAATGCATTTTCTATATTTGAAAGCTGCCTAAAATATTGCTCCTTGAATTCTACCATTATTCTGAAACCAGCAAAGCATGAGTATATGACATTCATCTTTCCTCCTGGCTTCTACATCTAGGGCATGGCATGAACTCATTTCTGTGACCTCGTGTAACAGGAGTATAAATCTAGTAGCTACATAGTAGGATGCAAAAGGGAACGAATGACCCCTGACCTTAATTAGGCCAGATACTTCTTGCAGAGATAGAATATATACATAAAACATAACTCTACGAGAGAGTATGAAAATGTCAGTTGAATTTAGATCTACTTTTAAGCTCTGTGGGAAATCCATTTCTAGTCAACTTCCACATTCTTAATCTTTACACTGAAAAATTTTCACTGTGTTACCATTCACCTTCAGGTATTTATAAATTCTCTACACTCCCAATATTTTCAGTGAAAAATATCTTTCCCCATCTGTTCAGCAAACCATCCAGAACTCACATGTTCTGTACAAGTGTGGGTGACATGGTCAACATAAGCATGACACTTTAAATCAGAAACTCTGGACCTTTGGATCTGGCTCTGCCAGTTGCTAGCTACGTGATTTTGAATAAGTTATTCACTATTCATAAGACTCACTATACACACCTATAAGATGTGTATTATTATAATGGTACCCACCTCAGTGTTGTTGTATTAAATGAGGCAAAGCATCTAAAGCATTCAGCACATTTCCTGGTTCAGAGTAATTGCCCAGATGTTGGTTGGTTGTTATATCTATATATCTACAAGCCTTTGCTTTAAACTCAATTTGGGAATAGTGCACACCTAACATCTGCATATTAAATACGGACTTTCTTAGGCAGACCTATTATTGCTCAATTGTTGATTTCACTTGAAGCTGACATGGCTTGATTATGGAAAGTAATGGCAAGAATACACTCTTGATCTTCAGTGCTTTTTCCTTAGTAATTATGGTAAACATAGAGTCAAAGGATAATAGTACATATGTGTTTATTTAGGATTATGGCTGTATGCAATGTATTCTAGCCCAGTGATATCATTTTATTGTGGGTAATTTTGTTAATTATTGATAAAAAACAAGGGACATTAGCCTTTCATTTTTGATTTTACTAATTAGTATATAAAATTTGTATAAAACAGCAATATTTAACATAATTCCAAAAGTCACGCCATTTATTTTGTGGTATTTTTTTGACAATGATTTCTTGGATATAACCTTCATAAGCACAGTAACAAAACCAAAAATGGACAGGTGGAACTATTTGATCACTATGTATTATAACATGTAACAAAAATTTCTCATGTACCCCATAAATGTATACACTTTAAAAGTAAAATAAAATAATACTAAAATAAATAAATAAATAGGCTTATGCACAGCTAAGGAAACAATTAAGAGAATGGAAAGTCTACCTATTGAATAGGATAAAATATTTGAAAACCATATATCTGATAAGGGGTTGATTTTCAAAATATATAAGGAATTCCTACAACTCAAATATAAGAACGAAACAAAAAACAAATAACCTGATTTAAAAATGGGCAAAGGACCTGAATAGACATTACTCCAAGCAAGACATACAAATTGCTAACAGATATATAAAAAGGTACTAATCTCTAATCAGGAAAATGCATAGCAAAACCACAATGAGATTATCACCACATACCTGTTGTGATGACTATTATTAAAAAACAAACAAACAAACAAAAGATAACAAGTGTTTCAAGGATTTGGAAAAACTGGAAGCCGTGTAACTTTTGGTGGGGATACAAAATAGTGCAGACACTATGGAAAATATTATGGAGGTTCTTCAAAAAATGAAAAATAGAACTATCATATAATCCAGCAATCATACTTCTGGGTACATATTCAAAATAATTGAAATCAGGATCTCAAAGAGATATCTGTATTTCAATGTTCCTTGCAGCATTACTCACAATAGCCAAAATATGGAAACAACCTAAATGCCCATCTATGGATAAATGGATACAGAAAAGGTGGTATATACATAAAATTAACATTATTCAGCCTTAAAAAAAGAAGGAAATCATACTATCAGTGACAACATGGATGAACTTGGAGAATATTATTATGCTAAGTAAAAGAAGCCAGTCACAGAAGGATAAATATTGCATGATTCTATTTACATGAGATATCAAAAATAGTGCAACTCATGGAAGCAGAGAGTAGAATGGTAGTTACTAGAGTTTGTCTGAAGGGAAAAATGGGAATTGTTGCTTAATGGGTATAAACTTTCAGTTATGCAAGATTAATACATTCTAGAGAACAGCTATACAACATAGTGCCTGTAGTTAACAATATTGTATTGAGCACCTAAAAATTTTAAGAGAGTAGATCTCATGTTAAGCGTTCTTACCACAAAACAAAAACAAAAATGAAAACAAAACACAAAGGGGTATGAGGAAACTTTTGGAGGTGATGGATATACTTATTACCTCAATTGTATTGTTGGTTTCACGAGTGTATGCCTATGTCCAAACTCATCAAACTGAATGCCTTAAATGTATACAGTGCTTTGCATATCAATTATAACTCCATAAAACTTTTAATTAAAAATTAAGTTAATTAAAATATATATAGTTGAGTAGTTGAGCTTAGGGGTCATGAGGCTGTGCTCTGAAATCAAATACCCTGAGTTCAAAATTCATTTCCACCACTTACTCATCATATAATCTTGAGAAAGATGGTTAACCTTTTTGCATTTCAGTTAACTCATCTTTAAAATGGTGATATTGATAGTACATCTTTTAAAGCATTCTTTTGTGGTTTACAAGAGATTGTATTTCTGAAGCACTTAGCATAGTGCTTAGCACATTCTAAGTGCGCAATGAATATATGTTAATATTATTCACAATACAGATAGATTCAGTAATGAATATTATGCAATATGCAGGACAAGGAGAGGGGATACTAAGGAAACAAAACAGGAGGTATAACCTTGTCTAGGCAGTTAGCTAGACCAAGAAACATGGTAGGAGCATGGACATCAGTGATCCAGACTGAAGGACTGGCATGCAAAAGTCCTTTTCCAAGACAGAAAAAAATAAAGTCTGTTGGAATGAACAAAAGGACAATGTGGCTGTACTTTCAAGAATGGCTGAGAGGAAGTGTCAGGGCAGAGCCTGAGGATAGGGAATTAGGCAGCAGTCAAATTATATCTGTTGTTCTAAACCATGTGTAAGATTTTAGTCTTTAGCCTAAGTGCAGTGGGAGGGTGTTAAAATAGGTATTACATGATCAGATATACAAAAAAATTAGCAAAAAACCACTCCTGCTACAATGAAGAGAAAGGAAACAAAAGTAGAAGTAGAGACTCCTTAAGATGTTAGTATAGTAATTAAGTATGTGAGATGATTTTAGTTTGTGTTAGTTTAAGATGTAGAAAGTTGGAATAGAGAGAAGTGAATGAATTACAGAAGTGGTTCTCAGTAGTACAATGAGTTGGAAGAATAGATAAGACTTTGATTGTATGTGGAATGTTAGAAAGAGGTAGGAGTTAAAGATGAATCTCCAAGTTTCTAATTTTTCTCACAGGATGGATGGTGGCGACATTTATTGAAACAGGGAACATAGAAAGCGTATGCCCATTTTTGGTAAAAAGATAGGGTCAGCTTAGATGTGCTGAGTTTGAGCACCCACGTATACAACCAAATACAGATGTAGGGTAGGAAGTTGGGTTTGAGATCTGGGAGTCAGAAAATACATCTGGTAGGGAGGTGTGAAACTAGGAAACACTGTGTATAGAGAGATGGAATCTGATGTTTTGGGAGTGAATATAATCTACAGAAAAAGTTTGCAGTAATAAGAATATCTAAGATTAAATCCTGAGGAATTTCAAGACCGTATATCTGGTTAGAGTAGCAGGTGGCTGGAAGGAAAACTGAGAATGAATATTGTGTGTTCAAAGCCAAAGAAATAGAGTTCAGAAAAGGAGATTGTGGTCAAGTATGTTGACTTCTGCTAAGAGACAGAGTAATATAAATACTGAATGTGTTTACAATGTTCATCTGGAAAAATCTAGGTCTAGTACAACTTAATCTCTACCTAGCACTCGTTTATAGTGAAATGGCAAAAAGCGTCTGGAGGAAAATAACAATTAAAAAAGAAGAAAAGAAGAAGAAGAAAGAAAGAAAAACAAAGAAGAAGAAGGAAGAAGAATGAAGAACAAAGAAAGAAGAAGAAGATACAATCCTACCAAATTTTCTTTGGAAATTTGATTTCTCATAGTCTCACATTTTGCCTCTGATTTCACATCTTTTCTTCATCTTTCAGTCTTCCAGCCGTCATTTCCCATTTGTTATTCTCAACTGGTGGACTGATTTTTTTTTTATTAAGAAAATAGAAGTAAACAGAAGACAGCTATTTCAGTCTCTCAATTCTTTCTCTATTGACTGTCTGCATGAGTACTCACAATCTTCTCCTTTCTTCCTGTTACTAAGGAGAAATGTCCTTCTCCTATCTTTTGCCAACCCCTACAGTTATAAAGTGAATCTTATTTCATCATAGAATACTACTGATAAAACCTCCCTCAACCTTGCATCAACATTTCTCCCTCTCTTTTGGACTGTCTGATCTGTATACAATGTCTTTTTGTATACCAGTGCAAAAGCAACTATTCCATTTGAAAATCATTATCCTCTTTTGACCCTGAACTGTCTTTATTCACATCACCATTTCTTTATCCTCTTTAGTGCAAAACATTTTTAAAGAGTTATTATTTCTGCTACGTCCACTTGCCAAAACTCTCATTTTATCTCTTTTTGCATGCAAATGCAGAAGTTTGAATTAATCCTATTCCCCAATTTGTGGCACATTATCAACATTGATCCCTACAAAGATCCTCTCTTATATTTCTTATGTATCTTCCTTATCACCATTTACCTACTCCTCCCTTAGCAACCACTTGTGATTGAAATTTATCTTCAATTTGAGTGTATTTTATACAACTTGTAGTTATAATTATGCATGTACTTTTAGCCCACATATGTGATATGTTTTATAGACCACATTGTGTTTCTAATTTTTTTCACCTATCAATGTTATTAGCATTTATCCACATTATTTAGGCTTTAGTTGAAATTGTTATGTAGAATTCCACAGTGTTTTATCTTTTTTAAGGGGTCATTTCTTTTTTTCTCTTTCTTTTTTCTTTTTCTTTTTTTAATGACACATCAGATCTCACTGTGTTTCCCAGGCTACATTCAAACTCCTGGGCTCAAGTTATCCTTCAGCTTCAGCCTCCCAGGTATTTTCTATCACATTAGTTATCCATGTTCCCCACTGATTCACATCTAGATAGATACTCCCTATCTTCCAGATTTCCCTCATACACAAAAATGGTGCTGAGAATTGTATCTTCATATACCTTTTATTTTTTTTTTAACTTACATGAGAATTTCCCTGCCCTATGCCTAGGAGGTGTACTGGAAGAAAATCTTTATAAGTAACCAATCAACAAACCCATTAACTAACTTGCTAACACACGCCTCGGTGCACACATACACATGTAAACAAATTACAAGTCCTGTGCTCACTTTGGCTGCATGTATGGAAATTATAAGTACTGCCAGATTTCCCTTCAAAATGATGACTAGTCTACATTTCAAACACCAGTGCATGAGGGATTCTCCATTCCCACACTCATGTTATTTTATGACTTCATTATTTAAAATGTCTCGTGTCTGTGGATGCTCTCCTTCTTTAATACTACAGTTTCTTTATTTGCCTCTTCTCTCTTTTGGTCTTGGCCAATCTTTTATGGGTCTGAAATATATCTTCATTATATTAAATTTTTCCCTGTCTTTGATTATTTTCCCTTTTTTACTTTGTCCCTTTTTGCCTTATTCAATGGGACTTTTGTCCTCATCACTTCACTGACACTATTTGTGACAGGATCATTAACAACCACCTTCATATCAAATCCAATAGACAATATTTATACTTATTTGGCTTCTTAGTTACATATGGCGTGATTTCCTGTACTCACTTTTTTGAGACACTTCCTTTGCTTCGTATCTAGCACATTACTCTCACCCAGCTTCACTCATATCCCACAGTTCTTCTGAGTCTCCCTTTATGTTCCTCTCCCTTTGCTTTATGTCTAAAACTTGGAATATGCCTAATTCTTTCCCTTAGCCCATGCATCTTTGTTATTTATACTCTCTCCCTTTGTGATCACATCCTGTCTCGTGGCTCCACATTTCATCTATAGACCGACAATTCTCAAGTTTATATCTCAGGGTCACACCTTTCCCCTGAGCACTGAATTTATACACCACAGTCACTTTTTGATATTTTTACTTGGATGTCTAATAGGTATTTTTAACTTAACAAGGCCGCCCCAGAACTATTTATTCAACCCCACTCATGCCAAACTATCCTTGCTCTTCATCTCCCATCTCTATTAACAGTTTTGTTATTAACATAGTTTCTTGGGTCAAAATTTTCAAAGATGTTTTTGATGGTTGTGATTTTTGCAGACTAAGCTTGTTATTACTTCAGGGACTTTATATGTAAGATAATGTTCTAGTTTCTAGAACATTGTTCAAAACAAACTCCTTGAGGCTCATTATTTTTCATCATGTGAATCTCTGTTTAAATATTACTTTTCAGAAATGCCTTCCCTCACAGGCATATCTGAGATAGCTCACCTCTCACTTATTCTCTGAATATTTTAGCAACCTTATTTTTTCATAGTATTTTCACTGCCTGAAGTGAAATTATTTACTGGCTTATTTATTCATTTTCTATTTTCACCATTAAAATGTAAACATAACCATTTAAGACTTTTTTTTTGGTATAGTGTGATGCTGTTGATTTATTACCTGCAGCAATACATATACATTAGGGCATATATATATTTGTTGAAAGGATACATGTGTAAAGATAGATGGAAAATGACAAGGGCCAGGGAGATCTGAGTATGTGATAATGTTAATGGCAATAAACCAGAAGGGAGAGAGAGGAGAAACAGAGACAGAGGGAGGGGGGAAGAAAGAGAGAGAGAGAGAGAGAGAGAGAGAGAGAGAGATTAGATACCTAAGAGGAAATAATTCCTGTTGTACACAAAACTATCCACTGAAGCCACAGATCCACTGTCCACTGGAGAGTGTGGATGGTATGCACATAGGTAGGACATGAAAATGCCTACTAGACATTACAATTTACTTGGCAGATTTGGTGCCTGATAATGAGAGGCAGAAATTCAAAGATCGTGGAGAACAAAGGATAATAATTTCTATAATATATATATATGTGTGTGTATATACATATATACACATATGTATATGTATATATATACATATACACACACACATATATAGATATATACATATCAGGTACTTGTTTAGATATAAGATCTTTAGAGTCGGGGTTATATTACAGAAATTTTGATGTTAAATTTTGTATTGTAAACAACCTCAAACGGTCTATTTAATTTCAGAGAAGCTTAGAAAGCAATATATTGTGAAAAGTAATATATGGAGTTCAGAGTTATAGGTTTCAGGTATGGATCCTGCTCCCCTGACAACTGGCTGTATAACAAGACTCTGACTTATTCATTAACCTCTGCCATCCAGGGTTCCATTTCTGAATAAATGGGGATAATAATGTCAAGGCTGGCTCTGAGATTGATTGCGATGAAATGCATAAATGTTAATTCATCCTCTCCTCCTTACCAATGCTTTATTCTGAATTATTCTTTATAAATTATGGAAGATAGCTGTATATTCTAAATAATAATATCATTGAAAAATGATTCTCTGTATATAAAATTATAGCATCAGAAAATATCTGGAAGTAATTTTAAAGGATTTTTGAGGGCTTTAGGTATGCACATCTCAGTGATTTTGAGGAGTCTATACAGTAACAAGGCCAGATGCTATTTTGGAAAGGTATCTTCATGTCATGTGATAGTGATTATTGTTAGTTCTTGTTCAAGTATTGTCATGTCAAGTGTATGTACTTAATAGATAATATTGAATTTGCTGTCAAGTATGCTTTTGCTCTCTTATTTAAATCTCTTTTTTTAAGAATTCTATATAAAGCAAATAGCTTAAGCAAACTATATTTGTTATGTAGATAGAATTAGCACATTAATGTCAATGGCAAATTCAAACATCATTGTATTTTTTTGATAATAAAGTAGCTCATTTAATGTAGGCATCATGCTATTAGATGCTAGTTTAATAATTTGCAAATGATGGAAGAGGTGTCTTGGGGTATTTCACACAGGTGTGTAATTCGAATTAAAGTCCAAATTAAATGGAGGCTTTTGAACTTTGAATTTTAGTGTGTCTCAGCAAAGCAGTTAAGCATCTAGGTGACTTTAGGGTAAAATGCATAGTTTTCTATGCCAGGTTCAACAATTCGTAACTGTGTGACTTTGAACAGGTATTCAAACTTTCTGAATCTCACATTTCCTTATCTTTAAAATAAACATTAAATATAATAGTAAGCACATTCATTTCATGTGAGAATAAAAGGATATAAAATATATATATATATATAGTATGTAGAGAAGCTAGAACTTAATAATCACTCCATACAAGTCACTTTTATTACTATATTATTTCATTAACAACTCAGACTTACCTCTCCATGAAACATGTACAGAAACCAACTCTTTTTAACCAGTCAGGCACATAAAGTTCCCTTGAAAAGTCATTGCACTGAGCAACTTGCTTTTCATTCTGTTTATATAACTATTTCCTCCAAGGGCCTTGAGCTCCTTAAACACTGTGAATTTGTTTTTATTGGGGTTCCCAGTGCCCACCATGTTGCTTGATACGGGATGGTTGTGCATTCCATATCAGTTGAATAAATTGGATGACTTGTCTTTATATAACATGACATTATCTGAGAAAACATTTTAAAAATCTATGAAAAAACTGCTTGTTAGGGTAGCAATTTAAATAATTTCTGTATTCACAAGAATACTTGTTTTCATAAAATATATCTGTATGTTAATTTCTTGCATGGCCCTAGTACCATATTAGGAAGTGAGTGAATACTGGAGTACTTGAAATACATTTTATCACATCCATAACATGTATCTATTGACTCTTTGTATACCCCTTTCAAGTCAGTGAAAAGACTTGAAAGAATAAATCTCAGTAACCCTTTAAAAACTCATCAGAGTGATTAGATCATGCAGAAACTTAATATCCTATCAACATTTTATAAAACTGAGCTTATCTCCTTTGTAGCAAAGGCATAGTATATTATTCTTCAAGGTTTTTTTTTTTTCCCCAGCATGATGCATGGTTAATTTCATTTTGAAAATTGATTACACTACCTGATTGATTACAGTGATTGCTTTTCTTGTCTTCAGCAAGGAGATAACATTTGTAATTCTTATTAAAAGTTGATTAGTATTTAATACTGTTAGTCTTGTTGAATGTTGCATAATAAATTTTAAAATCGAAACCTGCATGACCAATTACTAAATATAAATACAAAGTAAATCGCATCTTCAAGTGGTATAAAAAATTCAAAGGCATAATCTTCAATGTTAAAACAAACCTGAAAAAAATCTCATTAAAGGCAGTAGCTCTTTGGTCTTAAGGAAGGTTTTGTTGTCTTCTTTGTGGGTATGTTTATGATTTTAAACCAAGAATGAATGCAGCCTGCCCTGTCGCTAATGCATTTTGAATTTGCATAACATAAAACTGTACAGCTATCGAATTGGTTTTATTTTCCTAAGGATTGGATCTGTGATTAAAGAACACCTTGAATTAAGATGTGTATGCCTTCTATATACAGACCTAATCTACATGCACATACACTTCTGATGCTTTGTTGGAAATATTTAACTGTATTTTGAAACTGATTCTTTAGTAAATGGAATCCAAATTGCTGAAACAGTGTACAAAATGCTATCTTCCTTGAAAGAACAGGCATTTCTTCCACTTGTTGAACAGTTCTCAATAGAAATAAGATCTCATTCAGTTGCTGAATGAAAGGCCTTCTTGATAGGGCGGCATGAAAAAGAGAGTGTTGTGACCTTGAGGTGGTAGTTGTTATGTGACTCTTGGCATTGTGATAGCATCTGTATTCAGAGAGATGAGGGCATCATTCCCTCCTGCCAGGCTTAGTGGGTATTGCTTTATGATCACTCGGGACTACACACATCACATACGTTAAATCTGATAACAGAGGAAAAAAAACCCCCCAAATGACTGCAGAGTACAGTGGAATCTGTATGTTTTGCTTAAGTTTTATGCAGTGGCTGCCTAAACCACCCATCCTGAATCTCATGGCCCATTGTGCATAAAGTATTTCACTTTGTTGACAGCAGACAATTGAGATTAGTGGAAGTGACACACACATATGGAGGAGTGCCGAGTAGGCAGAAGAAAATGAGCTAAAGGGAAATAAAGTGACCTTCCAGCAGCAGATGAACATGACTCAATCAGCAATGGAAATCAATGAGCTGAAAGGAAGTGGCAGGGAAAATCAATGATGGAATAATGCACTGACCAATGAACTTTGTCCCTTTTTGCATTCTTGTCTGGCTATAGCAACATGAATACCTTAAGTACATCTCTTTTAAATCATGCTAGCCTTTCTATTCCAATTTACATTCTCAGTCACCTCTGGTTCCCATTCTACCGAGACCCCCCTTGCACAATCTAAAGCATCCAAAGATGTTTCGAGTGTCATTCTGCTCCCCTCATGGGAAAGCAACCAGGGATAAGACTTCATCTGAGAACCTGACTATCCAACACATGGCACAGTGCAGATTAGCACAAAAAGTTTAGACTGTGTCTTCAGGGCCTGCAAGTCAGTTTTAGCTTTGCCATTAAGTTGTTTTTCTATGTCAATTAAACTTTGAAACTTAATTATAATGGACATTATATGTAGACTGTTAAATAACTACAGGGTGTCAAACAATGTGTTCCAATTGTCTTATGTGCAGCAATATACTGAAGTTTTTAAGCTAAACATTACCTACCAGTGGTGATATAAGCAAATGTTATTAAAGAAGGAAACATCATTTTGCTGCCAGGGCAGGTAAGGGTTGTGAAGTTAATTGAGCATTTAATAGCAAAGTTTGAGGGTTTATGATTGTAAACCTGGGGCAACAATGAACTCATGGACAGGAACAATGCCACAAATTCCACTAATAACCATGAGGTTAAATTCCGAAGATCTAGAATTCTTCTGTCTTACACTGTGTGGCCTTCCACAATGACAATCACTCTCTGTGTTTTGCTTCCTAATGTAAATCACAGTTGCTTGCTATTTCCCTGGATCCTTATGAGACTACAGTAAGAAAAATTTCATAAAAAGTGTCTCAAAATCTATAAATGTTAAAATAAAATGTAAGATAACATGATGGAAAAAATAGCAACAATCTACACATAGAGAGTTAATAGGGAGAACAAACAGAGCTGTTCTTTTTCATCCCCTAAAAAGAAAATAAAACAAATTTGTGGGCAGACCCAATATTCTGTCATATTTTGTGATTCTAGTTGAGTTGTTTTTATCTCATTAATGGCGGTAGTGGTTTTTCCCCCTAATTGATAATGCCCTGTGAACACTTGTTTGCTCCCATAAGTCTCCAGTTTCTGGGTTCTTTTTGCAATTATATTGCTACAACTGGATGGTCTGGATATATCTCAGGCTTCTTTGTAACTCCCATCAAATCTATTAAATGTTTATCAATAATAGTGTATAACATTTTATATGTACATTAAATATTTTAATCTTACTGAATCCTGTGGGTTGATTTTTCAGTTTTATATTTAAGAAAGCCTGTATGCAGAGAAAGAAAGTAAATTGCCCTAGATTGTATGGCTTCTAATTGGAAGAACCCAGAGCCTTTCAACTTCTCTGTAACTGCTTCTTGAGCCAAGGAAATCTTAAATATAGAGTTCCCATGGGAATAAAGATTCCTTTTGGTGATGCTTTTCTGGGAATCATTCCTTCTGCAGCCTAAGGAGCCAGCCGTATGTTCAGTCTGAGTTCTTTCTTTAGAGAAGAGGACCCCTTCTCACATTGTTGGTGGATTTCATTTTTCCCCTCTCAATTTCAGCTATTGGTTTTTAAGCTTTCCAAACTGTTGTGGATTTTGCTTATTTGGTGGTAGAATTATGTTTTCTAAATACTATCTTACATGAAATATCAAATTATAAAACAGTGTAGTTTCTCAATTTGAAATGTTGGAGTGAAAGGTCAGGAACCCTAATCCTCCAAACTTTGGAAGCTGGGTCACTTTAACATTGCGTTCTAGCATTCTCCAAACTGGTGCCCTGTGGCAAGTGAAAATAGATTGTTTTTTATGTGAAATGTGATTACAAAAAAGTTTAAATTTTTAACTCCCTTATACAAATTAGAAAGCAAAATGGGGGCTGATTAGAAGTCTAAACTGGGGTTATTTTTGTTTTTTTGGGTTTTTTTGCTAATGATACTTTGATATGCACTTTCATTAAACATATTTTGTTTCTGTTTAGGCATGGTGTAGTACATACAGAGTATCAATTCTGGTTCCAGATATAGTTTAGTTCAAATCTACTACTTACTATATTTATGATCTTGGAAAAGTCGTTTAATCAGATTATCATTTTTTTTAATGTGAAAAGTAGTATAACAATTCTGTAAAGTGGCCGGTACAGTCAGTGCTTATACATGGTAGGCATGGATAGTAGGCTGATCATAGTGGTTGATCACATTTTTTTGTCCTAATAAGATGCACAAGAGGATAGATTGCTATTTAGAAAAATATAGATATTACTCTTACAAAAACAACTCTCAGCTGTGTCGGCTTGGCAAAGTTTGTATTCACTTACATCTCAATTCAATCAGTATTTCTGAACCCAGATCACAGAACATATAGCAGAGAAACAGTGTAAACAAAGGCAGAAGGAAATTGAAGATAACAGTCAAGTGAGAAGAAAGGGCCATGGATCAAATAATTATACAAATAAAGATAAAATGACAATTGGGACAGTGCTGTAAGGTCAGTAGAGATTGCTTGAGGAAATGACAGATCTGAAGAATGAGTAGAAGTTAACTAAGGAGAAAACTAGTTGCAGGTGGAATGAGATAAATAAGACATGCTAAAGCAGGTGCAGAAGAAATAAAAATATAATGCTTCCAGTTAATGAGCACCTGAGCAAGAATCCAGTCAGAACAAAATAACAAGCAACAAAATAACTTGGATACCAGGAAATAGTAACATCATATAAGCAAAATGATAGCAGACTATAGGTTATATGCAGGCTGTTGCCTTAGGAAAGCAAACAGTCAATTAGTTATTAGTGCACTAGTATTTGAAAGATGTTTTTCTGTGGCTTAGTCTTAATGGGGCCAAGTGTGTAAAAGATGGAAGGATACCTGTCAGACAGAACTAGAAGGGATATTTAATAAGGAGCCCCTGAGGATAGAGTGGTGATGATTACTAACCCAGGGCTGTTGACCAGAGTCAGACAAGGCGATTGAAGAAAAGAACATCCCTGGGAGCAAACACATCAGAGCTGGGAACTGACAGAACAGAAGGTCTTGGTTAATTGGAACTACATTTTTGGGAAATGAGGCACTGTTGGGGCATGATTGCATATATTCTGTTTTGAATACTTTTCAAAACTGAGACAACTTGCTACCTACTACATGATGTAATCAAGCTTGTAAGAGGATTTGGGTATTGGTTGGATAGGAGAATTTAAAAAAAAAGACTTTATTTTTCTTATCTCTCATCTGTATAAAATATGAATATTATCACAAAGTGAAAATAATATTGGTTTGTAGAAAGTTGAAAATAGGAGAAAGAAATAAGCAGATAATGCTCTAAGGTAGATTGTTGTCTTTTAAAATGTTAAAAGAATGAAGGACATTTATTTATAATGTAATATTAGCTTTTAAATATTTGAGATTATCGATGCAAAATGTTTATATACAAGAGATAAAAAGGATATATTAACAATAGTTCTTTCTAGTGGTTGAAATATACACACTCATATATAATTTTTCTTTTTTAACCATTTTATGACTTTAAACAGTTTCTACAATTAAAAAAACAGGAAAGGATTAAGATTATATTGGAAAACATAGTTTTTTAGAAGGACGGAATAACATTCAGAAACCTGAAAGTATTTTATTAAATTGATCTTCTTACTAAAATGTAATTAGGTGACTAATTCAGTAAAACCTAGATACACATTCATGACAATTTCAAAATCTTCAAATTAGTTCAAAGAAGCAATGACATTTGTAGGAATGATATTGAAATTTTGTATTCTTAGCTTATTCAACATGAAAATGTTTTCATATATCTCTAAAATTGAATATTTGTTAAGGCATTTGACAAAATCTAAAATGTGAACAAAGATAATTGGCTCTGCACTTCTGCATTGTGTTTTGTTGATGATCTCTTTGTGTGACTACAAGCCAACATTTCCTATCTCACCTTTCCACTTGCACGTCTGCTACACAAAACATATGGATCTCTCTCAGAATACCTGGGGCCAAGATTTTGCAAATACGTTTAGCCCTAACATTTTGCTACCATACCTCTGCCAAAAACCTATTTAAGATAAATTCTATTACATAAAGCAATCTAAAAAAGTTTATTCATTATTCATTTTTTCCTCTATTTTATGTCCCTGCATATATTTGATCAGGATTTGGCTTAGTTTCCTATAGGTCTTAATTTGTTTGGTTTACTGTAAAACCATGATCACTGGATTAGGGAATAATGTTTCTATTAGGCAGAATTTTGGTTTCTATGCTCTTCACTCCATGGTATCCCTGTGGATAGGTTAAATTACATGGCAAAAAGGACTTTGCAGATGGAATTAAGGTAGGTACCTGGATTGGAGGTGGGTGAGAGGTTTGCCTACACTGAGTGGCCTCCTGAACATATTGTGATATAGCCAGTCCAGGGCAGGGATGGCCACTACCAGCCCAGCCATGAGACAATGTGGTGTGCATACTTCCTATGCCTGTCCCAACCACCAACAGAGGTAGAGGGTAGCTATAGGCTGACAGGGGCATGGACGGAGAGACTGGGCAAGCTAGGTGCCAGGAATCAGGAGAGTAAACAGGCAACTAAGACCACACCCAGGGAATTGGAATGCAGTGGGAGGCATACTGGCATGAGCTGTCGGTCCAGGCTCCCAGTGCCTGTTTCATTGCTCAATTGATATTCATGTATAAAACTTATAAAATTCAAATATCAAGTTATTATGACTTTCTAGATGATGATCTCAGAGCATTAAACTCCATGTTCAAAACCCTTCTGAGAGGGAGCCCCTATGCAACCCCTCCGGTCACATGCTCATGAAAATGACCCTGATAAAAAGAGCTTATGAGCCTTAGCATAAGCATTTTCCTTTTTTTTTTTTTTCATGATTAGCTTATAAATGAAATAAATAAAGAATACAATAATAATAACAAAGAGAATGGAAGGGGGGGTCAAAAGTAGATTACAAATTGCAGGTTTTATAATAGCTAACTTTATTTAGTGCTTTGTATGTGCCACACATTTGAAATCTCCTGTCACCAAACAACCAGTTAATGAGATGGGTAGATTACTATCCTCATATGAATGAGAAACAGGCACAGAGAAGTTATTTAACTCTCCCAAGGACGTAACAGTTACAAGTTGAACCTGATCAACTTAACACAGAGGCTGAGTTCTTAAACACGAATGATGATGGCTCTCAAGATGAAGTGGATAACAGAGTAAGGAAACTAGTACATCTTTCCACATTTAGGGGAAGGGTAAATTGTAACAAATTTCTTAAAGGACAATTTGGAAATAGTTAGCAAAAGCTTAAACATTTTATATACATTTACACCATATAACACCATTTTTAGGAATTTATTATTAAAAAAAATCAAGTATGCCATTTCAATTTTTTATGGCTACATAATAAACTATCCCAAAATTTAGTGGCTAGATACAAACATTTTGCTTTGTTTGGCCATAGCATAGTTTCTTCATGTTTTTGGTGTTTTGAATCTGTGGATTTATAGTTTTCATCAAATTAGGAAAAATTTTGACTATTATTTCTTCAAACATTTTTCTATTTTCCTCCATCCCCCCTTTGGAGAATCCAATTATATTTACATTAAGCTGCTGGAAGTTATCTCCCAGTACAGTGATACTGTGTTCATTTTTGTCTGTCTTCTTCCTCTTTGTGTTACATTTGAAATAGTGTCAATTACTATGTCTGAAAAGTCACTGATCTGTTTTTTCTTCTTCTGCATTGTCTTATATGCTGTTATTCCCTTCCAAGGTATTTTTCAACTGAGATACTACGGTTTTCATCTTTGCAATTTCAACTTGGATCTTTTTAAAAAATGTCTTCCATGCCTCTACTAAATACGATCTATGTTTTTTTCTATCTTCTTGAATACATTGAATGGAGTTATAGTAATTGTTTTAATAACCTTTTCTACTAATTTTATCATATGCCATTTTTTGAACAGTTTCAATTGACTGTTTTCACTATAAGGTTATATTTCCTAGCTTCTTTGCATGTCTGATAATTTTTTATACCAGACATTAGTTATTTTACCTTTTGGGTGCTGGATATATATATATATATATATTTCTGTAAATATTCCTGAGTCTTGTTCTGAGATATGGTTAAGTTACTTGGAAACATTTTAATACTTTTCAATCTTAATATTAAAAAAAATTAGGGATTATTAGATCAGTCTTTATTCTACAGCTTATTTTTCTTCACTACTGAGGCAAAACATTTCAGAATACTCTATCTGATATATTCTTAATTATGAGGTTTGCTACTCTGTGGGCGGATACTGGAATTATTATATATTCAGTTCTCTGTGAACTCTAGATATTATTCCTTCTAATAATTCAGAAAGGTGGTCCACAGGTAGTTTTCTCACATGTAGATGCTAAACTTTACTAAGCTTAGGACTTAAGGAATATCCTCAGCAGGTTTTTGGAGTTCTCTCTGTATAGCTCTCTGCTATTTTGTCCAGCAAACCACAGCTCTCTTGGCCTACTTAGACTTCTAGTTTCATCTCAGTTCAAGGAGACTACTGCAGTCCACCTTGGTTCTCTTTCTCTCTATGCCATATCCTGAAAACTCTAAGCTCTAAGTTGGGGCAATTATAAGACTCACCTTGTTTTTTTCCTCTTTCTCAGGGACCATTTTCTGATGTATTATGTCTTCACAATAATTGCTTTTTATGTTTTTTTCCATTAATTTTTTTTCAGGCACATGGTTAAATCTTGGCCCAAATGATCTCATATTGCTCGTTATTTTGTGGATTAGGAATTTTGGAGCAGCTCAGGTAGACAGTTCTTCTTTAATCGACATGATGTTAGTGGGAATTGCTGGGCTGGAAATTCCAATTTCTAATGTGTCCAAAGCCTCAATTTTTCTTAGACTCTCTCTCTTTCTCTATCTCCCTCACTCCTCCCCTTCTTTTCTCTCTTCCTTCAAGTGGCACCTCCTCCTTTAGTATATCTTCATGTGGTTTGATCTTCTCATGTCATGGTGGTTTGGGGATTGTTGAACTGCTTGCAAAGTGGCTCAAGACTTTGAGTGTTCCAGGAGATCAAAGTGAAATCTGTGAAATTTCTTCTGACTAGACCCTGGAACTCATATCACAAGCACAATTAATTTCTGCCACATTCTATTTGTAAAAATTGAGTCATAGGGCCTGCCAAAATTCAAGTGGATGGAATGACGCAAGGACGTGAATACTGGGAGGCGTGCCCTGTGGGGCTGTGGAAAGTCATTTTTTAAAGTACGGCTATCACAGTAAGGGATACATTTCCAAAAGTGTATGCTATTTTTTATTTTAGGAGAAAACAGCAAGAAAAAAAATGTCCACGAAGTGGAATCTTGTTGTTGTTTGAATTATGGGCAATGTATAAAATATTACTTTGCAGTATTTCGATATGATATATGAAAATATCAAAAATATATAATGAGGAATGTTTATATATTTCTCTCCACATAAATGCAAAGGATATGTGAAGATATATGAAAACATTTTTATTTTCTTCACATTTTCTTTTGTTCAGTTTGAAAATTTCTGTGATGAGTATATAGAAAAATAAAAAGACATATTGAAGGTTTACTATTCTTTATTCCATTATTCAAAAAGAACTATTTAAAAGTCTCTAATTTATAGCTAGGCATGAGTGCCTCATGCCTGTAATTCCAGCATTTAGTGAGGCTGAGGCAGTAGGGTTGCTTGAGGCCAGGAGTTCAAGACCAGCCTGGGCAACATAGTGAGACCCTGCCTCTACCCAAAATAAAAAAATAAAAAAAATAGGCAGAGTGGTGGCACATGCCTGTAATCCTACCTACTCAGGAGGCTGAGGCAGAGGGATCCCTTTGAGCCCAGGAGTTAGAGGTTACAATGAGCTATGATTGTGCCACTGCATTCCACCCAGGTGAGAGAGTAAGATCCTATTTCTATAAAAAGAAAGTAAATTGAAAAAAAAATCAAAAGCCTCTAGTTTAATACTTCTTTCCTTTTGAAAAAATATACTACAACTTTAATAATTCTGTATATTCTGCCATATGCAGTGTCTAGCATATCAATTAATGCTTGATGAATGAATGAACAGGGCAGCAATAAAAGAATACACTCAGATTTTCCTTTTCACTCGGCTTTCTGGATGCCCAGAAATAAATTTTTCCTTGATCACAGTAGAATTATCATAGGTAGTTTGGATACTCCCCCACCCACACACAGGTCTTTTTAAATTAATTTTTAAAATTTCATTTAATTAATCTAGTTCTATATGGAATTGAAATCTGTCTCAGATCTTTTCTTTTTCTCTTTTTTGTTTTTGTTGTTTGACCAAATAATCACCTTTTATAAAATGTTACCGTATTGACTTCCTGATTCATGCTCCCTAGGTGAATTTTTCATTTGACCTTGAAAAGAGATTCATGCTGCTTAAATTCTTACACTTCAAGTTTAGATCAGATATACACAAGACTAGCCTAAATTTGAAGATAGCCATTCATTATGGTGATCACTCTCTCTTTTGCAATACAGGATTTGAGGGTCCTTCTAGACCACATGCATTGAGAATACTTTCACAGTCTGCAGTGGTATGATTTATAAGATTCAATATCACAGGATCTGTAGGGATCTATATTCAGTATATGAAGAGATTCATATATATGTACTCTAATTCAACATAAGTACTAGAAAAGAATCATTGACAGTCTCATAGCGTTGCTGAAACTTCGCAGTCAATATAGGAATGTAATTTATTGGTTTGAAATATCAATTATCAAAGAAAACCATAATTAATTATACAGATGGAAAATGGACTGTGTCCGTTTTTAGGAAAAAATATCTTTCATTTTAGAATTAGTTTGATGAGTACAAATATAATAACACACAAGTAAACACACAAATTTATTTCAATTGGGTTTCAGTTATAAATTTAGAGAGAATGACAAAGCAAGATATGACATAGTCATATAAATCTTTGAGGATAGCTGCAGACTGTATTTAATTTCTAGTCTAAAGATTGTGTGTTATTAACCTTGTTCTACTTCTATGAAGTCATGGTAACTTGGGCAAGTCACAAAAACTTTTGTCTTAACTACATTTTTTTTTCTGTAAAAATGAGAGGTTTGGACAAAATAAACTATAGAATCCTTGGTGAATCTAAGAATTCTATGATTTCTAGAACTCATTGTTTCAATCAATCCAGCCATTCTTCATTTTTTAATGCAATGAATTGTTACTTGAAGCCTAAGTAAAAGCAATGTCAAGAGGATTTATTGCTCACCTCTTTTCAAATAAATCTTAAATGAAGACTTCTCTGAATAATCACTGTAGAGTTTAGAAAATAAAGAAAGAAAAAAACATGTAGAGACACATGCTTTTACATTCCCAGTACTGTTTGGCTTTAGAAAATGTCTAGCAAGTGAGTAACATATTCTAACATGTATGTGTGTGCTCATATGTATGTGTGTGTGTGTGTGTCAAGGGTGTGTGTGAGACAAAGAAATAAAAAGACAGAGGGAAGAATCTACTAAACAAAACAATATACTGTAACATTTTTTATTGTGTTCATGATTATCCTTTTGTACTATGTATTTAGTTTTCAGATGCATAGTTGGTGCTACCATTTAAATAACAGTTCATTCAATTGAAAATGGAAATAAAATTACATGCATTTCTTATTACATGCAAGTTGCTACTCTTAGAGGAAAATGCCCTCTCATAACTTGTATTTGGTTTATAAATTCTTATTTATCTACGTATGATTTTTTTTGTCATTGCTGCCTTTCTTTAATTTTTTTTTTTACTTAGCAATAAGCTGCTTGTTCATGTTCGATTGTCTTTGACTGTCTGACTGTTCATGTACCTGTTATATAGCCACCAGAGCATAAAATTATTACAGTATTTTGTCCCTTAATTGGCCAAAGCTGCAACATCTGTCATTTTTGTGGGAATCAAATTTCAGCTTCGAAAGCTGCATGAACAGTCTGGCACAGCCCATCAGTGCATCTTCAGTTTAATCTACATGCCCATCCTCCTTGTCTTTCACTAGTCACCTTCCCTCCTTCAAAACTCCCTTTCTTCACAAAAATCTCTTTCGCCTTATTGAACTCACTGCTGAATCCTTTCTGGCTATTGATTCTGTGGAGTATGCTGGTTACTATTGCAAGGTCATTCATAATTGCATCTAGAATTTTTTATCTGCCTTGCCATCATTTTTCCTCTCCCTAAAAAGTAAAATGCTCTACCAAGAAGTCACATTGGCACACTGGAAACTAGAATTTAACCATTAATAAGTGGCTCATTAAAAAGGAGGGATGACAATAGGAACCACACAGAACCTTTAGAAAAGGTCAAGTGAGTGAGTAACATATTCTAGCATGTCCATGTGTGCTTGTGTGTGTGCATGTGTATGTGTGGTACTGTGTTCTTTTTGCATATTAGCCTCAGAGTATTCCTTCTGGGCTACTCCTTCCAGAGGTAAATCTGCCCAAATAGATGAGGTCTGAGGTGAAATAAAAATAAAGCCAAGATAACCAAGATAGATATTACAGAAATATGAACCTAAATTTTTTTCCATGCTTGATAAAATCCCTTCAGGGAATTGTGATGTTAATATTATTTGTCTCTCCTTTTCTCTTGTCAACTGGAAAGGCAGTTTCACTTTCTGCTATTATAGCACCATATCCTCTAGTCACATTGACACTAAGATAACAAAAACAGTACTATGCCCCTTCTTTTGTCCCTATCTTGGACAAAGTTCACCAATAAGCATACCTTCCAACTAAAAGAAAATAGCAGGGACAATTAGTTCTTCATTTCTGCTTTCTTTGAGATTTCACAGCAGCGTGAGCAAAATTGACTACACTATTGTGCAAAAGATTTTACTCTTTAGTATTGGAAAATGTATGAAGTTTTTCTAAATATATAGGGGATAAAGCCAGAGAAACATAAAGAAAAGGTAATTTTGGATTAATATAAACAGCTTCCCTCCAAAAAGTCTTGTTATTACTCACTTAACAATCAAAGCAATTGATATTTCTGAGATATACTTTCCCTATTTATATATTGTGGAATATTAATATAAAAACATAAAATATGTGAAATACTTTTTGTAATGTAGATGCTATAAAATTAGTTATAACAGTAAATCTGGGCACATAGAAACTCATACATAACATTAATGAATAAAAAAATAAGAAAACTGGTAGAATAATGGCATATTAGCTTTTTACATATAAACTTCCCAATTGAGAATAACTACAAAATATTAATAAAAAAAGCATCTTTTTGAAGACACCAGAGGTACACCAAAACATCCAACAGCTTGAGGAGCAAGAATCACAAAGAGAAGAATATTGAAGCAGATGCAAATTATTCAATGTTTTTCCCCACAAGACATTTACCATTTTGAAAGAGAAAGTGATAATGTAAGCAGAAAATGGTGGCAAGAGCTGGTAAACAGATATTAACTTCCCACAGTTTTGTGGATCAGGAAGACAAAATCTGAGTTTCTGGGTTACCAAGTCAGTGAGGACTAATATGTCAGAGTCACAGAAAGTACTTTTTAGTGAGCCCTACAATTTCAAGGCACTTTTTAAAGCCAAGGCATTTACTGGTTTCTAAGTGGCACTGTGATGATAGACTTAACACCAAGAGAAAGTGATGGCTAATAGGCTAGGAAGCAGAGGAGAGCTTTCAAAAAGAAAAAAAATGTTCTTCAGAGCCTAGTATGCATTGGATATCTTGATCAACATCAAGTATGTAACCTGTATACATACACACACATAGGATGCTGCAATGCTACAATATGAGAGTAAAAGCAAACTGGAAATAGTCTTCACAAAAAATCAAATACACCCATGAGCAACTCAATCCCAAAGTGAAATAAATTAATAACTTGTTCTAACACGATGGCATAACAATAATTTTCAAGAGAGAGAAAACTGTATTTGGAGTCTCCATTCATAATTTGTTTCCATTTAAATTGACCACTAATATATTTTTTTAAATTATAGAGATGTCAAAAGATAAAATGAAAAGAATCAAATGGAGGATAACAAATAAAAAAGCAAGCAATGGACTCCAACAAAGAGGTGATCCAAAAGTTATAGCTATCAGGAAAGAAAAAAAAAGGCGACAAGAAGGATATTTTCACTTAAAAAGGTGAAAACTGTAAAATAACTAGTAAAAGAAAATTATAAAAATTAAAATGCAACAACAGGATTCCAGAAAACACTAGAAGACTTAGCAGCCCATTAGACACACAAAAAAAGAGGGGATCACTGAATCAGGCGAGGATATTCAGGTAGAAAATATCTAACTGTAGAGAATAAAGGTTGAAATATACTTGTAAGAGCATACTGTATATAAGGGAAAATGGTGAAAGGTCTGACATAAGTGTAAATTGGAGTCACAGAGCAGGAAAGAAAATACAAGGCAGAAACACTTTTAGAAGATACAATGGCCAAGAATTTTCTAAAGCTGAAGAAAGTTGAAAAAACTCAAATTCAAGAGGCCCTTCAAACACTAGGTGGGATAAATTCAAAGGAAGCCATTGCCAGAACCATCAGAGTAAAACTAAAACCAACGACAAAGAGAAAACCATAAAAGCAGCAAGAGAGGAGCAAAAAGACACATTACTTTCAAAAGAGCATAAGTAATTCTTATAGCTGAATTCACACCAAAAATGATGGAGTCCTGAAGGTAATAAAATGATGTCAACCTGGTGCTGAAAGAAAATAACTACCAGGCTAGAATTCTAAATCAAATGAAATTATCCTTCAAAATTAAAGTATGTTAAGAAATTAATAGATGATATTTTAAGCACACATGAACTGAAAGAGATGTTTGTTTGGTTCTTCTGAAGAAAATTGTAAGCAAGAACATATGCAAAGGAATTAAAAGCAAAGAAAGAAACAAATATATATATATATATATATGAGAATTTGCTCTATGAAATAGCTACAATGTCTTGTCAAGATTGAAATATGACTAGCGTGAAAATATATGAAAATAATGACACGACATGTGAAAAGAGGTAAAAGAAATAGTGTCCTAGGCTCCTTAAGTTATCCTCAGGTTGGTAACAGAAATATTGTATGCAGGAACCAAATGAAGAAGAAGAATGTATAATCTGTAGGATAAGAAATAAAAGAGAAAAAAAAATAAAAAGAATGTAGACCTAATAAGACCAAAAGAAAAACAGGAATGATTGTAAAAACCCTCACTTAAACCAAAAATTAGGCAAGTAAGGAAGGGGAACAGTTCATAGAAATCGGTATCACAAGGAGATGAGAGATTTTAACTAAAATAAGTCAAGTAAACAATTATACCAAATATAAATTTTAAAATAGTCCAGTTGAGGGAAAATTTTTATCAGCCTATATTAAAAAACAAAAAAGAAACTTTATGATGGCTAGAAAGGAGACATCTTAAAAATAAGAAAAGAGCCTGGTGTGGTAGTGCCTGTCTATAGTCCTAGCTAATAAGGAGGCTGAGGCAGGGGAATTGCTTGAGCCCAGGAGTTCAGGGACAGCCTAGGCAACATAGCAGAGCCTGCCTCTAAAATAATAAATAAAGAAGTAAAGAAAACAATTTGAAAGTGAAGGTGTGGAACAAATTACACCTTGCAAAAATTAACAAAAACACCTTTTGAAAATACATCATTATCAGACAAATTAAATGTTAAGGCAAAATCATTATAAGATATTTTATAGTATATTTCATAAAGATAAAAGAATATTCCACTGAGTATTCTACAACAATTTTAAATGTGGGTGTTCTTGTAATCATATCATTAAATATACAAAGCAATACTTCAAAGGATCAGGAGAAATAGAAATGTCAATAACAATATTATGAAATATAACACATTTTTCTTGGTAACAGGGAAAGGTGTCAAAAAAATCAATAGGGATATAGGAGATTTGAAAAATATAACTAAGTTTTAATTGAATTGCCATTTATGAATTACCACACAAAGCAAAAGTAGAATGCACTTTCTTTTTATGTTCATGTGGAACATATTTTCAAATGTACCACATTTCTAGGACCTAAAGCCAGTTTCATCAAACTTCAAAGGATTAAAATCACACAAAGAATTGTGTCTCTCTAATCTTGAGATAACAAATTAATAGAAATTAGTAAGAAGATAATAAGAAAATCCCTAATTATCAGGAATTTAGCAATAAACATAAATAATCCATGGATTAAAGAATTAATAACAATTAAAAATAGATAATATTTGGAATTGAATGATAGTGAAAAATATTATAGTCAAACTTAAGCAATTCTCCAAATTGTTTATATGGAAATTTATATCCCTAAATTAAATTTATAAAAAAAGAATGATTAAAAAATAATAACCTATGTATTGATCTCAAGAACCATAGGGACTAGAATATATGAAATAATAAAAAATAGCAAAAATAATAAAGTAAAAAGCAAATATATAATACAAGTATCAACAAAGCCAAAGGTTGATTCTTTGAAAAGACTAAAAAAATTGATAAACCAGTGGCAAATATGATCAAGAAAAAGAGAAAAAGGCAGAAATTAATATACGGGAACAAAAAAAATCACCATTGTAAATTGTAGAATATTATGAATAAATATTTTCAAATAAAACAAATATTAAATGAAATGTGAATTTAGAAAACACACAATAAAATACATTCAAAATAAATATAATAGGGAATAGTTTTATATTTATTAAATGAATTATATATTTAGTAATAAATATTTCCATACATATATAATAATAAAGATATACCATACCTATATCCCCCCTCACAAAATCCAGATACAAAAGACTATATCATTGAGTTCCACCAAACATTTGAAGAAGAAATAACTAACACCAATTTACATAAACTCTTCTAGAAAACAGAAAGGTGAAGGCTTTCCAACTTATTTTATTAGTGTATAAGCTAGGTCTCAAAACATTAGAAAAATAAACCAGACAGAAAATTTCAGAAAAACCTGTCAATAATATTAGTAAAATAAATTATTTAAAAAAATATATATAATACATCAAAACTACATTTTTAAATAATTCTAAGGTAAAGTAATTTTAATATTTGAAAATCAAGGTTTGTCACCACACTAACTGATCAACTGATTTAAAAAAGTCATATGATCAGCTCAATAGGAACAAAGAATTTGGTTAAAGTAAACATTTATTCGAGATAATGGTAGCAAATCATGACTATAGGGGATTTCTGAAATCTAATGAAGAATATCTATAAAAAGCTAAAAAATAAAAATACTTGATGAATAAACCATTTAAAGCTTACTCTTTGAAATGAGAAAAAATAAAGATGTTCACTTTCACCTTATCTAACAAACACTGCACTAAAATACTTACAAGAAATATAAAGCCACATGAATTATATATAATCATTCATTATTTTATAAGCAGAAACAAAGTGGGACAAAGTGAAAATTAATGATCTTTATGGAATCTAGCAAGGAACTGGGGTCACGGGGCAAACAACTGACCTTGAATTCATAATAGTACAGATACTGAATAGAAACAAACTATTTATTTACCTTGGACAGACACTACTGAATGCCATGTAAACTATGAAAATATTAAGCTAGGTTTATTTTTAAACAAACCCACTCCAAATATAAAAATATAGGCTAAAAATTAAAGAAATAAAAATATATACCATACAACACCAAACACTAATCCAAAGAATAGGTGTAGTTACATTAATTTCAGGAAAAGTAAGTTCAGAAAAAAATATTACCAGAGATAAAGAGAATCATTACATACTGATAAAAGGGGTCAATGCTTCAAAAAGACATAACAATCTTAATTGTGTATGTATGTGACAACAGAGCCTCAAAGCACATGTGACAAAAATTGATAAATCTAAAAGAAAAAATAGATACATCTACAATTAGAGTTGGAAATTGCAACACTTTTCTCAGTAATTTATAGAACAAGTTGATAGAAATCCAATAAGAATATATGATCTGAGTAACACTACAAATCAACTTGAGCTAATTCACATTTTTAGAACACTCCACCCAAGGACAGGTGAATACACATTCTTTTTAAATGCTCAAAGAGCATATATACAGCATTCCACTAAAACTTTGATCTGTTCCCAGAAATAAGCCAAATAAACACATTTTTCCAAGGATACAATGTATTGAACAAAATAGTTTTCAACAAACTAATGTCCTCACAAAACTCTGCCAGATAGGCAGAAAATTATTTTAAAAATAGAAATGGGTAAAAGAGGTTAAAAGAAATGAGTGATGTGCAATAATGGCTATTGATAAATATCACCATTTCCACTCAGATATGTTTTTTAAAAATGAAAGCTCTACTGTGATCAGATTACCTAAGAAAGAAGATGTAATAGAATTAAAGTTAGAGATGAGGGAGGTCACATATTGGGAATCCAGAAAAGAGGCTACATTAATCAAAAGAGGGTTTAGACCTTGAGTTTTGTAACAGATTGGAAAAAGACTAAAAAGCTCACACTTTGGTGAAATCAGACACGAAAGTTTGTAATAAGAAAATGTGTGGGAAATCAAGAATGAATAGAGTCAGATGAGATAGTTAGACTGGCAAACTAATGAAGATTTTAATGTAGAGAGAGGAGGCTTTAGGAAAAAGTGAAAAAGTTTAGGTACTTGTATGAGCTGTTTGTGAGGAGGATGCTCTGTGGCTAGCTTGTGCTCCAGCACAGCCTTCAGGAATTGGAAGAAAAGGCGAGTGGCAGCAGGCAGGTGAGACATGCTCTTCACTGTCAGGGGGATTGAGCAGTGGCAAAAAGCTTGGCTGAGAACATGGCGAGCGCTTATATATGGCTCTGAACAATAGTGGCAACACGCCATGCGAAAGCGTGATCACATGGGTTCACACAGGAAATAACACCTTGGTTACATAAGTATGCTGACTCATGGCTCCCCAGAAGGCCAGCTAATGGGGGAGCAGGGGAAGCACATGGAAAAAACACTGCTGTAGTCATCTTAGTTTGGCCTGAGAAACTTGTTGCCTATACAAATGCATTTTTCCCTACATTCCACCCCCAGATAATAGGTTTCACTGCTGACACATAGGCCTATAAGGAGGCCCCTTGCGGGCAAAGGCCACAACAACAATACAGGGAACAACACAGTATTACCAGATCACAGCCAACAGCTCCTAACACTAAAAGGGTCCAATGCCGGGAGGACGAGAGATGTTCCCACCATTGCTGTAATGGGTCTCCATTAACAGTTGGATGGTCTGTACCTCAACATTAACTTCTTTCAATGCAGAGGAGATATCCTCCTGGTTATCAGGTACATATACACAACAATTGATACGTATGACTGCAAATGTGCCTTCTTGAACTGCAGTGAGGAGATCAAGGGCTGTGCGGTTTTGCAAAACTACCATTCTCATCTGAGTGATCTCATTCATTAGGAGGGCCAATGTCTGTTGGGTTTGATTCAGGGCCTGAACAGTATGCTCTGCTAGGGCATTCACTTCTATCTCTACCTTAATGGCTCCACCCCCAGGAAACAAGATGGCTACCGGGTAAAACCAACATGGAGTCCATTTTACCCAATGCCAACAGTGGAACATGGCATCTCAGTTATGTGGCTTCTCAGTAAAGGTGGGGAGGACCTTCCCTGGGATGTATGACCATCCCCACGTGCATCTTCCTGTCTAATGAGCAGGAAAATAAAACCGCCCATGTCTTCCGTATACCCACAAAAATGGGGGCACTCGGTCAGGGGGACAAGGTTTTCCACTCTACCAGCAGGTGGCATCATTATTCTGAGTAATGTTTGCACAAAAATCTTTTGGGATCCATCTCACAATTCAGTTCCTCTATCCCATTCCCTGTTGTATACATATGGAGGCCACTTGGCACAATTCTACTTGTTTCCCTAATAGCCAATCCTGACTGTCCCAAACAGCATATCTCAAAATGGAATGTGGACACAAAGTCCATGGCAGGTGTTTCTCGACTACCCTGTGAATGAACAGGATCATAGTCGGCATCCTGGGGACCCCAGGTGGCTAGGAAAGTCCAGTTCTGTAGAGGAGGAAGGGCAATGCTCCAGGGCAGGCCACTGGAGGTTTCCACCGGGAACTCCATGCAGACCCAGCAGTGAGAAATGTTCACTACTTGTGTGTAAGTGTAGGCCCAGCAAGCGATGCTGTTAGCCTGGATTACCCTGGTTGGTAAGAAAGAGCAGATAGGGGACTACTAAGGATAACTCACGCCCTTCAGTCAGCACATAGGCTACCTGTCCATCCTGAGACAAGATTGTGGCTGGAATTGCCTTTTGTCCTGGACGATGGTACCACACAGTCTCACCCATAATAGATTTGGCAGTTTCAGGTGCTAAGACAAGGGGAACCCAAGGAATTACCCAAAGGGCAATAAATAAGGTGCCTGTGAGGAGGGTGCCCTTCCCATGGTGGCCCACTGTGACTGTCACTGATTGCTGCTCAGGGGTGAGCATGGCAGGTGACACATTGGAGAGGTACTGTAACCCATTCCCCTACAAGGCTAACAGACCAATCCACTGAGGTTCTGAGCCTGTTATACTCCATGACCATGTCCATGTTTTTGACTCTCCTTCCTTGAGGAGAGTTAGGACCAGAAGCAGAACAGTTCCATCCTGAGTTACCTGGGGTCACATCAATGGGTCCTTGGCAACATCTGTCAATCAGAGGGGAGTAGTCTGCTTGTAGGTTAAATAATCTAAAGGGGCAGGCCCACCCTTTTGGGGCTGCTCATTCAGTGCCTGAACAGCCTGATCCAACCTCTGTGTCCAATGTTGGAGAGATGGAGGGAAAGTTCCACTTTTTAGCTTCCCCTTCAACAAATCATTGCATCACTCTACCATGCCAGTGGTTTGAGGCCAGCAGGGCACATGGGCTATCCATTCAATGTCCATTTGGTGTGCCCACAGGTGTTGGACTTCATGTCCCATAAAATGACTACCACTACCTCGATCACTTTCTATAGTGAGGGGTTGCCCATATAGAGCAGTTAATTGTTCCAATGCCTTAATGGTCAGCCTGAGCTACCAGGTAGGCAAAAAGGAGGCTGGTAGCAGTATCAACTGTTGTGAGGGTGTACATCGCCATGTTAGACCAAGGCAAGGGACCGACATAGTAAACCTGCCATCTCTCCAAATGATGGTGTCCCCATTGGACATGTCTAGGAACAGTGGGGAGATACCTACAATGTAGATACTGTTGGGTAGATACATGCCTTACATTGGTGACAAGCCATCCATAAATCTGCAATAGGTATGTGTAGCTTTCACCTCTGGTTCACTTGAGCCATAATCTTTACACTGACATGGCCCAGACAACAGTGTAATGACAGGGCTTTGTCAACCTGCAAGGGTGACATGATTCATCGCACCCTTGCCAGGGTGTTGGTCTCATCATTGCCAGGGCTGATTAGAGATGTATGTCCTGAAACATGATACACCCAGACCTCTTTCTGGTATCCTTACTGCAGCAAGCCTTCCCGCATTGCCTATCCCCATACTGGGTGGTGCCCTACTAGCCAACCTTGGGCTTTCCATGTAGGTAACCAGACAGTGAGACCCTTAAACACGGCCCACATATCAGTGCAGACATGCAAAGGGGATGGCTCATGCACAAGTACAATCCACATAGCTGCCATTCAGCCCATTGGCTGTTCTCCCCCTGCCCTGTTGCAAACCAAATTTTATCATGATCCAACTGGATGGCCACTGCTGCCCACTGGGCTAAGGGGCCACAACTGGATCCATCAGTATACCATCCTTCTGCTGGAGGAGGAACCCATCCTTCAAGGTACAGGCTCTCTTCCCTAGGTATTACCGTGGTCTGAGGGTCAGCCTCAGATACAAATTCAACAGGACCCAGCACTGTCTGCAACTCTGAAGTTAAAGGGTTAGAGCTGAACTCTGCTCCTTGCTCCAAGTAAGCTCCTCACTTTGCCAGAGTGGGTGTATGGGCTACCCCTGATCATGGGCTGGTTATCCATGACTTCACCCATCCTGCTGTGGGGTATGTGGTGCACACTAGCACCTTAGAATGCCCAATCATAGCTTCACAGGCTTGAAGGGCGGCATACACAGCCACCAGCTGCTTTTCCACCAAGGAATAGCATTCCTAGGGCCCTTTCAATCTGGGAACAAAATCCAATAGGGACCCACTGCTTATGCTGGTGTCGCCACAAACCCCAGCCCATCCTGCTTGAGTTGACTGTCACATCGAGGTCAAATGGCTGTGAGCATTCTACTATTTGTAGCATGTGGGCCTGTGTAACAGCCTTCTTGACTGCCATAAAAGAGGCCTCTACCTCTGGGGACCAGTCCCACTGTGCCCCCTTTTTACACAATGAATGCAATGGCTGCAACAGTTGGGCCAAGTAGGAAATGAATATATGCCAATATCCCAAAAGCCTCATTTGTAACTGTTTCACCATAGTGGGTCAGGGGAAGGCTTGAATTTTATCTATAACTGCCTCAGGGATTGCTTTTGTCTTACCTGACCAGACAACACCCAAGAATTTGACTGACAAGTCAGGTCCCTGGACCTTGAAGGCATTCATCAACCAACCCCATTGTTCCAACAAGGTTTGAAGGCTGTTGGTGGCTTCTTTTAGATCTGTAAGGGAATCAGAGGTTAACATTATATCATCAATATAATGAAACAGAAACACTGAGGATGGCCAATGCCATGTGGCCAAATCCTATGCCACCAAACCATGACATATGGTTGGGCAGTGGAGGTAACCTTGTGATAACACCATAAATGTCCACTGTCATCCTTCCCACATGAAGACAAACTGGTCTTGACTGTCCATAGCTATATCTATGGAGAAAAAGGTAATGGCTAGGTCCACTACATAGTGGTACTGTCCAAGCACCAAAGTCAGCTGATCCATCAGATCCAGTATAGACGGCACTGCAGCATGCAGTGGGGGAGTTACTTTATTCAGCTCCTGGCAGTCTACTGTCATTCTCCAAGTTCCATCTGGTTTCTTAACAGGCCAAACAGGAGAGTTGAATAGACTGTGAGCAGGGCGCACTATGCGGTCTTTACTAGCTGCAATATGGTTTGTGAAATTTCTTCATGCCCCCTGGGCAAACAATACTGTAAAGTGTGTACCACATGACAAGGTGTGGGCAGAACCTGTGGTGGGTGATGGGGGTAGCCACACACCACTGGCTTCACAACCCTAACTTTAAGGCAGAACTCACCCGTGAAGGTGGTTAGGGTTAAGCCACATAGAATGTCAACATCCAGAATGAATTCTTTCATGGGGACACATACACAATGTAAGGCCTGGGCACCAAACGACCTATCCCAAATGGAATAGTCACTCGTTTAACTTCAACAGTTTGCCCACCATAGCCATCTATGTAGGCTGTCCAGCAAACCTCAGGATTTTCATAGAGTAGGGAGCGGTCAGCTCCTGTGTTCACCAAGGCCAAAACCCCCTGCACATTTGTAGGGGACCAATGAATAGTGAGTTCCACATGTGGCCTCCGGTCATCTGGGGTCCCCTCTAACTGGGTGCCTTGGCCTAACCCCTCGTCTATATCAAAGATTATATGGTTTTTTAAACCATAAAATCTTGTTCTGGGTCTGTTTGGTGGGCATCTCAGCTCCCTGCTTCTTGGGTGCTTTCATGAATTGCTGGTGGGGAGCCAGCTGATTCCACAAAGCCAGCAATACCTCATGAGGCTGTTTATCTATTTTTTTTTTTATCTACTCCTGCTAGTAGGAGGTCTAGCCCACATCTGGGTTTGAGACACCTTCTGGGCCCCTTGTGCTGCCTTCTTCTGCAGGGGGTCCTGAGCTCTTGGGCCCTTTTTGGGTCTTTGTAGCATATGCACTCATCCCTTCCCCCCTTTCCTCTCTTCGGCATCTCCCAGAGCCGCCATGGCAGTGGTGACCCCATGTGTCTGCTTCTCCACATAGGGAGTGAGACAGCCACCGGGGAGCCAAATGAATGGAGGGAAGGAGCTGTGACTAAGATTAGGTCACACATGCATGTAGTGAAGTGCTCCTCATCAGCCTCTGCCAGTTATCTACTGCAAAAATGGCTTGGCGCATTCCCAACTCCTGAAGAATCTAGATTAAGTCTGTGTTTGAAGTCCACTTACTCACGGTTTCGGGTAGTTCTCTGGCCTCATCCCATACTGCGGGGGCGGCAGCCATAAGCCATTCAAGCAAGGAGTGGTCACCCTCACCACAGCGACCACTTGTTTATAGCCTCTGCCTCAGAGAAGTTTGTATAGTTGTGGAGGCCAATTGCTCCATCTCCCTGGGGGAGCACAGGACACTGACCGTCCCTTCATCCCATAAGCGCAACAACCAGACAGGCACAGTCTCCCTAGGACATTGTCTGCAATGTTTTCCCAGCTCCCTCAGCTCCACAGGGGTGTAGGCAGAGTAAGAGATATGCTCCCTTACTGTAGGCGCGCCTGCGCCACTCACCCCACACGCCCTGCCATGCGCTGCGCATGCTCCGTTTTCTGTTTCACGACTGGGTGGGCTCCCAGCAGAGGCTCCCCGCCCCACCTCCTCAGTCTCCTGCGTACTTGCAGTTTTGTCAGCAGCCAAGGTCAAGCTCGTTAACTCTTTCTCTAACTCCTGTATTTGGACTTCTAAATGTTTCTCTGTCTCTCATAAGCCCTTACCTGAGCTTCTCACCACAGGGCATCCTTATGCTGCTCCCAGAGGGCTGTAAGGAAGAGCCAGCCCACCCGACCAGCCGCTGCTCGCTCCCTAGGCTGCAGCGACTCCTCTAAGGCCTTCAAGGCCTTTTTCAGGGCGGCAGGGGTACATTCCACCTGCTCCCCACCCCGCGCCATGGCAGGGGCCCACGGCATGAGAGCTGCTGCCACTGGCTGCCACAAGCCCATAGGAGGCCACATGTCCTCCCCTGCTGATCCTGCCAGACTACACCAAGTGTGAGGAGGATGCTCTGTGGCTAGCTTGTGCTCCCACGCAAGCGTCAGAAATTGGAAGAAAATGCAAGTGGCAGCAGGCAGGTGAGACATGCTCTTTATCCTTGGGGATACCGCAGTGGTGAAAAGCATGGCCGAGGACATTGCGAGCACTTATATATGGCTCTGAACAATAGTGGCAACATGCCATGGGAAAACATGATCACATGGGTTCACACAGGAGATAACCCCTTGGTTACATGAGTGTGCTGACTCACGCCTCCCCAGGAGGCCAGCTAAAGGAGGGGGCAGGGGAGAGCAGGCCTGAGAAAACACTGCTGCAGTCATCTTAGTTTGGCCTAAGAAACCTGTTGCCTGTAAAAATGCAATTTTCCTCACACTATTCAGACCACTTGAATTCGTGGCATTGTCTTACTGTGACAATTCTTTCACTTTCACTTCAGGTCTAAAATGAAATTTCAGAATGTATGTACTTCTGAAAAATGATTCACAGATAACTAATTATCCAGATTTAAGAGTTCTATTCATGTACTTTCAGTTTTCTCTTTGCCAATCTCATGTCATCTCAGCGAATGTGTTTTGATAGTAGAATGATGTTTTTCCTGGTAGAAAACCTGAAGAAGGGTAGAATTTTTACATAAAATAATGTATATAAATGTTTTTTCATTTTAACAATAAAAATGATTGTATAAGCAAGTAACAAGTTGTAATATTCACCATAGCAAAAACAAGATAAATGACTTACTCTTTTATTCATTAAGATATTTTTATCTTATAATTATTTGCTTTGATAAATTATATTATTTATTTTTGGTGTTCAAGGAAACTTTGAAATAGGTCAGCATAAGAAAAGTGGCTTATTTTCTCAGAAAATATTATAATAGTATTAATTGTTATTTTCAATATGTCTCATTGTTAAATATTATAGAATTCTATAGTGTCATAAAGGGCATTAATTTTAGGCATCAAAAAGATTGCTAAAATGTTTCTTCTCTGCTAATTTATATTCATCTAGAAAAATGCTGAGCAATGAGCTATGATTCTGTACCTAAAGGGTTATTATTTCTTACCTTCCATCTTGTTCCAGATGGCTCCAATGGCATCATACATTTACATATTTGCTCAATCCTGTAAGACTTTACAAAAAGTTTCAAGATTATTTTGTGTATATGAGTATAAAAACAGATCTACTGGACTTCCATTTCTACTTGAGATGTAAAAAGCTTTAAGGAATGTTGCTTTTACACTAATGAGGAGAAAAAGCCAGATAAAAATATAACTTTCCTTGAACCCATCAGAGAATCAAGGGTGCAAGGCAACTGAGTAACATGAATTTCAAAGAGGGTCAAGTCCAGGGAGAGTTCAGACTTTATCGCCTGTGGTAGAGCATTGGAGGAAGAGGTACAAGACACCATATAAGTGAATAAAAAGTAATCAGGTAAATTTTAATGAATGGTCAAAGGCCATGTCATTCTGGAATCATTTGGGACCATAGACCTAAGTGAAAATTATGCTTCCTTATAAGGTTTTTCTACAAACTTCTGCATGATTATAAAGGGAGGGGGAGAGGGATTTGAGGAAGAAGAGACAACTGAGAAAAGCCCCTATCAATAATGGCGAGCATGCAGGATGTGATCAATGGTTGTGAGGTCACAGGCACATAATACCACTCATTTCTCTGGACACTTCTTTTGTAGGAAGCATAAGCCTTCAGCCACAGAGAAAGAGATAGCATAACTACTCCTAATGCAAAGGCAGGGACATTTTATGGCTAGGGGAAAGGCAGGAAAAATAAAGCCATATATTTCTGAAAGAGAAGTAGAAAAAGCACCTTAGGCCCCACATACTTTACTGTTACCGAGCATAAGACTTACTTCACTAAAAGGGGAGAAGGAAACACCTGTCTAAGACAAGCTACAAATATAAGCAAAGTCTGGCTGCCATCAGAAAGGGCAAAAACACTGAGAAAGTTTGCATAACTTTGGCTGAAATGCAAAAGTCCTTATTGAGACTGAGGCTGGACCAGAACAACAAAGAAAACTTCTACCCTTATTATGAACCTAACAGAGAAGTCTTAGGATGGGAAGGGACAAAAGCACAGGATAGAGGTAGTCAGGTTGTGGCGAGAGGGGAAAAAAGCTAAAAGCTGAGGGAGGAACAAACACTGAGAAAAACTCTTCAGCACCAAAGTCCCTGTTGTAAGCATAAGGAAATGGTAGCCCACTGCTGAAGGAATTGGAAAATTGGGATTACTGATATTAACTATAGTCAAAGCAAAAACAAAACCCATACAAACCTCATCCCTTGCCTAGATGATATCAGTTCCCATTTAAATGTTCTGAAAGAAGAGGAGGCATGTTCATTCAAGCTGTAAATACTATTCACCTCAGAATTTACTATTTCATGCATAATGTCCAGAATTTAATAAAAAATTATGATAACATAATTTTTGTAAGCCATGCAACAAAACTAGGTGGGGGAAATCCTCCAACACATTGTCAAGAAACAAAGCAATTAAAATAATCTGACTCAGAGTTGACCCATAACCCACATATAGTTAATGGTATAAAATATCTGTATTTAATATGTTAAAGGAAATATGCTAAATAAAGGTAAGTAACGTGCATGAATAGAGGGGAATTTTAACAGAGAAATACAAACTATAAGAATCAAATAAAGCGCCAAGGTGAGAAAAGCTCTGATATTAGAAAAGAAGAGAGCTTGACAGGGTCAGTAGTAGACTTGAAACAGTCCTCTGGTTTCTACACAAAGGTCTCAAGGTTGTTGGGCTTTTTTATGCTGGCTCAAAGGGAGAGTGTTCCATGCACCCTGGGTTGAACCTGCAGAACTTCCTATTACCTAGCCTCCACTATATTGTAATAATCTAACAAACTCACTTAATTCATTTGCTCTCATTTGCTACTCCAATGGGAGAAGTAGCAAAAAATTTTCAGGTATCTTTAATTTCCCATTATACTTTTCCCATCCCCTCTACCACATGCAAACACTCACCAGCTAAAACTGACCAGAGACATTGCTATCAATTTAAAATATTCAAATGCAGGTAACTTCAGAGGGGATATTTGTGTAAACTTTACAAGGCTCAACAGAAAGATAAAGAGAGTAGGAGGAAATACTATTTTTATTGTCCTTTATCTCTAATATATACTTTAATGGAATATAAAATAAACCAGGCTAAGAACCTATTGTACATCATACCCACCTAAAATGTTTAACTCAAATTTTCTGACATTTAGCTCCAAGTTATTTATGTCATTCCACAATATTTGATAAATTTATTATTTTTAGAATAATGATTATTCATCTTAAAAACATATTTATAATTTTTTAGTATTTTATCATTTTACTATTTTATATCCAAGGGTTTTTATGTTTAATCAATCTTATCTTTTATCTCCATTACGCTAAAACAAAAGGTAAAATATTAAAGATAAATTCAAGCAACAAGTTCTTACATTTCTTTTGTAGTAAAACACCGATCTACCTGATTTTATTCCCCTTTGGATTTAATGAATTATTTGAATAGGTTGGTATCGCAGGGTGGGTGGCCTTGTCAGAATGGAACGTTAAGAGAAATGTTTAAGTTTTAAACAGTTGAAGCAGTTGTATTAGAATCTTCCAGAAGAGTACTATCTATAGTATTTCATGCTTTTATATTTAAACTTTCTACCTTTTATTGCCAATAAAGGCAGAAATGTTGAGAAGACAGAGTGTGAGTGAGCCCATAAGCCCATAAGCCAAACGTTGACAAGAATGATATTTCTACTCTGATTCTATTTTTTTACTTAAATGTTTTCTCCCAAAAGTTAAGAAAATGCATTGTGATTCATATTTATGACTGATTCTGAATCTACATAAATGAAATAACTTTGTCATTTTGTACAGATTTAGAAATTTAAAAAAATTGAATAATTTTTCAAGTGTGATGTATAGAACATTTTGTTTGCTATTTTAAAATGTATTCAAATTTTACTAAGAATAAAAAAGAATCTAGAGAATTAACTTGATCACTTAAAATATTTTAATCAGAATTTCTGCATAATATTTTATTTCCATTTAAGGCAGTTAATTAATAATAGCATACATTTGATAAACTTAGGAATGTATGTGTATTAATTTTGGCTTTTTGATATCAGATGCACTAAAAACTTTATGTATGACTTGAATTATAATTGTAAGAAATATTTGAGACCTAAAAGGTTAATTTTATGCCTTTATTTATAATCTTGCTTTTGCTTTCTTGAGAAAGCAATTATTTGTCTTTGCTCATTAAGCAAACTTAATCAACTGCCATTTCAGTAAAATTGGTTCATAATGCATTGGTCTGATATATTCAACTTCTATTTAGCAATTCACTGTTAAGTATGCTCAGAAACTCCAAGATGACATTTTGTATTGTTATGGTAACTTCAAGGGGGTTTTTGCCTAGGTCTAGTTACTCAGCACACAAAGATCCAATTATTGAGACAATGAGGATTGCCAAGGAAGAAAGGAATTTTTTTTTTTTTTAATACAAAAGGCATCTGTCAGGAGAATGGAGAATCTTGCTTTAAATCTGTCTCCCAACTAATGGAGATTATGGAGTTTTTAAGGAGGGGTTATGTGCATTGGGGAAGGTAATGGTGTAATTAATAAGAGGCTAAGCATTTTGGGCAGACTGTGGGAGATGATGACTCATGGAGTCAGGAAGTCTGCCCAGGGGCCTTCAGAATTTCATCTCCTTGTCTTGCAGAAATTCCACCATTTCTGGGAAACCACTCAGAAAGTGTAAGCAGTTAAAGTTTTATGGGCTCTGGTCATGTCATGCCCCACTGGCCTGAAAATCTAAAACATGAGAGGGAGAGGATTATAAAAAACATAAAGGGGTTATTGAAATTTGTTCATATAGCCAGTTACAGTATTACTTCAGTATCTTTTCTAGTGATGGGATATGATTCAGGTAATTTTACTATCTAAAATGTATCTGGGCACTTTGATCAATAAAGTGTCTTCTAAAGTGTATATGAGTGCTTCCAGGTCATAATACTGAAACATACTCTCAACTCGTCCACATCTATGTTTTGGGGGGCATTATTTGCACTTCTCAACTTTAGTTTATTTCAGAGTCTCACACATCAGTTTCTTGAACATACTCTGAAGGGTATTTTTGTCATGGAAATCCTATTATTTAAAAAAAAATCACAAGAAAGTATGGTCAAAAGGTTTAAGAAAGAATTTAATATTAATAAATGAATAGGTATATCCTGTGACTTCAGTTTAAATTACAAAGTGCAGTCTTTGTTAATTTCCTTTTATATTTAAACCAAAGCATTAATTTTACATAGAAATTAGAAATGTTAATTACTAACACATTTAAGAGAAATAAAATGTAATTATTTTTTGCCCTACTGCACAAAGATTTGTTAAGCAAAAGACCCTGTTAATTTAAAAGCTATTACAAGTTATGATTAATCTTAATAGTTATAATACTTATTGAGAATAAATTGCTTAAACCTTTAATTAAAAGTTGAATAGTCATTAAGATTATATAATTTAGAAAGGAAAAGGTCTTGAATTCCAACTTTTTTTCTAATTTAGTATTAAATCTAGTTAAAATTTAGTTAAACTATAATATCTTTCAGTGTACTGGTTTCAAACTAACAGTTAGAAAGATACTGATATTATGTGCTTTTCTCTACTTTGATACTAAAATATAGCACATCAAAAATTAGCTTTATCAGGTCCCATTTGGATGGAACTGGAGACCATTCTTGTAAGTGAAGTATCACAAGAATGGAAAAACAAACACCACGTGTACTCACCATTAAATTGGAACTAATTGAACAATACTTATGTGCACATATGGAAATAAAACTCATGGGAAAACAAGCAGGCGGGAAGGGGCAGGAGGAATGAGTAAATTCATACCTAATAGGTATAAATTGCACACTATATGGGGAATGGGCACACTTACAACTTTGGCTCAAACCATACAAAAGCAATTTATATAACCAAAACGTTTGTACCCCTGTAATACTCTGAAATTTAAAAAAAAAATAGCATTATCTAAATGGTAATATCGTTGACATTCATAAACTCTGCTCTTTTAAAACAAAAATTGCCAAAGTGTAACCCCATTCAAACTAGACACATTTCCTGATTCTTAGACATACCGTGTGGACATATTAAAAGTTAAGAAGAAACAATTATATATAAGGAAATTAATCCATGATAAATATCAGCAATTATGATACCATAGCATATTAAAAATGAATACACTATCAGTCAGAACTTTGAAGCAAACACAGGCAATTAAATCTTTATATTATATTATTGTTTTATGTTGTCTTTGATCACTCTACAGAGGAAGAAATAAAAATAAATAACTTTCCATTGGGCTATGGAGTCTGAATTAAAATGTCAAACAGAGAGGGAAGAAGAATGGAACATACTTTTCACTGAGTATACTGTGTTCAGTGAAATACATTTAAATAATATACATTTAATAAGAAGAATGAATGTGGCAAGCTGTGTTCTCTTTCAGAACATTTAAAATCAAGTTTACATAAGGTGGATCACTTATTTGACTACAAAAATTTATGAGAAATTTCTTGCTGAGGTAGAAATACAGTATTCAAATTGTGCAAGAACCTGGATAATACGAATATTTTCCAGTTTAAAATACATAAAAATCAGTGTACCAAAAGAAAAAGCAAACTTTATTTGTGACTTTCCAAAATTACATTTATAAAATGAAAAATTACTTAATTGTTCTTTTATTGTATTTTTAGATACATACATGTTGGGTTTCCCCACTACTGACCTCAGACTCTTACTTTGATAAATTATATTAACTTGTAAGGTCTCCACCTTCTTACATGATATAGACCCAGAAAATCCGATGAAGCAAGTTATAGTCACAGCATTTTTCTAAAGTTAGGGTAGGTAAATTTATTTATTTTTTCTATTTATTTTTTCATATACCTGACAATGTGGCATTTGGCAATTGTAATTTCTTGTTTCTTTAAGTAAAGCTCAATCCCCTTTTAATGGAAAATATTATAATTATTTAATATTTCAGAACCTCAGTTTTCTTTTCTGGTGGAAAGAGCACAATTATCAGAGATGACTGCAAAGATAAAATGAGATGTGAATGTATTACACAATGTTTGAATCCAAATCTTGACTCAGTCAGTCACCAGCTTATTGACTTCTGGCAGATTACTTTACCTCTCTAAGCCACCTTCCTCATCAATATAATGGTAATGAAACTTATCTGCATTGATGAGATGATTACATGAGATAATGTCTATGGAGCACTCAGCACCACTTCCTGTACATATTAGGTACATATTAAGTGTTTATTGTTATTGCTTTTGTTGTGACTATATAAAGTATCTTATACCACCTTTGCTAGGACAAATGCAAAAAAACCCTGAAATTGAAATGCTAGGAACCTGCAAGTGAAGACCTCATTTACTCCTAGACACTCATTTCCTCCTCACCATCATTAGCTTCACCATCATTTGTATCAGCATTCTCCTGAGTAGGCGTCAGTTTTAAAAGTGAACAAAATATATAGGAGAAATTAGGGATTGAATACTTCTATGCGTTCCTCAATTTTATATGTTCCTTGCTGAACATCACAGACAATTTAATCACTGATAATACTGAAAACATTCCCCAAATTCTTAAGCTGTGTACCATGATCTGATTTTAATTTTCGGTAGTCATACAAAGAAAGGCTCAATTCAAGATCTCTGAAATATCACAGTCTTTATTGGAGGGCTAATATTCCCATTATATTCTCTCTACTGTGCCAGCAAACCCATTCTCTTCCAATCAGGATTTTCTATTTTTAATTTCAGGAATGTATGCTTAGAAGGAATTATCCTGTAATCAAAAAAAAAAAATTACAATCTCTCTTTTCTGTCTAACCCTCTATTAAGACACAGAGAAGTTGTTGAACTGCATATTTGATAAGTAAACTGGGATTGAAACTTTACTTTTTTTACTTTATTTCAGTGCCTCTATAGCAAACTGATTTATTTATTAGGATTAAAATGGTAAAATCAACTGTATATTGTGTTATCAAAAATTAGACTACCGATAGTAAATTAGCAATGTTAGAGTAGAATTTGAAATGACCAGATAGTATGAAATTTCAAGATAATTATTTAGAAAATGAAATAAGTTATTTTGTATACATGAATAATATATAGAGTAATGAAGGGTGATGATACTGCTTTTTTACCCAGAAACATATTACAAAGAATTCTAGGGGGGAAATCAGCATGTAAAAGGCTTCAGAGCACAGCCTATATGTAGGAAGCCTGTGGGGTTCAAGGTTAGGTAACAATCATAGAGAAGTGATGGGCATTTACAGTGAATGATAGGAGTCCATCATAGATGTGAGATGGATTTGAAGGAATTCTAAGAGACATACACACATATATATTCAAGTGTGTATATGTGTATATATGTATATACATATATACACACTTATATGTGTGTGTGAACATATATGCATATTTATGCTAGGAAACACAGAAAACATTAAAAAGCTTGCAGAAAATATGCTGCTAATTGGCTTTAAGTTCTATACAGACAGCAGCCAGGAAGGAGAATCACTTAACAATGATGGAAATATCGTTCACAGATATCTGCCCACTTTGAAGAAAAAGTGTGAAGGCTTCTTCTTAAAAAAATAGTGCTTAATATTTACTACATACCCCTTCACACACATAAACAAAGACATACACACTCTAACATGCACATACTCACCAAAACGTTACATTCTATTCTCCATTCTGTGAGAATGACAGATATGCCTTGTTTTATCGCACTTTGCTTTACTGTACTTCACAAATACAGCATTTTTTTTTCTTTTACAAATTGAAGTTTTGTGGCACCCTGACTCAAACAAGTTTATTGCCACCATTTTCCCAACAGCATATGCTGACTTCATATCTCTGTGTCACATTTTGGTAATTCTCAAAATATTTTAAACTTATTCTTTATTATTCTATCTGTCATGATGATCTGTGATTAGTAATCTATGATATTACTATTGTAATTGCTTTGGAACATTGTAAACCACACCCATATAAGTTCTGACTGCTCTACTGGTCGGCTGTTCCCCTATTTTTCTCCATATTCTCAGGCCTGCCTATTCCCTGAGACACAAAAAGATTAATGAGGCCAATTAATAATCTTCCATTACCTCTAAGTGTTGAAGTGAAAGGAAGTGCCACATGTCTTACTTCAAATCATAAGCTAGAAATGATTATGTTTAGTAAGGAAGGCATATTGAAAGCCAAGATAGGCTGAAAGCTAGGCCTCTTGAACTAAACACTTAGCCAAGCTGTGAATGTAAAGGAAATGTTCTTAAAGGAAATAAAAAGTGCTGTCCCAGTGAGCACAGGAATGATAAGACAGGAAAACAGCCTTGTTGCTAATATAAAGAAAGTTTTAGTGGTATGGCTAGAAGATCACAGAAGCCATAACATTGCCTTAAACCAAAGCCTAATCCAGAGCAAGGACCTAATTATCTTCAATTCTATAAAGGCTGAGAGAGGTGAGGAAGCTGCAGAAGAAAACTATGAAGCTAGCAGAGGTTGGTTCACAGGGTTTAAGGAAAGAAGCCATCTCTATAACATAAAAATACAAGGTGAAAAAACAAATGCTGGTGTAGAAGCTGCAGTAACTTACGCAGATCTAGTTAAGATAATTGATGGAGGTGACTACATTAAACAACAGATTTTCAGTGTAGATGAAAAGGGGTAAACTGTATTTGAAGAAGATGCCATCTAGGGCTTTCATAGCTAGAGAAGAAAAGGCAAAGCTTTTATTCAAAGCTTTAAAGGACAGGCTGACTATTTTATTAGGGGCCAGTGCAGCTACTGACTTTACAGTGAAGCCAATGCTCATTTACCATTCTGAAAATCCTTGGGTCCTAAGAATTATGCTGGATCTACTCTTCTTATGTGTTATAAATGGAATAACAAAACCTAGATGATAGCACATCTGTTCACAGCATGATTTACTGAATATTTTAAGCTCACTGTTGAGACCTACTGCTCAGAAAAAAGACTGCTTTCAAAATATTACTGTTCATTGATGTTGCACGTAGTCACTCAAGATCTCTGATTGAGATGTACAAGGAGATTAATATTATTTTAGTGCCTTCACTAACATAACACTCATTCTGCACCCCATGGATCAAGGGGTAATTTTGACTTTTAAGTCTTATTCAAGAAATATATTTTGTAAAGCTCTAGCAGCCATAAATTCTGATGGATCTAGGCAAAGTATACTGAAAACCTCCTGAAAAGGATTCACTATTCTAGATTCCATTAAGAATATTTATGATTACAGGGAGAAAGTCAAAATATAAACAATAATAGGAGTTTGGGAAGTTGATTTCAACCCTCACAGATGACTTTGAGGGGTTCAAGACTTCAGTGTAGGAAGTCACTGCAGATGAGGTAGAAATAGCAAGAGAACTAGAATTAGAAGTGGAGCCCGATGATGTGACTGAATTGTAGTCAATCTCATGATAAAACTTGAAAGGATAAGGAGTTGCTTCTTGTGGATGAGTAAAGAAAGTGGCTCCTTAGATGGAATCTATCCCTAGTGAAGTTGCTGCTGTGAACATTGTTCAAATGAGAACAAAAGCTTTAGACTACCACAAAAAACTTTGTTGATAAAGCAGTGACACAGTTTGAAAGGATTGATTCCAATTTTGAAAGAAATTCTACCATGGCTAAAATGCTATCAAACAGCATTTCATGCTACAGAGAAATCTTTGAAAGAGAGAGTCAGTAGATTCGGCAAACTTCATTTTTGTCTTATTTTAAGAAATTTCTACAGCCACCTCAGCCTTCAGCAACCGCCACAATGATTAGTCAGCTGACAACAACACTGAGGCAAGACCCTTCCCAAGCAAAATGATTAAGACTCACTTATGTCTCAGATGATTTTTAACACTTTTTAGCAATAAAATATTTTAAATTAAGGTATGCACTTTGCTTTTTTAGACATAAATGCTATTGCACACTTAATAAACTACTATATAGTATATTCATCACTTTTATATGCACTGGTTTCTAGAACCAAACCTACAATATCTCTGAGGTATGGTTACAATTGTAATATTTGGCTTTCAAGAAATAAACATGAAGAAGAGTGCATATTCTTTTGTGGGGCTTTCTGTTTTCCCTAAGAAAGTATTTTACTGGAATGTCTTGCGCAACTATGCCCTATTTGAGAAATGGTGTAGGATTATAGTTGAAATTTGAAGGTGTAGATGTTTGTAAACAACCACTCAAGTGCCCATGTATGACTGCCTTTTCCACTTAGCCACATTTAAGCAATTAGAAATATTTAATGTTCTAATAACATCTACCTCTTAGACCCAGAATGGAAAGCAAAGTTCTATATCATTAATACAAATTTTGGTAAATGACTTGAGTAGGAAGCCCTGCATGTCCACAAACTTTTCCATCTTCTGTTTTCATGTGCGACTGAAATAATAGTTTGTTATTCTATTTACAAATTTATTCTTGACTTCTGAAAATTATCACTTTTTAAAGATATTTTATTTTTTGTAGAAACAGGATCTTGATATGTTGCCCACTGGTCTCAAACTCCTGGCCATAAGCCATCCTCCTGCTTCAGCCTCCCAAAGTATTAAGGGTTACAGGTGTGAACCACCATACCCAGTCTGGCAAAGATTTTAGGAGAAAATGGAATCAAGTAAATATAATGCTGGAAAATTCCAAACTTAAAAAAATGTGTTTTCAAATGTTGTTTGTAATTAATTTTATTAGAATTTGAAATGAAGAAATCTACTGATGCAATTTATAAATGATAATTGGATTAAAAATTAACCAGAAGAGCTATTTTTACCCCTAATGCAATGGAAATAGTTACACTTATTCTCAAATGGCTTTTAGTTTTTAATTTCAGCTCATGTTGACTTTGAATCCTCTGATTTCTGAGGAAGGCAGATAGTGAAAAACAAAAACAAAACAAGACAACAACAAAAACAAATTGGGGTGGTGCATAAGGGGAGGTTCTGGATGCTTCCTTCAGAGGGTGGGTAGAAAGAAAGTTGTAGAAGCAGAGGAATGGCAGGTGAGGAAAAGAAATTCTGGAAAGATATTGGCCAGGGAGAAGTTTGTGAACACATGGTTTCCAGATAGTCCATAACCTTTAGATTTTAGCATGGTATCTCTTAAAACTTCTTTAAAATTAACCTCTTGCTAAGGGAAACCAATTAACAGATTATATTATGACAGAGGCCCTCTGGTATGAACTTTGAAAGACATGATTTTGTAGGAAGAAGTTCTGCCTCAGTGTCACTTACAATGAGTGCTAGGAAAAACAAATGCACCATAAATTAACAATGAGTTGTACAGAAAGTTTTATTTCACAGATGGATTTGTAATTGGCTAATACTGGTTTATTTGACAAGTGTTGATGATATAGACACTCTGTAAAACAGTATGGTGGAATCTGTGTGTTTAATTATCTAGATACAGACTTTTTGACTCATTCTTAGCTATTTCTTCCAGAAAATTGTTGCTCCTTTTGCTATCTTTTAAACTCAGCATGCTACATATAAACTTTATAATATAGCTTCCATTTAGTTTTTCAACCTAATATCCTAGGATATCTACTATCCTGACATTTCCTACTATTTCCCAAAGCAGCATATTCACATACTCCTCGGTGCCTTTGTCAAGCCCTCTTCTTTCCTCCCCCGTGATGCCTTTTTCTTTAATTTCTACTCTTGTCATTAGTTTGTCAAGTATTTTCTCAACGTGTATAACTTTTGATCAAGTTTTTCTAGTGGTATCTCTTCTTTCATATAACTTTACATATTTTTCCATGGCTTGGTAGTGCTTTTCCTTTAAATTTCTATGATAATTACTAGGCATCTTTATTTTAGCACTTATAACACTAAATTATTTAGTTTATTGTCCCAAGATATATAGCCTAGCTCTATACATGGATAAAACAAGGAGTCTGTAATTGTTTTCCAAATGAATTAATAAATCAACAGAATCCCCAGATAAGTGATATCAATAGATGCTCTCTATTTTGCAACTGTGTTCAACCTTTCTCCCTATGTCTTCACAATCATTACTGAATTGTCAAGTTCCACACTTTATAGTAAAAAAAAATCAGACATAGGCAAAATTTTTCTATTTTTGTATGCTTTGTAAATATTTAATCATATAACTTTATAGAATTTATGTGCATGTTTGGAGTAGATTCTATTGGATGGGATAAATGCTGTGTTGATTGTATGTTATATGATCTAAAAAGAAATATAAATGATGTTTCCTCTTCCTCATTTAAATGATAATTATGTCACCAACTCAATCATTTATGCAAATAAAACTATGTCACAGAATTTAAACACGGGATTCTTTTATGGGCAAATAAGCAGAACACTTAATATTGCTATATTAAAATTGAAAATAATATTTTCTACAGGTAAGTTACCAGAGAAATACCAAAATGACCTTCTACAAGTCTTCAGAGAGTATGGGTACTTATTCATGAAGTCATTGTTGCTGCCCCAAATTTGGAAAGACTCAAAAGGAATAAATTAGTTGTATCTTATCTCAGATATATCTTCTCAAAGTATAAGTAATAAGAGCACACCTTCTGGAAATGACAGAATCTATAAATGTAGTCAACATAAATGATGTTACAGCCAAGACAGTTTTCTCACAAACTGAATTGATTTTCTAAAATGATTGGATAATCCCTCAGAATTTAAAGATAAAGTATTAATTGCACAGGTAAAAATAATTCCAAGTGCCCTGTCTTTGATGCCTTTGTAGTCTTTACCATATAAAACTTATGATTCATCCTCCCCTCTCCTTGCCAAAGATAGAATTCCTTTCTCTCCCAAAAGACCCAACACTCCTTTCCTTATATTTGAATCTTCTTCATACAACCCCATCCCCTTATCTTACATTAAGTTCTTAACCACTTTCTGTTTCTCCCAAGTTATCTAAAATCTTATATCATTTTCTTGGTAACAACAAAAACAAGAAAATAGAGGACCACAATTTATTCCTTTTGAAATAATTCTTTACCATCATGCATTGAAACTACGTGATTTCTTTGCCTCAATTTTCTCAACATTCACTGGATTTTCAATCCCTGCATCTTCTGACCACAATCTCTCACAGACTCAAAACCTTAAATGTAATGAAACTTACCATTCCAATGTGGAAATATCCTAATTAATAGCAAATATGGTAATAGAAAATGTGTATATATGTAATAGTTAATGGAAAAATACTGATAAATATATACAATTCATTTTCTTGACCTTTTTTTTTTTGACTATTGACCATTTCAACTCATTGGAAATTCAATGCATGGAAGCTTGATCTTTTGGTTCTGGTCATAACGTCTTATCTTTCATTTTGCCCTCTGGAGCCTCTCCACATATGCTGTTGCCTGGCCCCTTCTGCACCACTTACCTCTTACATATGGATATACATATTTTGTCATTCACTGTAATAACTCTAATTATAACTTAATTATCCTCCTAATCCAAGTCTTCATCCCAAACTTTTTATTTTTAACTACAATCAATGTGTGTGCTAGGTGTCCAACAGCTACCTAGCACACACGACTGGACTGCACTAATTTAATGAAATTCACCAAACTAGTATTGAACATTTATATACTCTACCTACTCATAGAAACCTATCTCCACTCCATAGGGCTGCAATAGTACTCCTAAGGATTCCTCAACTTTTTCAGTCAAATTGAAGAAAATACTTGGGAACAAGGAATACCTACTTTGTCTTAGTTATTCTTTTTTCCCATTGGCCTTCCATATTCCTCTACGCTTTTTGTCATCGCAGATCCTCATCACTTATGCCTATTACATAGTGTTTATATGTAATATTTATGCAAATAGTTCTGCACTATCATTTAGTCATAAACTTTGTTATAAAATTTTAAGAAGTGATTTACAAATTGATAGCCTTTACTAGTGGTCACCCAGTTTGGTCCTTCTTTTGAACCTGCATGTAGAAAACACTTTACTTGCCAGCACCCATGAGCAGAACCATATGCTTAGTTTATGTAAATAAAAATGTGAGCACAAGTTATTTGTTACATCTTGGTTAAGGCAAAGAAAGATATATTTTAATACTTGAGTCTATTCCATTTTCAAAATGGTTATGGACCAGCCCTCATGTTACAGATGACGCAAATATAAGACCATAGAGCATCTGCTAGTTTAAGTGACTTTGCAGTAGAGGCTCTCACTTCTTTATTTGGGACAAGTAGCTTAAATGAAAAATTAACTTTTGTGGTATGCAATCACTGAGATTTGGGCCTCATATTTTACTATATTACTTAACTGCTTATGTCTACTACCTTCTCTCCACACACAAAAAATATATACACACTTAGGTACAAAATTTGGCACCAAATGACTGAGTTCATGGATGCCATCTTGGCTAATAACTCCTAATGGATTTCCTCAGCTACAAGTTTTCATATTTATCATCTGACTCTGATTACCAGGATTCGGAGCCATTGGTTTAGAGAATAGAGTTAAACATTTTCTATACCACCTATGGCCTTCAATAATCTAATCTATACCTACATTTCTGACATTGCATCAATTAATTAATCATTAGACTCACTTGCCACATGTACATTCTTATGGCCATGCTTTTTTGGGTAACTTTACATCCTTCTTCCTCTCTATCTAAAGTTAAATTCTATTCTCTCACTGGATCTCAACCATTAATTATAACACCCCTCTGTGAATGATTATACTATGTATTATTCAGTTTCAACCTATAGACATATAATATTCTGATTTAATAATCTGAGTTGGAGTTGAGGCATCATATTTGTAAACATTACACAGATGTATACAATATGCAATCAGGAACTCATTGTTTTCTCCAATTAATTTTACATTTAACTCTTATCCCAGAAAGTATTAATTGGATATAATACTCAAGTTGTTTGTGCTATTTGTGCTGTTGTCATTGTTGATGAAACAATAAGTATGCATATTTTGACCTGGTTGTATCATATTATATAAGCATGCAAGAGTAAAATGGATCCCGTCAATGGAGGCAAAAAAAAAAAAATCCAGAATGATTATCCTTTGAATGTTGTAAAGAAATTTTTCTGAAAAACAGAAGAATGTTGATTTATGTGGCTTCTATGATATTTTCAATATTAAAATTACCTTCTACTTGGTAATAATATTTATCTCAGTAGATTGCAAGCTCATTTTTATATATTTAGTACATTGTTCATCATGAATACTCAATATATATTTGCTACTGCTTTCTTATCATCCAAATAAAAGATATTCGTAAAGAATATTTCAGTCGAACCATGCAGGATTGGATTTCTTTTTTAAGGAAAGACTTAATACATTAAAGATTCAAAGTAATTCACTTTGTACGTCGAACTTCAAATTGAATTTCATATGCAATTTTGAAGTGTCTACTTTGTGCTTAGTGTCCAATTATTGTTACCATATTGTAGTCTCCTTTTTTAATGTGAACAATAGTGACTAATTTATTGTATATACACTGACTCTACATCAATCAGAATATTTGATTAAGCAACACATTATTTCTTAAGAAAGCAATGCAAGAAAAGCTTTATTCCAAAAATTTTTATACATAAAAACTAGAATGAATTTATTAATATTAATCTGTAAGAAAGAAACTAGACTTAAACTTATAATTGGAAGTATTCAAAAAATTCTTTCTGCTATGTTCTTAATGTACATTGTGTGAAGTTATTCTCCTTTCATATTTTTTAAACTTGACACTACTGTACTTTTTCCACACCCCTGACAATTGTGTAAGAATCTAAGCTATATATCTAACCATAAATTGAAAGGCAATATTAATCTTTTATTCATTGGCCCAATGGTGGCAAGAGTAGTATTGAATTATTCTAAAAATATTTAGTATATTTGTATTAATTTCCTGAAATAAATTGCAAAGAAGTTTAAGTATTTTAAAAATAGTTCCTACTTTTATTCAATTTCCCTCTATTCCAAATACAAATATATATCATACAGCTGTGCTAGCCAGAAGACAGAAATGATGATTCTCAATGAAAATATTTCACTATACTTTTAATGATACAAATTCATCTTGGAATTGAAACACTGCTAAATTTCGGGACTTCAATTTGGCTAAAGTGGGCAGTCTAGCTTTGTGTGCCTAAAATGTTTCATGTGTTGATAAGTGACTCTTGCCTACGTTTCCTTTTTTTTATGAAATGGAAATATAGAATGTCTTCAGACCTGTATTGCTTGTCATTGTCTTGATGTCCTCTATCACATAGCTATTTAGGCTTAAGCAAGATTTAGAGGCCTTTCTTAATCCATCTATCCACACTTACCAGAACTCTGAATGGGGTTATCACAAACTACATTAGCTTATAACAAAGTAATAATTTGAGTCTCATTCTACTATTGTTCACGTATGCATGGCTCACCCACTTATCTGATGGCTCCTGTGTGTAGGAAAAGGGGTCAGAAGCAGCACATTGTACAGTTTTATGAAACCTGGGATTATCAGTCTATATAACAAACTGAATATTGCCTTCTACAAATGTGCAAAAGAGAGGTTTACTGATAAATGGCATCATTCAAGAAAAAAATTTGGACAGTTTTATATGCCTAGTTACAATATAATAACTTTTAAAATTCAAGTATATACAGTAGTATCACTGAGACACATGAGAGAACATGCAGATTCATGGTAGAAACATGAATATTTTAATTTGATATATTTTTCTTTATTTTTAATTTGTATAAGCTCCTTAAATAGTTTGGTACAAGTCTCCTTTTAGGTAAATGCATTGCAAATATTTTCTCTCAGAATGTGACTTTCTTAACAATGTCTTTTGAGAATCAGATATTTTTAACTTTGATAAACTCTAATGTATTGATTTTTCTTTTATTGTTAGAACTTTTTGTGTCTAGTTTCATAAATCTTTACATTAACTCAAGATCATTGATGTTCTATACATTTTCCTTAACTTGGACAATTAGAGATATGATTTATCTTAGATTATTTTTTGTATTTGGAATGAAGAGTATTTTTAAGGTTCAATATTTTCCTCTACAGATATTTAGTTGTTCAAATATCATTTCTTAAAAAGCTTTTTCTTTTTCTCTTCTATTCACTTGATGTCTTATTGAAATAACCAATGGCTAAACATATCTGGATTCTCTATTCAATTCCATTCATTAATTTGTCAATTCTTATTCCATTATCACACTGTCTTTATTCCTATTGTTGTATATAATAGAAGTGTATGCCCTCTCCTTTTGTTCTTAAATTCTAAGATTATTTTTAAGTTTTCTAAATCTTTTTACTTCTATATAAATTTTAGTGTCAGATTCTCAATATCTACAAAACTCCTACTAGAAGTTGGATTTTTATTACATAGAATCTATAGATCAATTTGGGTACCATTGACATCTTACAAATATTTAGTCTTCCTATCCACAAATACGGTGTATTTCTTCATGCAGTTTACATTTGTTCAATTTCTTTTAGCAATGTGTGTGTGTATGTGTGTAAAACTCATGTAGTTGTTATGTGAAATTTATCCATAATTATAAATATTTCATATTTAATGATACTGTAAACATTTTAAGAATTTATTTTCCCATTTACCTTTGCTAGTATAAAATGATTTTTTATGTTGATTTTTATATTTGGCAGCCATAGCAAATTCACTTGTTAATTCTCATGAGGAATTATTTGTAGATTCAATAGGGTTATATGTGAACACAATCATGCCATCTGTAAGTAACGACTTTAAGTCTTTTATTTCAGTAGGCATTTTATTTATATTTCTTGCCCTATTGGGCTGGCTAGATCAGTTAGAAGAATGTCGAATAGAAGTGCTTGCCAGTTTTTTAGAACTTCAATATTTTGCTGTTAAATATGATGTTAAGGATAAGTTTTATTTTATTTTTTGTAGAGGCACTCAATCAGGTTGATTGTTTTAATCTGTTCTTCAGAATCTCCTCTTTCAGTTTCTTTATATGCCAGGTCAGATGGCAGTGCAGTGCACAGGTTGTCCATGATGTGAAAGTTGGAGGTTTGGAGGTAGGGAATAGCCCACATGGGTTCTAGTGAGAATCAGATGCAAGTTTCAACTTGTTCCTGATGGTTTCTATTTGTCCCTTCTTTCCTCCTCTTCATGACCATTTTTCAGTACAGACTGCCTATCCTCTGACTTCATGCTCAGCACCAGACAAAGACGAGTTCTGTGTGTTTCAGTGATTTGTTTCGATGACTTCTAGGAGTCCCACCAAATTACAGTCATGCTTAGTTATAGGGGCCTAGCAAATAGTAAAAACTCAATGGATATTTATTGAATAAATTAATTATTAAATATGATTCACAAAGATGACAAGAAAAAACATTTTTAAAAAATTGGCATTTTCAGGCATTGAAAATAGGCATTGAAAATACTAAGTCCAAATAGAAAATTTTCATAGGTATATGCTAACTTATCTACTACCATGCATTGTTTCTTGGTAGCCTTGCTTTGTCCAAGTTATCTAGAGAGCCAATAACTTTGACTAAGTTCCCTAGGAAAGTAGGAGACATTCATACCACCTTCTTAAAGACGGTTAAATGTTTTAAACTTAAATTACTAATAATTTTTATTAGTTGATGAGGATTATATTATTACCATACATGATGTGAAACCCTTTCTAAGTCTCATAAAATTCAGAGGCCCTGAGTTCAAATGAATACAACATTTTTAGCCTTCATTTTGCCTCTTTTCTAGGGATTTAATCTTGCAAACCCATCTGTTAATGAACTCATTTCAGTTTTTGAGTTCATAGGTTTATAATAACCTGCTGAAACTGTATGACAAAAGCCTTTTAAGCTGTTAAAAAGAACTGTCCAGGCATCAAAAAATGGTATGAACATTCAAATAATCCAGAAACTTCTTCAGGATGCCTTATGATACTTATTTGTTCTGTTCATAAATGCTGCAGGAAGAATGTAGGTGTAAAATGCAACATAGCCTGTAGCACTTCGTGTAGAAGAACATTATTCCAATGACCTTTTTATCTTTCAGTTGGAAATCTGTCACTATTTCTTGCATACTTGTAGTGTATACACTCATTAACTGTGACTTTAAGCAGTATTCAAAGTTATAAAGGAAGCTTATTTTGTCTCTATCATACCATTATCTAATATAAGTTTTTAGGAGATTTATTTTATATACAAATTAATTATTATTCATTTTTATTAAAATACATGTATTTTATATAACATATGATATTTTTTATGTATTTTACTTGAAATTTCTTTGGACTAAAACCTCAATGACTTCTACATCCTAAGACCATGTTGTTTTACTAAGAAATGAATAACCTAAAATCATCAATATCTGAGCTATTGCCTTCAATCTCTGAAATTACGGCATACATTTAACAAAATCTGAGAAGTTAACTTTCCCAGCCTCTTCTGAACAAAATATTATGTTCCAAATAGCAGCATAAAATTAATCTTGCACATTATAGCATCTGGCCTAGGAAAAAAAGTATAAGTCAAAGGGGAAAAGGCCCTTAAATTCAATGCATATTTGGACAATGGCCCTGAGCTGTTTATGATATCTCCTGAATGTCATGATTAGAATGTCATCTATTCATAGCCAAAATGGAATTTTAGTCTTATTGCTGTTAATGAGGGTACAAAGCTATTTAGATTCATTGGCATCAGGTTGGTTGTTACTGGGGAGACATAAAGTACCAGATAATTCTTTGAAGACAGGCTGTTTTGAGAGTTCAGAAAAATAGGTGCTATTATACACAATACACATGCACTCCACCCTCTTGAGGTACTTGCAAACAATGCCAACTAGCACAGATCACTGAAGGAAAAACTAAATAGAAAAGTAAAGCATACAAATTTTATTTTTTTGAGTTTATTTCTTTCTCACTTTTAGGTGATCAAAACTGCCCCTTATAAAATTAATACAGAGCCACAAGGTGGGAACTATGGTAAGGAGAAATATGTGTGTGTGTATATAACCAGCCATTGTTCTCTACCTGCTTTCTTATAATTGCTTACTACTCAGGAGTCACATAGCTGATGGTCATAAAGATTCTTAGTTGTCTTCATCATTCACATAGATAATATCACCCTTGTGAAACCTAAGGCTAGTTTTTGAGATATCTTCCAGGCCCTGCATCCCAGTGGAATGGCTGACCCACCCAGACCAGTGGCCCCCACCAAGGAACTGACTCAACTGTACTTGTGACTCCCACCTGAGAACTGACTCAGCAAACAAGACAATTTCTTCACCCCTATGGTTGTGCCCTGAACCCAGCCAGTTAGCAGACCCAATGCCTCTGCCCTTTCTCCACCAAACTGTCTTCAAAAACCCTTTCTCCAAAAATCTCAAGGTATGGATTTGAGAACTTCTTCCCATCTCCTCACATGGCACCTGGCATGTGAAACTCTTTCTCTGCTGTAACCCCTGCTGTCTCAGTGTATCGGTGTCCTCTTAAGCAGCAGGCAATGAACCTGGGATGACTGTAACACAATCACTGTCCCAGGCAGTCTATGCAATAGAGTTACTTCAGAAAAAGATGCGTCTTTTACAACAGTCCAGAAAAATTTATATGGACATTAGACTCACTTCCTTAATGAGTTGTTCATTGATAAAGATCCACATAAAGGGTATACAATGAAATTTAAATTTAGGAATTCAAGAGGAAAGTAAACACATTTCTTTAAAAACTTTTATTGAGATACAACTGAAGTACAGTATGTAAAGTGTATAATTCCATCAGTTTTGACATATGTATACACTTGAAAATTATGACCATTATCAAGATGACAAATATTTTCATCACCTATAACAATTTTCTCATACCCTTTTGTAATATATTCCTCTCTTCACCTCCATTTCTGGTAAACTGACCTACTTTCTATATTTTGTGTGATTTAGAATTTTATATTCATTGAAAAATGTAGTATGTCATTTTGTTTTTATTTTTTCCACTGACTTCATTCACACAAATAATTTTGAGATTCATTCATGTAATTGTGTGTATCCATAGATAATTTATTTATTTTTATTGCCAAGTAATGCTCCATTGTGTAAGTATATCACATTATTTTTTATCCATTCACCTGTTGATGTACCCTTCTGTTGTTTCCAGTCTTTGACTATTACAAATAAAGCTGCTATGGACATTCATGTATACGAGTCTTGGTATGGAAAATAGCTTTCATTTTTCTTAGGTTAATGACATGTAAATGGAATAGTGGGTCATATGGTAGGTAGGTCATGTTTAACTTTTAAAAATTGTCAACTGTTTTTCAAATAAGTTGTATCATTTATATTCTCAACAGCAATGTATAAGAGTTCCAGTTTCTTCATATTCTTGCCCAAACTTTTGCTAGTTAATCTTTTATATTTAGCTAATCTGATAAGTGTGTAGTGGTATTTTGTGGGTTCATTTTAATTTCTCTGACAAATAATTATGTTCAGAATATTTTTATACAGTTATTGAACATTTGGGGTATCCAATATCCATGTTTTTGTTTTGTGATGAGTCTGTTAAAACATTTTTCCTATTTTTTAAAACATGTTTACTCATCTTTTATTATAGACTTCTAAGAGTCCTTTAGATGTTCTAGATGAAGTTTTTTGAATGATGCCTTTTATTTCTTTTATTTCTTTTATTTGTCTAATTCCAGTAGTTCAGAACTCTTACAATGATAGAATAGAAGTAATGAAAGTGGACACGATGCCTTGTTTCCAGATTCAGAGGGAGATAATTCAGTATTTCATGATTCAACATTATATTGGCTATAGGAATTTTAGATGTTTGTATTGAAGAAGTTTCTATTATTTGTAATTTCTAAGTGCTTTCAAAACTTTTAAAAAATCATAACTCAATATTAAATTATACCAGCTGTAGTAGTCCACTTGTTAAAAAAATCATTTTATTCTTTTTATTTCTTTGTCTTTTGTGTTCTGCCTTTCGGGAGATTTCCTCAACTTTATCTTCCAAATGTTCAACTACAATTAAAAAAAAATTTATTTTCATCATGTTAATTCCCAAGAACACTATTGCCCACATAACATTTACTTTAAAAAATACACCATCCTGGGAGGGAAAGATGGCTGATAAAAAAAACTGCCACCCAGAGTGTGTCTGCAAGAAAGATAGATTTTAGAAGAAAATGAAAAAAAATAAACAGGCAGACAAACATAGATTAGATGAGGGTTGGAAGGAAAGGTGCCTGAAACTACAGGAGACCCCACGGAAAGAAGTTGCAGAGGAGAACTGGAAGGACAAAGACCCCCTAGAGGCTTGGAGACCAGCAACAAGGGTAGGTGGAGCAGTTAAATTTCTCCTCCCTTTCATTTCAGATGGCTGGTGGGCTCTTGAGCAGTTGGAGAGACCTGATAACACCAGCCAAGAGATGGCTGCTGCCAGTGAGCCATGAGCCTCTTGTGGACAGGGCACCAGTTTCCCAGCTCCCTTGGGGCACCTTCTGCCCCACTGACACTAGCCAGTAGGCAGGCGTCATATTGCTTCATTCTCCCCTTCCCCTTCCCTACCCGTGGTTGCCAAGAGAGACAATTTAGCCACCAGCTGGAGGCATCTGCAGGGAATGGGACCTTTCCTTTGGGGTCCTACAGTGGACTGAGGAGTACAGAGACTGTGAGTTTCCTACCCATAAGCCCTCCCAGATGCTGCTCGCCTGGTGACTCCAGGAGAACAGGGCAGATCCTGAGGTGGAGAGACATCCATCCAGCTTGGGCACCCCGTGGGTGACTTGAGACCAGCACTCCTCTTCCTGACAGAGTCAGGGATTGATCTCTGGACCTGGGGGACAGGCCTCCAGACCAGATCCCATACACTCAGGTCTTAATCACATTGTCCAGGGACACAAGAGAGATATTTGTGAATAAAACTACTGAGGTGTGTGTGCATTTAGGGGCAGATCAGCGTGCTTGAGGGGAAGCCCTCCTTCCATGGGAGGGCCATGCTCCCAACTCAGGCTGTGTGCTATCCTGGGCAGGGAACCTCCCGGCTTGCATCACAGCCAGGGGAGATCCGCTGCCTTGAGGTCCTGTCTGCTGGCAGAGGTCTGAGAGAAACCACGGAATAGGAGAAGGGGGAAAAGAGTGATGCCTGCTCTAGACTGCTGGTATCAGACAGCCCCACCCCCACACACAGACTTTTTGGCTGAGTGGGCCATTTCATCCCCTTCCTGGCAGCTTTGCCCAGAAGCAGAGAACAGAACTTTGACCCCTGCTAATAGCATTTGTGGACCTTGAGGGTAGGCTCACCCAACCCAGCTCTGTCCAGACTCACTGTCCCACCTAGCATTACTGCAATGGAGAGTAAGGACACATCTGGAAGTTCCAGGGCCCCACCTACCACCTGAGCACTAGAGTGCCTCTCCAGAGGAACAAAGGCTGGTTACAGGACTGCAAAAAAACGCTGCAGCCTACTCCTCCAAGCAAGCACCATCTATGGACAAGGAGGTCAATTTGCACACCCTTTTACTGCATCTACTGACTCATATAGGGTGTGCTGAAATCTCACCCACAAACACCAACTACTTGCTTAGAGACTAAAGAGGGCATGTCATTATACAAAGAAAAATCTAAAAGTAAGAAGCAACAGCTGATCCAGATGGGAAGGAATCAGCAAAAGAAGTCTGGAAATATGAAGAATCAAACAGAAAGCACACCCCCAAAGGGGAACGCTAGCTCTCTGACAATGGTCATCAACCAAATTTGGAACACTATATTGACAGAAGAAGAATTTTAAAATATGGATTGTAAGAAAACTCAATTATATGTAAGAGGAAATGGATAACCAACACAATGAAACCACACACACACACAAAAAATCCAGGACTTGGGAGAAAAATTCACTATAGAAATTGAAATATTAAAGAAAAATCAAACAGAACTTCTGGAAATGAAGAATTTATTCAAGAAATTACAAAACACAGTGGAAAGCCTCAAGAACAGGGTAGATCACACAGAAGAAAGAATCTGAGGGATTGAAGATAACATATTTCAATTTAGTAAGTCAGTCACAGAGCTAGAGCAGAGAAATAAGAGAAAAGAGCAAAGCCTACAAGAAATGTGGGATTATATGAAGAGGCCTAAAGTGAGAATAGTAGGCATCCCTGAGGGTGAAGAAGAATATACACAAGAGTTGGATGAGCTATTTGAGAATATAATAAAGGAAAATTTCCCAGGCCTTGCTAAAAATCTACATTTCCAGGTACAAGAAGCTCAAAGGACTCCTGGGAGATTCATCACAAACAGGAAGACACCATGATATGCAGTTATCAGACTGACCAAAATCACCACTAAAGAGGCAACAACAGTAACAGAAAAAATAAATAAATGGGACCTGATCAAATTAAAAAGCTTCTGCACAGCCAAGGAAACTATCACAAGAGCAGAAAACCTACAGAATGGTAGAAAATATTCACATGATACATGTCCGATAAAGAGCTGATAACTAAAATCTATATAGAACTCAGGAAAATCAGAAAAAAAAAAAA
>VBSM01003204.1:46841157-46851789 GCA_008086735.1 Cheirogaleus medius | reverse complement strand
AAAAAAAAAAAAGACATTCTATAAAAAAGACAGCTGCACTAGAATGTTTATAGCAATTGCAAAGATGTGCAAACAAACCAAGTGCCCATCAATACATAACTGGATTAATAAAATGTGGTATATGTATACCATGGAGTACTACTCAGTCACAACAAATTATGGTGATCTAGCACCTCTTATATTATCCCGGATAGAGTTGGAGCCCATTCTACTAAGTGAAGTATCACAAGAATGGAAAAACAAGCACCACATGTACTCACCATCAAATTGGTATTAACTGATCAACATTTAATATGCAATATAGTACTAACATTCATTGGGTGTCAGGCAGGTGGGAGGGGGGAAGAGGAGATGGGTGTATTCACACCTAATGTGTGTCGTATGCACTATCTGGGGGATGGGCATGTTTGAAGCTCTAACTTGGGTGGGGCAAAGGCAATATACGTAACCTAAACATTTGTACCCCTGTAATATGCTGAAATTAAAAAGAAAATTTCATGTATATTAAATTTGACAATTAAAATGATTCTAAATTTAACTGTGCAGGATATAATTTTCAACATATTATAAATACAGACTTTATAACTGCTACATCATTCTTTTAAAGTAATCAATAGGATCTACTATTTAATGCCCACAATCCTCAATCATTAAGAAGCTATGTTCCAAAAGCAGAGATATTTCCAAACTATTTCCTCTTGTCTGGACCTTCAAAATATGTTGAAAATCTTAGCATGTTTACTGCTACCATGCTGGGACATGCTGCCATCATCTCTTGGCTGAGTTATTCTGCTATTCCAACCTGTATTATTCAAATTTGGTGTGACAACAAACAATCCTCCAAAACTGAGGGATTTGCACCAGCAAACATTTGCTTTTGCTTATATTCCACAAGTAGTTTGGAATCCCTGCAGCTGTATTGGGCTCTGAGTCTAGTTTGGCTTGTTGAGGTACACCTGGTCTTGTGCTCCACATTCTTTATTCTAGTTTCAAGGAAGAAGAAATAGCTACTATCTGCAGCATGCTGACCTCATGGAGGATAACAGAAACCTGAGGGCAGAGTGGAAGCTGGGAGTAGACAAAGTCAAACTCTACAGGGTGCATTAAAACTTTTGCCTACATGTGGTAAAAGTCATATGTGCTTATGTTCCAGTGACCAAAGCAGATACAATTACAAGTCCATAGTTCACAGTCAATGTGATAGGGAAGTATACATTTTACTTACAGAAAGTAAGAGCAGGTAGTGATCAAATACATGTGAACAAATAATATAATCTACCATTTCTCCACAACAGTATCTTTGCTTTTATCTGCATTATGCTTGAGAATTTTTTTCCCTCTCAATAGCATCCAAATGTTACTATTAAAATAGAAGTCAGATTATATTACTTTGTGTCTAAAATTCCCCAGTGGCCTCTCATGTAATTACAAGTGAAATACAAAGTCATTATAGTGCCCTATAGGGTCCAACAGATTCTTATTAATGTCTTCTACCTCTCTTACCTTTGCTCCCTTTGGAAAAGGCCTTCTTAGTAGTTTTGAAATACACCAGGCACATTCTCTCTCAGTTCCATTGCAATTACCCATATATTGTCATGGCTCTTCCCTCACCTACTTCATGTCTTCATTTAAATATATACTTCTCAAGTAGGACTTGATTTTATTTAAAATGTTAATCCTCTCCCAGAATATCTTGGCTCAACTTGTAATTTTTTTTTCTCTTTGATTCTTTAAAATACTTTTTGGGTCATATGTCAAAAATCACTTGTATAGAGAAGAATGAGTCGAAGTGGGAGCCCCCACCCCCACCTCACCCCACAGAGGGCAAAGTGGAAGCTGGGACTAGACAAAGTGAAACTCCACAGGATGCATTTAAAGCTTCAGCTTAATGTGACTGGCATGAGTTTATCAGAGAAACTTGAATGGATGCTGGTCAAAAATAGATTCTGGAAGTTGCATTTAAGTTATTTTAGGATGGGAGAGGGGTGAGGGAAGAAGAAAAACTACCTGTCGAGGGCAATGTAGCTACTATATGGCAGATGGGTACACTAAAAACACAGACATCGCCACTGTACAATTCATCTATGCAACCAAAAACCACTTGTACCCCTAAATCTATCAAAATATAAGTAAAAAAAATTTAAAAATTAAAATAAAGGTTCATAGGAACAACATAAAAGTTATTTTATGCCCAAATTGTTTCAATTCCTCATATACTATAAGAAAATTTTGTAGAAATAAATATCTTCAAAAAATTAGAAATATATCAATAATAGAAAATTTTAAGTAACTAGCTGTTAAGGTTTTTTAAAAAATATATTTTAGAGTACACAGACTAAGACTATGGCCTAAGTGTCTTGAATTATGTCATGTCTACTAGCACAGAGGGTCAAGAGAACAGAAGGCCAGTTCAGTTCTTAGACCAGCACATGTCTCTGCTCCACTGGGTTATCTGCCCACTAAGCTTCTGGCCCCATTCTTCAGAGAGCTGTCAAGTGGGAGAGCATGGTGAAGTCAGCAGGACTAGAGTAAAATGATGAGGTAGGAGATAAGGGAGATACAGTGAAAGCTTCTTTATCTCAGATGAAGGAGCAGTAAGTAAAGTGAGTGCTCCAAGTTAGAAGCAAGCACCTCCTTGTTAGAGCAAATGTGTTGGAATGCATGTGAAACTCTTTTAAACAACTGAGCTGGTTTATGTAATTCAATCAGTCAAAATTATGTGTGTTATATATTAACAACTAGTCGTGATTGAGGAACATCGAAGCTGGCCAGTCATTGAAGAGTGATATGCCAAGAATCAGTCATCAAGTCTAGTAATGCTGATGACTTTATATATCCCTGCCTTTGTCCTTGCTTCCATCTCCCTTGTTGTACCTTCCTCTTAAGTAGCTAAGAGCTTCCAGCTTTCTACTGATTATTCATACCTCGTCTCTCAGATGGTGTCTCTTGAAATATTTTAGGATCAAAATTTTCTTTGCTTTCTCAGCTAAACTTTAATCACCATGAATGCAAGTATAAAGTCTATATTTCTGCACTATCATATCCCTGGCATCTAGCAGGGGACACCCAATAACCATATAATAAAAGAATAAATCTAAAAAAGAAAATACAGACAACCAAGAAAACCACCATATGGTAACAGCTGGTGCATTGCTAAACCCAGTGGTCAAAGAATAGCTTTGCCAACAACTCAAAGACTCTAATTCAGATATCTCACTCATCAACATATATACTACTACAGTGTAGCATTTCCTCAAAGTGTGAATTAAAGATCAAGTATAACAAAAAAGGGTTCTGCAATTAAGATTTTTAGGAAATACTGAATAAAATTTAATAAATTTAATAAACATTAAAAAATGAATGAATGAATAATGGAATAAATAAAGATAATTGAACTTGTCCTATGTTTGATTCCTGGGAACCTGCTAATTAAAATGATTAAAATAATTCCAGATGAATTGTTATTGCTTGGTATATTTTTATGTTATCTATAACCCAAGATAATACATGCCTTCCAAGTGTCCCCTTTATTGCATTTAACCCATAACTTAATAAAGCAGGAATCATACTCATTATAATAAGTCTGGGATGTGGGGGAATTTTTATTTTAATACTGTGTACAACAAACCATGTCGCTGGGGGCTGCCAATTGTTTCAGTAATTATTCTTAGTGGGTCTTACCAACAAAACTACAAGTAGAAATGCAAAACTCTATATATCATCTCAAAGTGAATCCTCAGGGCAAAATTGTAGTGATGACGGAGAATGCTACTTGGAGAGATGGTGTGGTGAGTGTTTGTGTGTAGACAAGTGTTGTGCTCGTGTGCCCAACTAAAACATAACATCCTGAATTTTTTCAAGTTTAAAATTAAAATTATTCATTACAAAAGCACAATATGATAAAACTAAACCTTTCTTTGTACTCTGGCCAAGATCTCTCTAGCAGAAGGCCAGGATTCTAGCAAGAATGTATGTAAAAGGATATCTGTGAGTTTTCAAAGATTCACTTAAAATTTATTTTGCATCCTCTAGCCTTGCTCAATAACTGTGTTTTGTTAACACTGTCTGTTGAGCCCTGATGACTCTCAATAACTGGAATATGTGGTTAACTGAACTGTTGGAAATACTAGTGCTTGTAGCTAATGCATTCTCAGAGCTGCACAGTATGAACACAGCGGGTGTAAAGTAAAAGCAATAATAAAATATTGAACAGACCTTAAGTGCTATGATTATTACTGTAGGCCAGTTTTTATCATCCCTTTTGAAAGTCTACTTCTTGAATTTCCTGTGTCTAAAAGTGTTGATAGCAATATTAGCCTCATATTTTCTTTCTTAGTGATGGGAATTACATATCACATTAAAAAAAAAAAAGAAAGTAATATTTGGAAGGGCTTGCCCATAGAGGGTGGCTATTAAATCTATGAATGAAATTATCTGAAGATTCTGCAAAGATACTCTAAAATAATCTAATAACTAACAAGTTCAGTATTAGACTAGCTGAGATTTTTAACATTAACCTTCCTCTAGAGAGTTTGTACCCATTGATCAGTTTGCATCCTTATAAAGTTGAAGGAGAAAAAAAGAGCTTGTTTTATGGACAGAAACGCTAAGTAACAGAAAGGATTTTCACTGATGATTGGAGAGAAGAATGATGATAATCAAATTCTAGTTTCAGCAATCCATTAGCTATGCAAGATTGTGTTTTGAAATTAGGGTAAATATATCTCTGTCTCTACCTACATAGATATAGATAAACCACCTTGAAACAGTATAAAAAGGTGAGTTTATCTGACTCTACCATCAGATTATTTCAAGTAAATAATACACCTTACTTATTCACAGCAAAATTGTTATTTTCACAGATTAATGTTGACATCTTTGTCACTTTTATTAATGTATAAGAGATGAAACTTTAAAAAAACAGGAAGAAATGCAAATCCTATATGTACCTGAAGTGTTTTGTATTTCACACAGATATATTATACATTCATATCACTATATAATCATTATCTATATCTTTATTTGTCCTACATTCTGCATTGGATCTATCAGCACATTCTGTCTGCTGTAACTTTAAAAATATATTTAGAACTAAATCACTTCTCACCCTTCCATTACTATCACTGTGGTTCAAGCTACCAGGCAACAGCCTCCTACCATGATCCTATTTGAAATACTGCCACAGCCTCCTACTTGATCACTGTTCCTGCACCATCTTGGCCTATTTTAACAGAGCATATACAGTGATACCATTAGATCATGTCAGTTCTGTCCTCAAAACTTTCCACTTGTCTCTATCTGCCTTATAGTAAAGGCTGTCTTTACAATGATCTACAAGGCATTACACAGTCTCTCCTATGCACCATTACATATCCAATATCATTTCTAAACATTCTTTTTTTAATCACCATGCTCCAGGCACACCCACCTCTTAGCTGTCCAGACCTACCAGGCACACTCCTATCTCCAATTTTCTTACTTGTTATTCATTTTGCCTGGGGCGTTCTTCCTCTTGACAACAGTTTTTCCTTCTTCCTTTAGGTTGTTTCTCCCATATCATTTTCTAACTGTAGCCTCTCCTGTTCATTGTATTTAAAAATCCACTCCTCCACTACTTCTTATTTCTCTTTTTTACCTTTTTTCTCCTTGGGACTTATTTATATTGTTTATTATTTATTTCCCCAAATAGAATGCCAGTTTCATGAGGAAAATTATTTTTGTATGTTTTGTTCACTGCTTTATCCCAGTGTCTAGGACAGTGTATGACAAATAGAGAGTAGATGCTCAATAAATGTGCATTTAATGTTTATCCTAGATATGGGAAGTACATTTTTATAAATCTTTGACTTTGAACAATATAAAAATCTTAGATGTCCCTTTTCCCAGCAATCTTATTTTATAGAGAGAGTGCTGAAAACCTAAAATATTGTCTTTCCAAAGTCAAGGTTATATTCAGAACTTAGAGTAGAATTTAGGAATTTTAAAATTATTATTTGAGTGATTATATACCTTATATATCACTAATACCAAAATATGAATTATAAAGTTTAAAGAGTAGAATAAAATAAAGAAAAATAAGCATATAAAAGTAGTAGTCTTAAGAAATTATGAAATCCAAGTTGTTGACACATAAAATTATCTATAATTAAGATAAAAAATGATCTAGAGGTCATAGGCTATCAAAAGTCAATTATGAATTTTAAACATCACAATGTGAGTGAATCAAATGTATAGCACAAGTACAGATTATACTGGGAAATACTATATTTGAAAAATGATCATCTTATTGTACTCAATACTAGTCAGACCCTTATTAGAATAATATCTTCAATTCTAAGCTCAGGAGCAAAATGGGGTTGTGGTCAAATTGAAGTGTGCTCAGTTGAGAGCCACAATGATAATTAAAGTGCTGGAAAATTTGGCCTCTGAGGATAGGTTAGAGTAACTTGGATTACTGAGAGTGAATCAAAGGTGGCTGAAGGGAGAGTGGATAATAGTTGCCAAGTGTTAAAATAGTCCTGTTTTAAAAAGAAAGGAAGCCAGCTGTAAGTTTCTTCATTGGGGATTAAGTAGGGGGTCAATGATATTTCTCTGCAGCATACTGAAATTGGGTCAACTGTAATGAAACTTTTCCTTATATGGGAGAATTATTAAATGGGAAAGATGTTACTGAGAAAAGTATTTTCACTTGGCAGTCTAAAATTTTCCATCACTTCTCAATGCCTCAGTTTGATTAAATCTGCTTTTTGATGAGGGTATAGATGCAGTAACAAAGCAAATACTTTCCAGGTCATTACATGTCTGGGTGTCATTAATTATTCCAATTCTTCTTGAAATAATGTTTGGTTATAATTTAATTGCAATCTCATTCTGCACAGGTATCTTGGTCACTTTTTACACTAATCAAAATTAATATCACTGAATAAAGTTCTAGGAAAAAATTTATGAGATTCTCTAATCACTAATATAAGAAGGCCTTTTGTTAATAGCTATACTCTTCCTTGAAATATCTTCCTGTATTTCTTAACCCCCTCTCCTGACTCAGGTCCTTCCTGCTAAATTGCCTTCTACATACTTGCAGAGAATTAATACTTTCTAGCATAGATCTGGTCATGATAATTTTTTCTTAAAAAATAAGTCAAGTGTACATTAACTATTTGCATTTCTCTGTGGTCAGGGGAATAAAGGCTCTGCTTATCTCTTGTACTTAAATCCTGGTGTAATGCATCATTTTATGTTGGGAACCATTTTCTTTTGATAAACTTTCCCATAGGTTTTTCTGGCCTATTTTCTCTTAATGAAATTTTAAGTGCTGCATTTTTCAAGGGCATAACTTAACCCACCTTATCAGTGCTCATTTTTTATCCTTGTCTTCTCAGTCACCTGGTCTATACTTAACAATGCTGTCATAGTCCATTTGTGCTGCTACAACAAAATACCTGAGATGGGTTAGTTTATAAAGAAGAGAAATTTATTTCTTACAATTCTGGAGGCTGGGAAGTCCAAGGTCAAGGTACCAGCATTTGGTCTGGTGAGAACCTTTTTTTTGAGTCCTCCCATGGCAGAAGGCAGAAGGGCAAAGTAGCCAAACATTGTGTGAAAGAACCTTAATTTAATCAACAAGGGAGCAGTCCTCATGGCATAATTACTTCTTAGAGGTCCCACACCTTAATATTATACTATCACATTGGCAACACTTGAATGTTGGAGAAGACATGTTCAAACCATAGCAAATGCCATGCAGATGAGCTTGCCCTCAAAGGGAAAACCCTGATTCTCTGGTTTGAGAGATTCCCACAGTCCTCTTGGAAGGAGTATGATTAAAAGTATCCTCTAACTTTCTGCTGTCACTCTGCCCTTATAGCAGCAGTTGAATATGCATTCTTTCCTTTAGAATGGGAAAGAAATAGATCATCGGAAACCTTAAGGAATGTTATTTTTCCAGTAATAACAGACTGCTTTTTAAAAAGACTTCTTAAATTTTCCCTTTCCAAAATTTGTTCCATTTTGTTTCATTGATTCCTAGTAAAGATCAGTATGTAAATAGAACTTATTTTCCCCATCAAAAATCCCTTTTCAATATTAATGTATTTAAAACTTAATTTTTAATATTTAAGGTAGACATTGATACCAAAAAAATACATAATTAATATGTTTTCACTATATAAAATGAGAAAATAAAGACTGGTTTAAAAATTATTCATAAGAAATAAAATGCCATAAAAATGTGAGAGAGAAAAAGAGGGAGTAATTATATAATCTTAATGCAATTTAAAATAAATGAACAGTTTTTACAAGTTTGTTTTGACCAAAATGAGATGCTTTTCACATACTCTTTTATAATCCATTATCTCCAAAAAGTTGCATGGTTGACATCTTTCCAGAGTAATTCCAAATGAATTCTAACAGCTGCATGGTATTCCATTGTTTTGTTGGAGAACTGCCATGTATGGTTGCACAGATTTTCCATTGATCAAGGGTTCTTGACTGAGAGTCTAGACGGAGGCTAAAATCTAGCCCACACTGTAGTCACCCAGCTCTGTAAGCATTTTTGCCTGCCCAGAGGAATTCTCCTTTTCTAATTATTACAAATTATCTATATGGTGGTGGCCTGTAATTTTAAATTAAATTTTTTAATAAATTCATAGTTTAAAATATCAAATAACTCAACAAGGCTTATAACCAAATGTAGCAGTTTCACTGCTCCAAACCTTTCCATCTCTAATTTCTTTTTTCTTTCTTTTCATCTTTTGTTCTGAAGCTTGTCTAGGGTCACGTTGTATTTTTCTTTAATTTTTCCTGGCTTTATTGAGGTATAATTAATAATGAAAATGTATACATTGAAAGTGTGCAATATGATGACTTGAGAGAGATATATACACATGCACATTTTGAAATGTTTACCATAATTCGCTTAATTAACACATTCATTCCTACACAGTAACCATTTTGTGTGTGTGTGTATGTGTTGAAGACATTTAACACCCACTTGCTTAGCAAATTTCAAGTAAACAATACAATATATTAACTATAGTTACCATGCTGTACATTTGATCCCCAGAACTTACTTGCCTTAATAATAAAAGTCATCTTTAATTTCTGGTACCTATTATCAGCATCTTCAGTTATTTTAGCTATTTCTTCTGAAATGTATATCCACATTTATTAATAAGATATTTATACTCCATGTCTTGATTTTTCAGTTTCAGATACTACCCACTGAATTCCTACTATGAAAAAAATGTGAATATCCTTTTCTTATGGCCAACCAAACCACTTCCATCACACCAGATGTATACACACACACAGCTTCCAATAAAATTACTCAAATATTCTGACTGGACTGCTATTTAATGTCCATGTGGTTATGATTGTATACATTGTATTTATTATTAAATTGATATGATATATTTCAAATCTATTTCCTTTTTTATACAACTTTTTGTTTGAACTTCACTTAACAATTTCTTTGTTTCTCTATTTGCTTTTATGAGGTTACATATTACTTCTCATTAATTCATATCACACCTCACCTCCAGAAAGATAACTATACTTTCATTATGTTCACACATTACATACTTCGTTGTTTTGATTCTGTTCTTAAACACTTCTTGAGGCTCTCTCCTTTCTTCTGTAATCTGGAGTCTGTCTTCTTAATTCTGTGGGATAGCTGATATCTTGTCCCCTTTGGATCTCATCATAAGGATTCCCACCAGCTCCTTCCCAAATTGAATCCCTCTTTCCTGATCTTCATATCTTTCTTATCCTTAATTGATGGCTTTAATTTTAATGGACCATATCTTACAGTAGCTCATTGGAAATCATTTGAAGAAAAGTAAATTTCATGAGGCTTTGTATTTCTGTAAATAAAATAATGGTAGCTAACACTTATTGAGAATGCCCTAGGTGCCAGACATTGCTTTTTAAATTTTGTATTTGTTTACTTATCTATACCTCAATACAGCCCTGTAAGATAATTAATCATTACTTCCTGGGGAAAAGAACAATTTCAGAAATTTAAATTTAAGCCTTAAGCCATGTAGGGGGTTGCCATATCAGCATTTATACCCCTGAAATCCAACTCTTAAGTTTATGTTTAGGCCTCTACACTGTACAACTACTCAATAGCATTGTTTTACCACCACATGTTATGAACAATTATAGCGAACAATTATAGCTTCCAGTGTCACTGACATATTTCTTTTTACTTTTTTATTTTCATTACTTCTAGAATTTCTGTTGTTTCTATTTTGGATATCTTGTGTGGGTCTTCCAATTTGTCATTTTTTCTCATGTTATTTTCCATTTCTGTTCTGAGCTGTTTTGTCAAATTTAATTTCCAACAATTCTATTGAGTTTTTAATTTTTTCTAGTATGTTCTAAATTTCAGGAATTTTTTTTCTCTCTTTTTTTTGGAAATCCTTTTTTTTACCTTTTGATACATGAACACAGTATTTTTCCTCATTTTTATTTATTTATTTATTTATATTTTCTTTTATTTCATTATATTATGGGGGTACAGATATTGTTAGGGTTACATATATTGCCCCTGCCACCCCTCCTCCACCGCCGTGCCAAAGCTTCAAGCGTGTCCAACCCCCAGGTGGTGCGTGTCACACCCATTATGTAAGT
>VBSM01003204.1:46816359-46841057 GCA_008086735.1 Cheirogaleus medius | reverse complement strand
AACGACAGTGAATTAGCACTGTTTATGCTATCCTGGATTAAGCTTAAGCCTGTTTCCTCATATTTATGTATATTAACTCCTGATCTTCTCTGTATGGCCATTAGGCCAACCTGTTTCTTGGGGAACTTCAACTGTCAAAGTCTGCACATCTCTCACTTTCCCTAGAGAGGAATTATTTATTATCCTACCTGGAGGATCCAAGCCCAGTACCAGTGTTCTCAGAGCTGAGTGGGAGAAGTGGTTTTACTATTCTCTATATAGACTTCCACAGATGCCACCTTTCCCTTAGTATCTCCATCCTCATCTACGCCTGGGCCCCGATATCTAGAGAAGTGTCTGACTTAACCTCTTCAAACAACTAACCTTCAATTCAATGCAGGTGATTATTTATTATACAGACTTTCAGACAATCCTTCATTTTATGCGCCCCACAAACACCCAACTATCAGAAGTGTCTCCAATTCCTGCAGTTCTGTGATTCAAACGCTGGGCTCTCCCCACAGGTGCATTAGAATACAGTTCCTTCTAGGGCTGATCAGTTATCATGTATTCATTTGCTTTCAATTTTCTAGGACTTAACTGCTATTCCCCCTTTTACACTTTTTGATATTATGGTGTATAACCTTTTATCCCTTTTCTAACATTTTAGTGCAATTTTAGAAGCAAGCAGAGGTAATGTATTTGATTCTCCAAGTTTACCAAAAGTTGGTCTTCGTTCATAAAATAGAACCCCAAACCTCTAAGTTATCACTGGAAAAGGAAATAGCCTCATAAAGACAGGCACATGGACCATGTGGACCTAATATTTTCTCTCTGACATTTATGTTTCTTTTATAATTGTTATGCCCCTCACAACATAATTCTGACCTCTTCCACCCATCCAACTGGCCTTTTAACATTTACCAAAAGGTGGAAAAACTCCTTCCCTTGTTTCCTCTTTTACTACATATAAAAAACTTGATTCTTTCCTAAATATTTTAATTAGGCTGTTGATAAGAAAACAAATTTAAAAACTGAAAGTATTATGTACATAAAGATTCTCGCTAGCAAGACCCTGTCTTACCCATGTGGACCCCAAGATAAAAGGGAAAAAAAGGCCTTGAAGAAAAGTATTTGACTCCTACTTTGATGACCACCCTCCTCTCATTCTACAGATGGACTCAAGTTTTGAGGACACCATCATCCACAAACAGAGGTGATTTATAGAATAATTCTATGTCTTCACTAATATTTGTTTACATGGACTACTTCACTTTAAATACTTAATTTTTTCCTACGTTGCCCTCACAATTTTTTTTTGCTTTTATTTTTCTTCATATAATTGTAGCAAGTCTGATTTTTCCTGATCACAATATAGATTTACTTCCAGACTTTGTCTATGAGCTCCTGATATCTGGGTAGCTCTAACTTCTGTAAAGTTCTAAAAGTAAAGACAATTCTTTCTTCCTTCAATAGCAGATTTTATATAGTATGCATAATGTATAATATGTATTGCATATAACAGAGATGGAGGATAAATTTCACCAATTAAATAATTTTTCACACTTCACCAACAATGTGTTGAGATGCAAAGCTTATAATGCAGAAAATGTTAAGACTACTAATAATTTTCCTCATCTACAACTTCAATGGCAGGTGGTTATTTTGACACTATGTCATTTTCCTTGGTACCCAGTAAAATATATTATCATATTAAGTATTTACAAATGTTGTTTATACAAACAAAAAAAACTCAGAGGCTAGGGAATAATTCTGAAAACATACATATTAATTTCAAAAAAGGGCAATTAACTCAGAGGTAGTAGGAAAAATTTTAAATATGAAAAGAGAACAAGCAAAGAGAAATATTCATCAAACTGGTAGAATCAACTATTAGAACACAGAAAATCAAGATATCCTGTATGAGGGTTGGCAAGAAGAATGACTTGTTAATAGAAAACTTACATATGCATATGATTTAGAAGTAAAAATATTTCAGTTATGCATAAATAAATGATTATGACAGCATTTCAAACAAGCATTTGAACCTATTAAAATGAATTTTGAATGTAAATAGTCATATTATACAAAACATCATTGTTAATCTTTTTTGTTTTGTTTAAGGTAGTACTATCAAATACCCAATCAATTTTTAAAAATTTTCCAGAACTGAAATTTAAGATTCCAGAATTTCAATAATATAGGAGACAGATATAATAAGGGGTCCATTGCTTTGACAACTTAGGATACCCAGGCTTGACCGCTTGAGAAGTTAGACATAGATGAAGATCTACTACCCAAGAGATAAATAGGCTTTTCAGTACTACTGATTAGAGGCATGTATTTTGAAATCGCTAAAAATAATAGCATTTGACAAGTTACCCATGCTATACATCAAATTAAAAATGTTACAATAGTAATCTTAATTTGGAGAATTTTGTAGGTATGTATGTGCAAGGTGAAAAAATTCACATCTTCCTCCACACTATGCTATGTATCATGTGGAAAGAGTAAATATATTCCTCTCACTCACTATGGTTCCTGGAGAATAACAAAGATGCAGAGTAAATTGTTGATTTTTTTTTCAGTACTGGAAAAATCACAAACATGAATCACTAATTATAGATTCTTTTTCCATGTGATATTTAGGGCAAAAATTTCCTTTTTTAATTTCTTTCAAGTTTTTTTTTTTTTCAGTAGGAATACCCTAGATCTCCTAGAGAGATTCTATGCTTAAGGGTTCAGAATCATATCTTGCTTCTTCACTTCTCTACTCTGTATCTTAATTTGATAACTATTTGTGCTATTCAGCACATATTTATTGAATGATTGATTGAAAGGATAAATAAACAAATAACTGTTAAAAATTTCCTTGCCCAAACACAAGATATTCCCACCAAGGTATAAATATTACTTCATATAATTTATCATGTATAACTCTACTCTTAGTATATGCAAATTATACTTCAGCTTTCCTTTCTAGTTTGATAATACAAGGTATTTGACATTTAAAGATACCCATGAATTTCAAATGCACTGTGTTTTTTTAAAGACTATAACCAAAATACATATTTTCTTTAATTTTACCTTAATTTTACATATTTTAATCCATTAAATATAAATATTTGGCAAACTAATTTCTTAAATCATTTTAACTCAATTATCTTTTCAAATTAAAGACAAGAGACATGCAAAATGCAATGACAGCTATGGTGGTGTAGGACCTTATTTTGAAATGCACAGTGTCATTTATATGACAACAAGTACTCTGCTATGATTTGGTTCTTCCAAGAGTTGGCCTGAGATTAGGATTCTAGTGTGGGAAGTTTATTTGGGAACTGTGCTTTACATAGGTAAGGAAGAGGAGAGGGGATACAATACAGGGAAGGGGTAAAACCTAATAAAGTGTATACTATTAAAGTAATTACTATAGTGGCCAACTGAAGCCTAAACCCGAAGGATATTCTGAGAAATGCCAACATATAAATGCCTTGATATTATCCCACAAACAGGAAAAGGAAACTAGGATATTTATATCCCAACTCCTGAGAGTCATTGGTAAAGGCAAAACCCAAGGTAAAGGTAAAATCCAAGAGATGTTAATTTCTCATCATTTCCAGCTTCCTTGGGTATGTGAGCTGGGCTGTTTGTAATTTGGACACAATTGATCTTCAGCACAGGTGCAGACTGGCAGGTGCAAGTCACACAGAGCACATGGTAATGATGTCCATAATGTCTGAGCATCAAGGGCCAGGCACTGACAGTGTCTGCCACAGATTGAGTCTGCATATTTATACCTCGCTCTTTTGTGCATTCAATATAGTAGACAATAGATATTTTCAATAAACAAACAGTAAATGCATGAAAGAAAAGTGGTACTGCTATTAAGTAAAGGATTCACATTCTGTTCAAATAAAATGGGGTAAATGATTAAGGCAAATGCTAAATTCTGATAGTCACAGAGGTCAGAGTAGTGAAATTGAAAGTTAGACTATTGTTTTTTCTCTTAAATGATTTGTCTTCATCTTAGTGGGCACTATAGAATCATCTGTTCTGTGTTGGCACCTTCTCCTCTCACCAACCACCTTTCAAAAACCTGTTCAGAGATATTTTCCCTGGAACTACTCTCAATGAGAAGTGCAAAAGACTTTAATGGAAAGCTGCATGTGACAACACAAATGTTGGCTCCCATTGAATATCCATCCTAAGTAAATATGAATCCATTTTATCTGGTTTATCTAATCTTTATTTTTTATATTAGCATTATTTTAAGTTATCAATAGTGCAAATAGGAAAGTAGACCTAAAAATTTTAGTCTTAGGAAACAGGGCAAATAAACCTATATCTAATTCACCACACTCTTTAATTACACACACACTCACACACACACACACACACAAATCTATATCCCTGTGTACTATGCATGCCATAAAATCCTTCGAGACTCTTGGTGCAGATAAAAAGCCCCTTCATATTCTCTATCTTACCACTGTGTCTCAGGTTTCCCATTCATATCTATGCGAATCAAGGTCACAGCCTTGAAAGTTGAAAAAATTCAATATACCAAATAGCTGACTCATAGACTGCTTGGAACTGGAGGAGGGGGAGATGTATAAGTAAGTAATCAAGTAGTGCTAAATTAGAATTGTCAACAAGAATATGGTAAATATTCAGTTCCACATTCATACCAATTACTTGATTAAATGCAAAGATCACAACTACAAGTCTTAAAAAATGTCAAAAAGGCAACATAGAGGTGACAATTAGTCTAGGTGCATATTGGGGCATGGCAGATGGAAATGGGAAAAGGAATAAGTAAATTCTGTGAGGTGGAGAGTAGAGTACACATGTTGCCTAAAGTTATTAAAATTAAATAAATATAAAATGTGCACGCACACACACACACACACTTCTGTAGGCCAAATAAAACTTTTCAATAACCACGTTGCAATATCTAATTTAGCACAAAGTGTATTCTCCCTTAAACAAAGCAATTATGCACTTTTAATTTAAGATGATGTCCTTATATTGTGGCAATTTATAGCAATGAATTTTCTGTTGATTTTCTATTCTATCATGTAGTTAATATATGGTTATCTATCATATTAATATCTTCTCCCTGCCATTTACTGGAATATTTTAAGGAATGTTGTATGTTTGGACAAAATCAAGAGCTGTAAAGTTGCCTACATGAATTACTTATAGCTTAAATATTAAGCAGTGAAACAGAAACTGAATAATAGGACCTTATGGTCCAGTGAGCAGGGTAAGGAGAGGTCATAATGGATTCTCCAGAATTTGTGGTCAGGCTTATTTGGAATGTAGCATACATGAGAGTTGATAACCAAAGGGCATTACTTGGATGTCTTTTAGAATAAGTATATGCATGAATCTAATCAAATTTTAGCGCCCCTTTCTTAGCAGTATGATCTTTTCAAATTACTTAAACTGCTTTGGCAAGTTTCTTAAATGGCTTTGCACCAATACTGCGAGGGTCAGTGGACATTATTTAAAGTACTTAGCACAATTCTGGATACATAATAAGTGCTAAATAAATATTGCTTTCTGTTCATTTTTTATTAATATTACTATTATGCCTGTCGAAAGATCAGTGGGACAGGACGTATGACTATCCAGAGAGCACTTAGTAAAAGATAGAAATAATAGTAATAGCTGACATCTATTCAAGAATCACATTTTTCCAAGAACTGTACAAAGTGCATGAACTCATTTAATTCTTTCATCAATCCTACTCCATTTCCAATTGCACAGATGAAGAATCTGAGTCTGAGAGATGAAGCATCTTGCTCGAGGTCACACAGATAGGAAAGGCAGGCTGGCATTTAAACCCAAGGACTCTAGCATTAGAATCAGGCTCTTAACTATTATCCTATACTGTCTCTTGATAACAACAAAACCACCATCCCAGGTAGGAACCACATGAGTTAAAATGCCATGTAGGGCACATAGAAAAAGAATGGCAAAATATGGGTGAAAAAAAGAAGAGAACAGATTTATTTTCCTTAGCTACATCTGGCTTAAGGTTTACACCTATAAAGAGTGAAAGAGGAACTAGAAATTAAATACTACAACTGTGCTATATCAGAAGTATAAGTGCTAGTGTTAATGAGGCTATAATTTGTTTATGGCTAAATAGCCTGTATAGTTAGCTACATAAAGGTTTCATGTTATTGGGTGTGTTCTGCCACTATCAATTTATCTTTTCTTATTTTGTTTTTATAAATTTTTATAATGTCCTATTAAAATTTCCTTTTCCAATATTGATTTGATAACCTATAATATTGCACAGTACCTTACGATTTTAGTCATTATTCTGATGTTACACTGAAGAAATAATATTCTTTATTTATAAAATGCAGTCTTAATCTTACTCAGTACAGGATTTACTTACTGTTTTGTGTATGTTTTCTCCCAGGATTATTCTGCCCTTCCTTTTCCGACACACTCTTTTTTAAGAAAGAAAACAATTTCCTAAGTGTGCTCAGGTACAAATGCACACAGTGAACAAGCACACATAAAACACAACAAAAAGCAAAACAAAACACAATGTATTTAAGGAATATCTTATTTCTTTTGTTAATAGTATTCAATTTCAGTTTGGATCTGCAGAGTTAAATCATTTGCCTAATATTGTGGAGACTTTTATAATAAAACCACAGAAAAACTTGCATTATATAAATGATATTTAACCAATTTCTTTATATTTACTAACAACCACATTGAACAGATTGTTAGTAAATGTATTTCCTTCAAAGATAGAAATTTGAGCACAGACATCTATTAGCCAAAGGAACTAAGGAAATTTGGGGCTGAAACAGGATGCAATCCAAGTCCTTACATATCAGACCTATGACTCGTCTTCTCAAGGTGACAGGCACGAAAGCCACGATGGCATGCATCACCAGACCAGTCCATGAATACTTGAAGCAAAGCATTCTCTCCTGGTGCCACAAGGCTTTACAGAGCAGTTTTATCCATACTAAAATGAACAACAAAGGGAACGTGGGCTTGAGTCTCATGGGAGCCATGTTTTCTAATGTTTCCATTAGAAATAAACTCCACATTCAACTCCCTATAGCAACATTATTATGAACATGATTTTATGTGGATAAATTACTACTATATTTCAGCCACATAGTGAATTAAGTAGGCTTTTGTGGGATGCACTGTAGATATCATCACCTCATATACTGTTGCTATAATAGAAAAATTAATTGTGAACCCAAGAAAAATTTTTTAAAAAAATGATTAACATTGAAAATACACTTCAGTAAAATCTTACAAAGTAAAACTTCCATATGGCTGAATATTTAACAATCATTACTATCACTGCTTTGGGGCAAAAATGATATTTTATTCCCATAATTGTCCCATATAGGGATTTATTCACATAATTTGTCTATTAAATAGCTTCCCAATACGTTAAGTTGAAACATATGAAAATGCCAATATTTGACCATTTTGATCTATAAAAGTGGCAATTTCATACAGTGTAATTTAATACACAATTATACATTAGCTAACCCAAATTTCCATCCTTGTTATTACAAGTCTTTTCTCCATCTCCTGTTATATTAGGCTGGTGTAAAAGTAATTGTGGCTTTAGCATTGTTCAAATTTGATGTTTGATATTGGAATATATTCTTCAATAAATGTGATTATGTTGTATATCATTTTAATGTGCATTTCTCAGTTTATATTTTTGCTAATAACTTATCACTTGCTGTTTATTTTATATTTATTTTAGACTATAGAAACAATGTTAGACAAAAAGCAAATTTGAGCGATTTTCTTATTTGAGTTCCAAATGGGGCATAAAGCAGCAGAGACAACTGGCAATGTCAACAACACATTTGGCCCAGGAACTGCTAAGGAACGTACAGTGCAGTGGTGGTTCAAGAAGTTTTGCAAAGGAGATGAGAGCCTTGGAGATGAGAAGTGCAGTGGTCATTCATCAGAAGTTGACAGCGACCAACTGAGAGCAGTCATCGAAGCTGATCCTCTTAGAAGTACACAAGAAGTTGCCAAAGAACTAAAAGTTAATGATTCTACTGTCATTCCACATTTGAAGCACATTACAAAGGTGAAAAAGCTCAATAAGTGGGTGCCTCGTGAGCTGATCAAAAATCAAATAAATCTTCGTTTTGAAGTGTCGTCTTCTTGTATGCAACAACAACAAACCATTTCTCGATCAGATTGTGAGGTGCCATGCAAAGTGGATTTTATAGGACAACCAGCCATGACCACCTCAGTGGTTGGACTGAGAAGAAGTTCCAAAGCACTTCCCAAAGCCAAACTTGCACCAAAAAAATGTCATGATCAGTTTTTGGTGGTCTGCTGCCAGTTTGATCCACTACAGCTTTATGAATCCCAGCAAAACCAGTACATCTGAGAAGTATGCTCAGCAAATCGATGAAGATGCACTGAAAACAGCAACACCTGCAGCCGGCTTTGGTCAACAGAAAGGGCCCAATTCTCCATGACAATGCCCAACTGCACATCAGACAACCAACACTTCAAAAGTTGAATGAATAGGCTACGAAGTTTTGCCTCATCCACCATATTCACCTGACCTCTCTCCAACTGACTACCACTTCTTCAAGCATCTCACTTCCACAAGGAGCAGGAAGCAGAAAATGCTTTTCTGTGAAACCTCAAAGCACAGATTTTTAGACTACAGTAATAAACAAACTTATTTCTCGTTGGCAAAAATGTGTTGACTGTAATGGTTCTTATTTTAATTAATAAAGATGTGTTTGAGCCTAGTTATAATGATTTAAAATTCATGGTCCAAATGCACCAACCTAACTATATGCAGTCAAATTATCCTATTTTGAACATTTTGGTTAATTTTATTTTTATTCAACCAGTATTTATTTATCATCTTCTATAAGCCAGACACATTTTCTTTATTTGGTGTCATAAAAGTAATGGACATTTATAGCAGACATTGCACAAAATAATGATTTAAATAATAAAAGTTATAAACAATTGCAGAAATAGTAACAATTTTGTAATTTGCTTCTTATTTTAGAAGTATATATGTTTAAAAATAGGATAACAGCAAGTATGCATTTATAATTTTTAGATATTTGTATTGTATGTGTTTAAAGGATACAGTCTCTTTCCTGTGCTATTAACTACTCTCAGCATACACATATTTCAATGGCTGATAGCATCCCATGGTATGGCTATAACATCATCTAATTCTACTCCAGCTTATGGATAGTTAGGCTGAATCTAATTTCTCACTTTCTTAAACATGATTGTATAAGTATTCCTGCTTATTAAATTTGCATGCATCTTTGATTCCAACCATAAGACAATATGTTCTTACAAATGGACTTTCTGGGTTTAAGAGTAGGCCCATTTTAAATTTTTTTTCAAATTAGAAATATATTCTATGTTAGTTTAAAGGACATATTCAATGAAAAAAACTGCAGGCATTACAGAAGCCAACAGAGCCAAAATGAACATGTATCCACTTCTCAGGACAAACCACTGTTGATACTTTGGCGTATCTATGCCTACATATATATGAGGACCAGACCTCAATAGCTAATGTGTAATAAAGAGGTTACATTTGTTTTCACATTTTGTTATTGCATTTGATTTCATTTTAAACTCAACTTTGGGATAAGCTATACATAAATAAGATACAACTATTTAAACTAGGAAGTTACACTAATTTTGAAAAATGTATACATCTGTGTTATAATCACCACAATCAAGAACAGAATATTTTGAACACTCTAAAAGATTTTCTTCTGCCCATTTCTAGTCAGTCTTAACTTATTTAGGGCCCCAAACAACTCATTCATCAACTTTCTATAACTATTTACTAGATTTGTCTATACTTCCCTTTTAGATAAATGGATCTGTACAGTTTACTCTATGTATGCTTTTGCATCTGCCTGTTTTTACTTTGCATAATATTTTTGAGAATACATTTTGATTAGGGTAAAATTTAAACTTCATTACTTCTTTATTGCTGAGTACTGTAGCATTAAATTAATATGATAGGCAGAATAATGCCCCCCACACATGTCCATGTCTCAGTTCCTAGAACTTGTTAAATGTAACTTACATGGATGAAGGGACTTTGCAGACGTAATTAAAGTAAGGGCTTCGAGATGGGGAGATTATCCTAGATTAACCATGTGAACTCAATATGATCACTTGTTGTGATGGGTAACTTTATATATCAGTTTGGCTAGGTTATGATGCCTGGTTTATTTAGTTAAACACTAGTCTGGATGTTACTGTGAAGTATTTTAGATATGTGACTAGCATTTGCAATCAGTTAACTTTAAGTAAAGCAGGTTACCCTCTATAATGAAGGTGGACTTCATCCAATCAATTAAAGGTTTTAAGAGCAAAGACTGATATTTCCTGAGAAAGAAGAAATTCTACCTCAAGATTTCAACATATAAATTATGCCTGAGTTTCCAGCTGTTGTCTAGCCCTGTAGATTTCAGAATTGCCAACAGGCTCTAAAATCTTATAAGGCAACACCTTAAAATAAATCTTTTTCTCTTTCTCTTGGTGTACACACACATACGCATATATTTTGTTTCTCTGGTGAACTCTTACTGACACACATAAATGTGTGATCAGAGGGACGTGTGACTACAGAAGAATAATCAGAGAGATACAACATCACTCAATTTGAAAGATGTAGGAAAGAGTCCATGAGCCAAGGAATGTGGGCAGCCTCTAGAACCTGGAAGAGGCAAAGAAATATATTCTCACCTCCAGAAATAAATGAGGCCTGCTGACACCCTGTTTTCAGTACTGTGAGACATATTTTGGACTTCTGACCTCAGAACATTAAGGTGATAAATTTATGTTGTTTGAGTTGCTAAATTGGTGGTGGTTAGTTATAGCATGATAATTTGTGAATAACACATTTATCTGTTATCTAATAATTTATTCTTGATGAAGTTGCTATAAACATTAGCGTACAACTCTTTGTATGAATGTGTATTTTTATTTCTCTTGAGTGAATTTATGGAAAACCAGAATCACCAATTTCTATGGTGAGTGTTTAAAATTAGTCTATAGGGAACTACTAAAGAATCCACAAAAGTGGTTGTAGCATTTTACAATCCCCCCAAAATAAATGAGAGCTTCAATTGCCTCACATTCTCAGAAACACTTGGTCTTTATCAGCCTTTTTAAATATTAGGCATTTTAATAAGTGTAAAGTATCTCAGTTTTCAACAGCTTCATTGAGATATTCACATTCCTTAAAACTTGCTCATTTGAAATGTACAATTTAATTTTTTTGTATGTTCACAAAGATGTACAACCATCACCACAATCTATTTTAGAGCATTTTCATCACTCCAAGAAGAAGTCTGTACCTATTAGCAGGTGTTCCAATTTTGCCCCAAATATTCCCTACCACCACCACCCAGCCATAGACTATGACTAATCAATTTTTGTTTGTATAGATTCATTTATTCTGGATATTTCATATAAATGGAATTGTGCAATATGTTTCTATGGCTTAATGTGTCCCCTAAAAGCTCATGTGTTAGAAATATAATTCCCAATAGGATTATATCTAGAGAGAGTTTTTAGGAGGTAATTAAGATTAAATGAGGTCATAAGGGCAGAGTCCTAAATCAATAGAACTGGTCTTATAAAAAGACCAAAAAAGAGCCCTCTGACATGTTTGATCTGTCCAGGCATGTGATACACTCTTCTAATTTATAACACAGTAAGAAGACCCTTACCAGATGCAGCCCCTTGATTTTGGAGTTCTTAGTCTCCAGACCTGTAAAAAGTAAATTTATTTTCTTTATAAATTACACAGTCTCAGGTATTCTATTAAAGCAATAGAAAACTGATTTGTTTCTTTCATTTAGAATAATGTTTTTAATTTTTATCCCTATTATAACATATCATTACTTTATTCCTTTTTATTGTTTAATAACATTCTATTATATGAATATACCATGTTTTTAACGATTCATTAGTTGATAGATATTTGGATTGTTTCCAATTTTTTATTGTTATGAAAAATTCTGCTGTGAATATTTGTCAACAAATTTTTGCATGGAAGTATGTTTTCATTATTCTTGGATGTATGCTAGCAGTGGAATTTCTACTATGTATGGTAACTCTATGTTTGCCTTTTTAAGTAACTGCCAGACTGTTTTGAAAAGAGACTGCATCATGTCACATTTTACCGGCAATGAATGAAGGTTCCAAATTATCCATATCCTTGCCAATATTTGTTATTACATATATTTTGTATTATAGCTATCCTACTGGGTGTGAAGCAGTATCTTATGATATTCATTTATATTTCCCTATTCACTAATGATGTGCAGTTATTTTTTCATGTGCTTATTTGCCATTTATATAACTTATTTGAGGAAATTTGTTTCAATCCTTTATCCATATTTTAGCTGGGTTATTTGTATTATTGTTGAGTTGCAAAAGTTATTTCTTTATTCTGGCTATAAGTTGTTTGCCACATATTATTTGCAAATGTTTTCTACCATTCATTAGGTTGTATTTTCACTTTTCCCACTATGTTCTTTGAAGCACACAATAAGTTTTAAATTATTTTGATAGTGAATTTATTAAAAATATTTTTATTATTTTTGTTTTGGTTTTTAAGAGACAGGGTCTCTCTGTGTCACCCAGGCTGGAGTGCAGTGTTGTGATCATAGCTCACAGAAGGCTTGAATTCCTCAGCTCAAGTGATCCTCCTGCCTCATTCTTCTGAGTAACTAGAACTACAGGTGCACAACCATGCTTGGCTAATTTTCTTTCTTTCTTTTCTTTTTTTTTTATTTGTAGAGACAAGGTCTTGCTATGTTGCCCATGCTGGTCTCAAACTCTGGCCTTATTCAGTCCTCTCACCTTGGCCTTCCAAAGCACTGGGATTTACAGGCATGAGACACTGTGCCCAGCCTTTGCCCAGTCTTTGGTGGTTAATTTTATTTGTCAGCTGGCCAAGGCTAGAGGATGCCCAGATATCTGGTTAAAGATTATTTGTGGGTATATCTGTGACAACATTTCCAAAAATGATTAGCATCTGAATTGGTGAACTGAGTAAAGCAAATGGCACTTCCCTACATGAGTGAACGTCATCCAATCTGTTAAAGGAGTTTGAATGGAATAAAAAGGCTGAGGAAGGTTTAATTCTCTGTCTAAGCCTGACTGCTTCACAGGGGACATCTATCTCCTGCCCTTGGTGCTCCTGGTTCTCAGGCTTCAGACTCAGATGGTAATCTACACCAACAGGTCTCCAGCTCTCAGATATTTGAACTAGATATACCACCAGTTTCCCCAGGTTGCCAGCTTGCCAAGAGCAGATCACAGAACTTCTCGACCTTCATAATTGCATGAGCCAATAATTTATAATAAATTTCTTTTCTCTCTCCCCCTCTCTCTCTCTCTCTCTCTCTCTCTCTCTCTCTCTCACACACACACACACACACACATACAGACACACACAGTTTCTGTTTTTCTGGAGAATCCTGACTACTACAATTACAATAAGGTAAAATTTATCTCTTTTTCTGTGTAACTTGTGCTTTTCATGTAATATCTCTGCCATGAAGATTTCCTGGTATATAATTTTTTATGAGTTTTATAATTTTAGTTCCTACATTTAGGTCTATGATATATTTTTCAGTTAATTTTGGTGTGTATAAGGAAGGAGTCCAACTTAATTCTTTTGTAGGTGGAAAACCAGTTGTTCCAGTACCATTTGTCAAAAAGTTTATTCCTACAAAATTGAATTGCTTTGGCACCCTTTCAAAAATCAATTGACTGTAAATATCATGGTTTATATTTAGAGTCTCAATCCCTTTCCGTTTATCTATGTGTCTATCTGTATACCATTACCAAATTGTCTTGATTACTGTAGTTTTGTGGTAAATTTGGAAGTCAGAAAGTATGAGCTTTCCAACTTGGTTCTTTGTTTTAAAGGTTGTTCTGACTAATTTGGTCCTTGGAATTTCAATATGAATTTCATTATCACACTGTCATTTCCTTAAAAAAAGATGGAATTTGATAGAAATTGTCTTCAATCTATATATTAATTTAGGAGGAATTAACACCTAAAAATATTGTCTTCTGAAAATTATACATGGACTATTTTTCCATATATTTATTTAGGTCTTCTTTAATATCTTTCAACAATATTTTATTGTTTTCAGACCAAATATTGGACTCCTTTGCTAATTTCTTTCTATTTTATTTCTTCATGTTATTGTAAATGGAACTGATTTCCTATTTTCATTTTTGGATTATTCACTGCTAGTTTATAAGCACAAATGATTTCCATATACTCATACTCTAATAACTCACTGAACTTGTTTATTAGTTCTAATAGTTTTTATTGGATTCCTTGGGATTTTCTGTATATAAAATCATTTCATCTACAAAGAGATGGTTTTACTATTTCCTTCCAAATGTGGATCACTTTTATGTCTTTATCTTGCCTAATTGTTCTGACTAGAATTTCTAGTACAATGATGAATAAAATATACGAGTGGGCACCATTGTCTTGCTCCTGAACATAAGTAGGTATCAGTCTTTTGCCATTAACTATATTAGCTATGGTTTTCTTGGTAGAGTCACTTTATCAGGATGAGGAAACTCCCTTATATTTCTAGTTTTTAAATGTTTTTATAATAAAAGGATGTTGAATTTTTTCAAATTCTTTTTCTAAATATAATAACATGATTGTGTGTTTTGTTTCATTTGTTCTATTAATATGGTATCTTATATTGTTTGATTTCAAGATATTAAACAAAACTTTCATTCTAGTGATAAAATCTATTTGGTCATAGTGTATGACTATCCTTTCTATATAACACCATATATGGTTTCCTTCATGGGTGGGGAACCTGCGGCCATGGGGCCACATATGGCCTTCTGGATCCTTGAGTGTGACCTTTTAACTGAATCCAAATTTTACAGAACTAATCCTTTTATTAAAAACAGCAGAGAAAGATGAAACTTTTCTTGCCTCCTTTGGTACTTAGAGAATTACAATCTTGCAATAAGAAGGCCATTATTATAATGTATTTTTCCGGTTTTGATATCAGAGTAACATTGATCTCATTAGATGAGTTGGTAAGTGTTCCCTCCTCTTCTGTTTTTTTTTTTTGTTTTTTGGAAGAGTTTGTGATTGATTAATGCTAGTTATTTCTTAAATATTTGGTAAAATTTGCCAGTGAAGCTGTCTGAAACAGGCTTTTCTTTGTAGGAAGTTTCTTGCTTATTAATTCAATCTCCTTACTCCTTTTAGATCTATTCAGATTTTCTAATTTTCCTTGAGTCAGTTTCAGTAGTCCATGTCCTTCCAGGAATTTGTCCATATCATCTATGTTAACTAATCTGTTGTAAAGTTGTTCATAGTATTCCCTTATTTCTGTACGAGTACTACTAATGTCCTCTCTTTCATACCTGACGTTAGTAATTTGAGTCTTTTCTCCTTTATGTCTTTATGGCTAAATGTTTGTCAATTTTGTTTGTGTTTTCAGAGAACTAACTTTTGGTCTTGTTCATTTTCTCCATTGTTTTTCTAATCTCCATTTCATTTGAGTCTGCCTTATTTTTAAATTATTTTCTTTTTTCTTCCTGCTGTGCTTTTAGTTTCACTTTCTTTCTCAAGTTTGTTAGGGTAAAATGGTAGGCCGTTGATTAAAGATCTTTATTCTTTTCAAGTATAGGTGTTTAATGCTTTAATTTCCCTCTAAGCACTGCTCTGTGTCTTACAGTTCTGGCATGTTGCATGTTAGCTTTCATCCATCTCAAATTTATTTCCTAATTTCCTTTTTGTGACCCATTGATTATTATTTAGGAGTGTATTGCTGAATTTCCACTTATGTGTGAATTTTTCAATGTTTCTTCTATTACTGATTTCAGATTTAATTATGTTGTGTTTAGAGAACATACTTTGTTTGATTTCAATCATTTAAAACCCATTGAGGCTCATTTTATGACCTAGCATAGGGTCTCTCCTAGAAAATCTTCCACGTGCTCTTGAAAAGAATGTGTACCATCTTGCTTTCTGGTACAGTCTTCTATAGATATCTGTTAGTGATGCTAAGTCTCCAGTATCTTTTTGATCTTTTTAGTTGCTTTGTGCACTATTGAAAGTACGGTATTAAAGACTAAGTGTTATTGTTGAATTGTATATTCCTCCCTTCATTCTATTAGTTTTGCTTCATTATACTTTGAGAGCTCTCTTTTTAGATTCATGTGTGTTTATAATTGTTATACATTTCTAGTGGATTGACTCTCTACTGTTATAAAATATCTCGCTTTACCACTACTTCGTTTTTTATTTTTGCTGTCTAGTTTGTGTTATTTTAGTATAGCCACTCCAACTTTGATATGATTGCTATTCGCATAAATATTTTTTTCATCTTTTTGCTCTCAACATATTTGTGTTTTTAAACCAAAAGTGTGTCTCCTGTAGACAAAATATAGTTGGACCTTGTCTTTGATAATCCAGTGTGTCAGTCTCTGTCTTTGATTGGGTTGCTTAATCCATTCACATTTCATGTTATTATTGATATCATTGGACTTACCTTTGCCATTTACTTTTCATTTTCTTTATATCTCATGCCTTTTTTATTCCTATTTTCCTTTATACTTTCTTTTCAACTGAGGGACTATTTTATAGTGTAACATTCTAATCCCTTTAATGATTTCCCTAATAAAATTGTGTCAGTTTTAATAACTGCCCTAGAGCATACCATATTTATCTTCACTTATCAGGATCCATTTCAAATTTATACCATATTAATTCCAGTGAGCTATAGAAATCTTACTGCTGTATAACTTCATTTCCTTTTCCCCCTATTTGTGCTATATATTTTATACATATTGTACCTATATATGTTAAACTCAATAATATAGCTCTATAATTATTATCGTATGTAATTCTGTGTCTTTTAAAGAAAATGAGATAGAAAATAACAATAATATATTACCAAGATGGTTATATTTATCTTTTTATTTGCCATCTCTGATTGTTTACATATACTTCTGTGGATTGAAGTTAACCATTTGTTGTCATTTCCTTATTCTAGTATAGCTTTGTTCCCACCCCCTCTTTTGTCCTGTTGTATAATGCAATTACATACACATTGTTTTATACAATTGCTTTTTAATTAGTTAAGAAGAAAGGAGAATAAATATACAATTATAATGTCTTTTTTAATGACTTACTAATTACCTTTACCAGTGCTTTTATTTTTTCATGTGGACTCAGATTACTTTCTGGTATTATTTGCTTTCAGTTTGAAAAAGTTCCTTAAATATATCTTGTAAAGCAGTCTGCTAGAAACAAAGTCATTCTCTCTCTTTCTCTCTCCCCTCCCCTTACAGTCTAGGCATGTCTTTATTTTGCTTTTATTTCTATTAATTAGACATTTTATTGTGAATTTATTGCAGATCCATATGCAGTTGTAAGAAATGAAACAGAGAGATTTTGTGTTTCCTTTACCCAGTTTCATCTAATGGTAGCATCTTTCAAAACTATAGTATGATATCAAAATAGACAAAACACAGAATAGTTCTTTCATCATTAGATTTTCTCATGTTGTCCTCTTATAGCCACTTATCTCCACCTCCTCCTTAAGGCCTTACAAATACTAATCTCTTATTCGGTTCCTATAATTTTGTCATTTCAAGTATGTTATATAAATGAAATCACACAGTCTGTAACCTTTTGAGAATATTTTTGACATTGACCTTTTTCCCACAGCAAAGTTCTCTGCAGTTTATTTCAGATTGTTGTCTATATAAGTAGTCATATCTTTTATTTTATAATTTGAATAGTATTCCATGATACGGATGCGCCATAGTTTGTTTAACCATTTGTAGTTGAAGGACATCTCAATTGTTTCCAGTTTTTGACTATTACAAATAAAGCTTCTATAAACATTTGCATACAGGTTTTCATGTGAAGATGTAGCATTTTTTTGGCTAAATGCTCAGACGTCCAATTGCTGGGTTCTTTGAGAGTTTCATCTATAGTACATTAAAAATTTTCCAGGTGGTGGTGCCAATATATATCCCCACCAGCACACAATATAAGTGATCTAATCTCTCCCCCATTCTTATCAGCATTTTATGGTGTCATATTTTTGCTTTAGCAATTCTGATAGGTGGTAGTGACATCTGATTGTAGTTTTAATTTGCCTTTCCATAATGACTAATGAATGGTGTTGAAAATCTTTTCATGTGTTTGTTTGACATCTGTAACTTCCATCCCTCCCTTGATACTTCTGAATTAAAATTCTTCTTTTACCTACTTTCTCAGGAACATTTCTTTCATATTCAGATATTAACAGGAGGAATTGACAAGTGAATGTTATATTTTCTAGTTTCTATTGCTGCTTTTGTTTACTTTTAAAATTTGATTAAAAATATATTGATAATTTCAATGATAATATTGGAGTTCGCACAAATAAAATACATCCTTGGTTATCTCTTGCCAAATGTGACCAGAATATAAGAGAAAGGGGCTGAGGGATGTGTTGGGGTGGGGGAGGAGAGAGAGAAGAAATTTCTACTTTAATAAAAGATGAAAAAAGATCAGCAATAACAAATGAGCAATTCTATAAGTAAAACTGATATCCAGGGACCTCTGATACCATCAAAGCCATATAGCAGGTGTTTCCAGGTAGGATTCGGCTTGGTCATATAGGGTGAAAATAGAACACATAAGAAGTGAAACCTTCTCAGTGTTCATTTTTATATCTCTTGTGCCTCATGTCAAAGATTATTTGACTTCAAAACAAAAGAAAAATCCCAAAGAGAAACATTTTACCCATAAGGAACACCAAGAAAAATGCAGTTTAACAAGGAGTGGCAAATCCCTTTTGTCATGTAAAGAGTGTCTTCAACAAAATAAATAAAGCAAACAATCAAAGCCATGTTTGACCCCAATTATAATGACTATCTGGGTAGCTGTTTTGTTTTGCATATCTCAATTCAATCTCACATTATCCCAAGGCACATAACAGATTTGGATACAATCATAAAACATTCACACCTAAAAAATAATCTCTCCAGAACTTGTCTTCAGTGATTTTCAGGTCATAGACCCCTGTGAGAATCTATAAGAACAATGGAGTTTTATTCCACAAAAAAAAATTGCTTACAATTTCAGGAATTTCAGATCTCTCCTGTAGTCCAAAACTTGTTCTACAGAAATTTTTTTTATAGTAAAGAATAAGGAAATTTGCTGTTCCCTGTGCTCTTATAACTATATTTTCTTTGTTTTATTTTTAAATGGGTGAACAAGGCATAAAGATTTTTCACTTTACCATGATGAGATTTCTTCACAGTGATGTTCAGAGATTACTTAACAATGATGTTCAGATTTTATTGGTTGTCATTGTCATTCTCAAACCTAGACCATCTTGTATTTTCCCCAATATATGTCTTTAGTGGGCATTCTACTGATTTGGTTCATGTTCGCTTTATTTAAATCCTGACTATAAAGCAAAAGTAGAAAAGGAAAAAGAATATTAAAAATTAGGTCTAAACTAATCCCCACAGCCCAGTTCAGCATTCCTCATGCTAATAATCTGAGATATTTTAAAGACTTCAACCTGAGAGAATAGTGTGCCTCTTAGATTTGATTCTTGTAGAATTGACCTGATATCAGTTTGAATCTAATAATCTGCCTGAGCCTTCTTCCTGTCAAAGACTATGATACTGAATTGTAGGGCTTCAAATTTTAGAGGGACTTTATGTGAATCTCATTTAAGGCCATCGCAAGAATTCACAGACCTAAATTGATTATATTATTTTCTTTAATTATATTTTTCACTTCTATCTACCAAACACTTTATTCACCTTCATTGTTATTACTGTCTTGTGGTCTGTGATTATCTCAAACCTACTTAGTGTCTTTCAGATTAAGTTTAAAAACCTCAATATGATTATTACATCTTTCAAAACTTTCTAATTTCTTTATTTTCAGGTTCCTGTTTCCCTCTTAAAATACAACTAAGGGAACATAGGGCTGCCCCATGTCTTGCTCTATTAAGAAAGTAACAACATCAATGACTTTAAAATTATAATTATGGTGCTGGTCAACTTCTTCCAATATAAGACTCTTTATATAATTTGTATAATGTACATTAGTCTTGTTCTTGAAGAAATATATATCATCCTCACATAGAATATAACAATAGGTGGGAAGAACATTCTCTCACCTCATAGCTATAGGTCTTCTTACCAATTATGATATCAACTCTCTGAGAATGACCTAAAATTAAAGTCAGTCAGATGAAATTCTCCAACTGAACAATGGGTAGCAAACATTTAGATATTATTTTTATATTAACTAACTGGTCTGGTTCACTAAATACCATATAAAATTTTTTCTTACTTTGAACACAAACAAAAGGGTGTACAGTATTTATTCATAGAAAGCCCATGTCTGCATCCCCATTAAAGCAAAGGTGAAAGTTATATAAATAATATGGGTTTAGATGTTTATTGGTCAGAACTATTTTATGTGAATGTGGTAAGTTTAAAATGGCTTCATTGCCGAAACTAAAAGTAAATAGAAGAAACAAGTCTAGTAAACTTGAGAAGATTTTTTTATTTTTTTTATTTTTTGGTAAGGGAGAGGTTAATTGCACCTAAAATATCTTCTCCAGAAACTGTATGCTTCTGTACTAGACTGTAATATCTTTGAGGGGAGTCTGTCAGATTTATCTTTGTATCTTCCGGAGCGCCTAGCGTAGGGCCTTGCACATAATAGGTGCCCAATAAATACTAATGAATGAAAAAAATGGCTTTGGCAAAATATAAACAAATATATGAACAAATAAAAGTGAAATGTATACATTTTGTCTCAAATAACTTAAAAGTTCCATTAAAGAGAAACCTTAGACTTACATGACTAGGTATAGGAGCACAAACAGCATCATCATGTCTCAGTCTTTCTCCTTCCAACTTTGGCTATGTGTTTATGTTTGTTCTATTTTCAGGTGAGTTTTCTTCTATTTGGCAAATATGTCCAGTGGTAGCCCCAGAATAAATTCACTACTTCTAGAAATGGCTAATAGCAAAAAATAAAATGATGCAAATGATCTCAAGTAATGCAAACACACACACAGGTGCGCTCGCACACTACCTACACACAAAAACTAGCAACTCAGAATTGGGCTGCATTTAGGTTGTATGCTTACCTTTGGAGTTATAAGGACAGAGGAAATTCCAATAGAACAGTATCCATTGAAATTTCTAACTGGGAGATTACCCAAGAAAAGTTAAGATCCTATTAATAAAAGAAGATGCAAACAGAGAAAATAATAGATATTGAGAATTGTTTTACAATCCCTAGGTGTTTACTGTTCATACATTATTCACTTCTTAAACTATACACTTAGATATAATGAAGTAATCTCAGTTTCTTAAATATGTCATGTTCTCTCTCTTTTTTAAGAGACAGATTCACACTCTGTCACCCAGGCTGGAGGGCAGTGGTGTGATCATAGTTCACTGCAGCCTCAAACTCTTGGGCTCAAGCAATCCTCCTGCCTCAGCCTCCAGAGTAGTTAGTACTACAGGCACATGCCACCACATCCAGCTAATGTTTAAAAAATGTTTTTTGTAGGAGTGGGGTCTCACCATGTTGCCCAGGCTAATCTTAAACTCCTGGCCTCCAGTGATTTTCCCACCATGGCTTTCAAAGTGCTAAGATTACAGACTCATGTTCTCTTTTATCCCTGAAATATTGAACATTTTATGTTCTGCACCTAAAATGTGATCTCCATCTCTTTTTCTTCGTCTAGTTAAACCTTAGATCATTTTTATATATTAGTTTATTAGTTTAGACATAGTTTTCTTGAATCCACTTGTATTATGTACTTAACCCCATTTTCTATCTTCCATACTAGACTCTAGGCACTGGAAGGCAAAAGCAAAATATCGTAAAAAAAAAAAAAATCTATTACTTATCACAGTGCCTGGCCATGGAATATACTCAATAAATATTTGTTGAATGGTGAAGAAGCTTTTCTTGTATAAAATGAAGCCACATATTTCTCAAGTGCAAACTTAAAGGTAGAAACTTAAATAACAATAGACAGGACCCAAAGAATAAAGAAAAAAAGGAATGCTATTTTTAAGCTCATTACCTTGATGATAAAGATATGTCGGTGTGTGGAAGGGAGCGGAGGTTTATTAGCAAATTTTATTTTTTAGAGCAGTTAGAGACTCACAGCGAAATTAAGAAGAAGGTACAGAAATTTCTCATATACCTTCCTGCCACCACACACACATAGTGCCCCCAATAGTGCCCCACACACATAGTGCCCCCATCCCTCCCTAGAGTGTTGCATCTCTTACAGCTGATGAACTTACATGGACACACCATACTCACCCAGAGTCCGTAGTTTACATTAGGGTTCAGTCTTGATGTGCACATTCCATGAGTCTAGACAAATGTATCATGACATATAGTCACCATTATAGTATCATACAGAACAGTTTCACTACCATAAGCATCTTCTGTGCCCTGCCTATTCACCTTTCTCTCTCCCCTTTCCTGTGGTACTCCTGATCTTTTCACTGTCACCACAGTTTTGCCTTTTCCATAAAGTCACATAATTGGAATCATATGATATGTAGCCTTTTCAGATTAGCTTCTTCCATGTAGTAACATGCGCTTAAGTTTCCTCCATTTCTTGATACCTCATTATTTTTTTAGTGCTGAATAATATTCTATTGTCTGGATGTATCACAGGTTATCCATTCACCTACTGAAGGGCATCTTGGTTTGTTTCCAAGTTTTGCCACTTATTGATAAAGCTGTTATAGGCATCTATGTGTAGGTTTTTGTGTGAATATAAGTTTTGAACTCTTTTGGTTAAATTAAAATTGTTTTATTCATATATTCATATGGTTAAAGTATGTTTAATCTTGTAAGAAGCTGCTGAACTATCTTCTAAAGCGGCTATACCATTTTACGTTCCCACCAGCAATGAATGGATGTTCCTAACATGCCAATTCCTTGCCCCCATTTGGTGTCGTCAGTGTTTTGGATTTTGTCCATTCTAATAGATGTAGAATGGTGTCTCATTATTATTTTAATATGTAAATTTCCCTAATGACACATGTTGTGGAATATCTTTTCATATACTTATTTGCCATATGTATATATTTTTTGGTGAGGATTTGTGTTTTTCATACATAAATTATCCTCAAGAATTTTTAATCCCTCATCTAGTATTATAATTTTGTGAAAATTTCCTTTTATAAATTTATTGCATTTGTAATTATCTTAATATCTCTTTCATCACTAGACTATAAGCTGTATAAGGGCAGAGATGTTGCCTTCCTTAACCATTACTATTAATAATATGCAACACCCTGATGAGTGCTCAAAACAGTAGTAGATAATAAATATTTTAATGAATAAATTAATAAATCATTGAGTAACTGTTAAGCTACCAGAAAAATGGCCTTCTTCCTTATGATTCTTGTACACAGGGAGGGGCCTTAAGTGAATGGAACAGTCAATGACTCTTGGAATCACTCTTATGTCAAAGGTAGAGCCATTTTCTGAGCACAAGAGTCAGGTGAAAGACAAAAACACAGCTATTTCAATACATTATCAATAATAATCATGAATGCATAGGGATACCTTCCAGATAATTTAGATCTCTGTAATAAAAATATTTTTCACCAAAGACACAGCTATCACTTCTTATAAACCACAATATAACACTCAAACCCAACCACAAACACACACACACGCACACACAATGAATTTGCCTGAGAAACAAATGTAAATATAGTTGATCCTTGAACAACATTGGCACCCTGCATAGTCAAAAATCTGCATAGAACTTTAGACTCTCCAAAAACGTAACTACTAGTAGCCTACTGTTGACCAGAAGACTTACCGATAACAAAAACAGTCAATTATTATAACACATATCTTATATGTTATAGGCATTATCTATTGTATTCTTATAATGAAGTAAGCTAGAGAAAAGAAAATATTATTAATAAAATCATAAGGAAGAGAAAATATATTTACTATTCCTTAAGTGGAAGTGGATCATCATAAATGTCTTCATTCTCCTGGTCTTCACATTGAATAGGAGAAGGAAGAGGGGCTGTTCTAGCTGTTTCAGGGGTGGCAGAGGCTGAAGAGGTAGAGGAGGAAGAAGGGGAGGGGGGAGAGGCAGGCATACTTGGTGTAACTTTTATGAAGAAAAATTCACATAAAAGTGTATCCACACAGTTCAAACCTATATTGTTCAAGGGTCAAATGTACAGTCATCACTCAGAATCTGTGAGAGATTGATAACAAGACCTCAATGGATATCAAAATCCTCAAGTCCCTTATGTAAAATGGCATAGTATTTTCACATAACCTATGCACACCCTCCCATATACTTTAAATCCTCTCTAGATTACTTATACCTAATGCAATGTAAACAATAAATAGTTGTCATACTGTATTTCTTTTTTATTTGTATTATTTCTTATAGTTGATTTCTTTATTCTGAATATTTTCCATCAGCTGTTGGTTTTCCACTAGGGGATACAGAGGCCTGACTGTATATATGGACTTCACTATTGAAATTAATTTCAGTCCAGTTATCCCATAAAGAAGTGATAAAATATGTTTGGTAGAACTCTGAAGTGTAGCCATCTGGCCCTGGACTTTTCCGTTT
>VBSM01003204.1:46735273-46783434 GCA_008086735.1 Cheirogaleus medius | reverse complement strand
CCCTGTTGATTTTCCTAAGTTCTATATAAATCTTTTTAAAAATGTAATTTGAATCTCTATGTTAATATCTGTTTCTGCTGGCACTATTTACATCATCATTGTTTTATGCTTAGATTTTTTAATTATTTAAAAAGCAGTCTCTCTGACTCTCAGCTTGCCTTTCATTAGTGAAATTAAAATAAAGTTCTTACCTAATTAATCTTCTGAGGACATTGCTTTGTGTATAAGCAGCTATGCCCCCAAATCATTCATGTAAAAAATGCTAAAGGAAAAATCTTTCCTATACCTATTTTTTAGTACTTTTTGACAAAAATAGTTCACAAAGAGTGTTTTTAAAAAATCCAAGACATTGTTTATTACCATTTTTGTCTCCTTGAAATATTTTTAATTTCATCTTAACTTCTTAGAACATAGCATTTTTTTCAAAGTCCAATCCAGTTGTTAAGTCTTCCATAACACCTTTCTGTAAGTACCAAACTTTAGTGATTACATCACCATCTGTGATATAACATACCAACTCTTTAGCATGGTCTACTAAACTCTTACTCAATATAAAGTGCACAGTTTGATCGACATTTCCAAGAAACCAATATAAAAAGAAAACACAGTTAAATGTTTCTCATAGCTTATGAGCTGAAGCTAACCATTGTTCAGGAGGAGGAGGAGGCCAAGTCAGCCTCTGGGGAGAAGATGAAATCAACATCCTAATGTAAATAATGCTCTCATTTTCAAAAAAGGAAACTAAGAGTTTTCTCTCAGATGTTCTGTTTCTAATGCAATGTCAAAAACTTTATAAGATTTATAATTGTAAAGCCTAGAACTTTGTTCAGAAATAAAGGTCTTTTTTAAAATAGAAAATAATATCTCTTTTAAGAAAAAAAGCCAGGGATAATCCACAAATCTACATAAATCATGATTAAATACAGCTATATTGAAGCACTGTAAATCTTATTCACACAAAAGATATAATAGCACCTAATTCCTTGGAGTTACCTATAAGTCATTAAGTTGCACAAAAGGACTCCTCAAATATGGAGCTTGTAAAAAGTTTCTTTAAAATAGAACACACACACACACATGCACACACACACACACGCATTTTTCTCCCCAAAGTTTTTTTTTTTTTCTCTATTTGGAAATAAATTTTTTTCTCCAAATATTTTCTATTTAGATAGATACAGAGATTACCATAACTTCAAAGCAATTTTTTCAGCTAATCAGGGCTGCTGATATCATCTGAATCATTAGTAGCAAAGTACTTAAACAGGTATTATATGAAAGTTCCATATCAGATCCCTGCAAACAACTCAGAGATGGAAATAATGAAAATTCTTGGAATTTTAATTCCAAAGAATATAAATTTATGAAATTAATAATATATCTGAATTTCCAAAAATGCATACTAGAAATTATATTTTTGAAATAATAATTTCAATGTTATAAAAGAGATCTAATAGATAGTTTTAAAATATGAGTTTTATTTGTATTATAGAGCCTTGATTTTATAATGCACTGAAATATTTGTGTACTGTCAATTTTCAGATACTTCTACCTAAAATGAGAAAAAGAGCATTTGCTTATAGTCATTCTTTTGTTAGCTAAGAAAATTATTTTTCCACACTAGCCTCACTTGGTCTAATGCAGATTTGAGCTAATAAATGAGTCTGAGAGTGTGCATTTTAGATTAAGCCTTGGCACAGCGTTATATTCAACTGTGCCTTGGGTTTATGGATTGCAAATATTTCTGCTATAGCTACGGACACAAGTAATGGATAAAAGAGTAAGGGCTAAATGTGGAGAAGGAGTGGGCTCTATCTTAAAGGAATATGAATGACCTGCTAAGAAGCTAGGACTTTACTCTGAAAGTCATTCAAAGTTTCTGAATAGAATAGTGTGACCAAACATTGCTGTCCTATGACAGTACTCCTCTGTATCTGCTCAGAGAGAGATTTTAAAGATAATTCTCATAGCAGGAGAGCTCTCTTTTCTTGGGGATGGGTATATACAAACATAATGAGTGAGATGTGCAATATTTGGGGGATGGTCATGCTTGAGGCTCTGCCTCGAGGGGGGAGGGGGGCATGGGCACTATACGTAACCATAATATTTGTACCCCCATAATATGCTGAAATAAAAAAATGGAATAGAATAAAATAAAAAATAAAATATTAGCATTAAAAAAAACAAGGCATAAATAGTGAAGCTTCATTCTTTGCCATTTCCATAGAAAACACTGTCAAATTTTTGAGAGTAAAGGAACTGTCACATTCAGCCATGTCATTCTATAAGTACTTGGTTTTGACAAGAAGGTACATATGAAAGAAGATCAATTCTCTTCTACTGAGGTAGGCACATATGCTAAAATAACATAATATTTAATTTGACAGTATAAAATACATTTGAAATTTTACATTTAGCATCAGTAAAAAAAATTGCATTCAGAAAAAAAACCTAAAAAAAAGGATAGCTTTGTTTGTGAAAATGTGTTTTACAGGGATTTTCTTTGTTTGAGAGATTTGAGGAAAACATGATCAGCCTGCAATTCACTGGGGACTTATTCTGTTGGAGAATACTCTAGGTACTTTGTTTCTACTTCTTTTTTGTCTTCCTACACACAGTTAGCTATTCACTCAATTTATTTGTTTCTAGAGTGCATTTGCAATAAAAAGAAAAAACACTCAAGTAAGTCCACTCATTCTACTTGTTCCCTGCCCTGGTTAAAATATCATAGGAGAGGATTAATAATCAGTTAAAATGAAGATCTGGGACATTGTTTTTCCATGTTTTGTTATTCCATGTTTTTGCCATCTTCCATTATTTGGAAAAAGTGTAGTGGCTTCATATAGTCCTGAGAAATAAGTATTTTCAAACAAAATGAAACTAAGTATATATTTAAAGTATTATAAGTTAGTAAATACCAGGGAAATTTTTATTATAACAAAAACATAAAATTGCTATAGCAAACAGCCCCAGTCTGAGTGGCTTAACATAATTAATGTTTGCTTTCTACTGACATCACAGCATGTGCCAGAAAACTTTCTTCCAAGTGGAGATGCAGGGATCCAGGATGCTTCCATCTTATTATTGCTGCCACCTTTATCATATGGCTTTTAAAATCTGTGTGAACTGGATGATAGAATATCAAGTATAACACAGGATTTTCAGGGATAGACTTGGATGTGCTATGCATTATTTTGACCAACACAACTCTGGCCAGAACTCTATCATATGACTCCAACATAACTATAAGGGATGCTGGTAAATGTAGTCTTCATTTACATCAGTAGGAAAATCACAGATTTACTGAAAATATAGTGTTGTCTCTGCTACACTACCAAAATTTGTATATGTGCTTCATTACATATATGTACTTCATGAAGAGTATTCCATGAAGTTTAAATGTTTCTTGATGATCATTGCATCACTAGCAGCTAGAACAGGGATCTAATATGTATGTAGTATTTGTAGAATAAGTAAATGCCAGCTATAAGCAAAAAAAAAATAATAATAATGTATAGAAACCAAGGCAACACATACTTTTGTGTCCAATAATATATAATTATATAAACACCAGGCATAAAAAATGTTCATCTCAAAAACAACATATGCTACTATAATACTGACTACATGAAATGGATGAACAATGTAATCTTGAGATGCTATGGTCAAAGAGCAAGTGTTTGAAAGCCTTAAATAGTATTATTGAGATAGATTACTTTTTATTGTGAACAAATTTAGAATTACAAAATCCAGAATTCTTTGCTTTCCATTGGGGAAAAGAACAAAACTGGATTGATTTGATTTCATATATGTTTACATATATGTGTTTATATATTGGTTTAAATAGAACAAAATAACACACATAGATACATATGTATATATATCTAGTCTATATACTAGATAGATACTAGTATACTATGTATCTTGTATATCTATATATTTAGTATATCTAGATATATCTTCATGTCTAGTATATCTTGTATGCACACACTAGATATAACAGCACATTGAGTTAGGATTATTTTGTATGGATTTTTAAAGCAACTATTTTTAATATGCAGAATTATTCACCAATAAAATATTTTCCCCTGGTCCATAAATGTGTTTTTTAGTTATAAATGTCATAAAAATTGCTTCTAAACAAATGCTTAGTTCACCATTTCCACTAAAACCTAAAACGCATGTTTGGATTCAGATGAAAAAGAAGTTATATTTTGTGCCTACAGTTTAATAAGAATTGCAAAAATAGATATTAGATGACAGAAAATATATAGTATATGAATGGGTGGATAGATATATAGAGACAGAAGCTTGGTAGAATGAAGAAATAAACCATTTTGAAATGGATCTTGATTGTGTAAAAGAAAATAGAAAGAAAAAAAAATGCAGCAATTGCCAAGACTGCAGTAAGTGATCACATAGTACTGTAGAAAATATTTCCTGGCCAGGTCGACCAGGTCATAGACCCAGCCTTCTACCTATGGTCTGTGATTATTAGTAAGATGTAAAATCAAGTGGTATAAATCTATTAACCAATATTTTCCAGAACTCAAAGCCTAAATTAGAATTTAGCTAGACATGTATTCCTGTTCCTTTTGTAAGAACAGACGGTTTTTCTTTTTTTAATATATTCTTTTCATTGGCTGTTTAAAGGTAATGAGGTCACACAGCCTGACATACTGAGTTAGCAAAGAAATGCAGCTGATCTTCCTCTTGCAGACAAACAGCAGTAGCTCCAGTGTTGACATAAAGAAGAACTGCGTACTCCACAGTACCATCTTTTATATGCCAAATTTTATTAGTCTTACATATAATTTTGATATTACTTAAACTTTTAAGCCAAAGTATGCAACTTTTAAAACTTACAAGTAAAGAAAAATCTTAAAGAGCAATAAATATCTTGATTTACCTCAGTGAACTTTGATTATCAGTCTTTAAGTTCGCCCTGAATCATTTCCCCAGTGGTTCCCACACATCTTTTCCAACTCTTCATAAACTAACAACCTATCTCTATCACTATTTTACAAAATAACTCTATATCTCATTTTAATTCACGATTAAGAACATATGAAATTAATTTTAAAATGTCCCTCTTACCTACGCTGTCACTATATTATTTCTCCTTTTCTTCTTGTCTTGAAGGAACCAAGTACATAATATTACTCAACTGTGAAAAATGGCCACAAAAGGAAGAGTTATTTTCTTTAGAAGTCTTTCAGTTCTTTTATTTGTCTCTGGCTTATGCTAGTGTAATTTTTACTACAACAACTATTGCAAATCTTCATTTGACATCTTGAATCCTCATCTTACCCTTGATCATTTTTCTTTCTACTTCCCAGAGAAAATTTAGTAACTTTGTCAGGATAAATTCAACTCCAACATGCTGGCCCAAATACTCTCTTCTCCTACATTTTATATTAGACTTTATTACCATCACTTACTTGCTATTGTTGAGCCTGTTTCTTTTTTCACCTCTCCTGTGTATACTCAAATACCTACATGCTGATGAGTCCTACATGTAAACCTAAACCAAATTTCTTTCATGTATGCAACACATATTTCCATAAAACCATAAGACTTGTTCAACTGGATGCTTTATGGTCAGAAGAGACTCAACAAATCCAAATCAATATATTTTCCCAGAATTATCACTGGTGATCTAAATTAATGTAAACATCACTTAATCAAAGGGAGGAGAAATCTACAACAAACAGTTCATCATCAAATTCTTTTCTTTCTTACCTCGCAACATAAAATTTATCATAAATATTTCTTAGATTCATTTCTTCCTTTCTAGTGCCATCTTAATTAAAGCCCTCATTGTTTCTTATATTACTTTTTACCAATAGCCGCCTCATTTTTTCTGTTAACTCTTATTATCCACTTTTAATCCATCTTCTTACCCACAGCCACACTGATCTTTCTAAATATGCAAAGTATTGTAGAATTTTTCTCACTAAAATCCTTCAATGGCTGGCCATGGTCTGTGGGATAATTTCAAAATATTTGGTAGTCTCTTCTTAATTTACCAAACTATACCCTAATATTGGGAAATTTCAGGCTTCTCAAATTGCTATTCTCTATTGCCAACTCCAAGCCATTGCAGAATCTCCTCCCTTTATTTAGATTACTTCTGTTCTTGTCTCTAACTCATGAATAGCTATTTTTTCATATCCTTCAAAAGTTAAGTCAACTGCAGTCTCATCTGGAATCCTTCCTTATTCACTCTCTACAGGAAGACTTAGAGACATTTTCTTTTAGGTATTCATACCTCATAAATATATCTCCAATATAACACATCATATTGTGCTAGAATTATTTATTTTGTTTCTATCTCATCTGGTAGTTTGTATATTCAGCATCCAGAACAGTCCCTAAAACATATTAAGCACTCAATGAATTCTTGTAGAACAATTCATCATCGAATTCTCCTTTTTCCTCTCCTCTAAGAATTGATTCTATCAATTGTTATTGCTTGTTCTTATATTATTATAATATTAATATATTTATTATATTAAAAGAGTTAATTATTGCTAAACATTTATTGGCTGGAGATTTGCTTTATACTTAAAACAAAATACACTTCTATTACCTTGAGCTACCACATTTCTGAACATAAGAGTCTATCTTTAATGACTCTTCTGCCTTACCTCCCACTCAATCATCAGTCCTTCAAATACATTTTTACTTTATCATTTAGCTGCAATTTCTATTCTGAAAGTCACTAATGACTCCCTAATGGCTAAATATTTTCTCATTTCTCACCTTGCTTGAACGTAATGTGACATTTGATAATGTTAACTATTTTCTATTCTTAGACATTTTATCTTTTGTCTTTCAGAATTTATGCTACCCTAGCTTCTTGACTATTTCCCTGAATTCTGAGTTCCTCTCTCCCTGTCTATCACCAATGCAGTCTCTTCCAGCTTGTGCCTTCTTTCTGTTTATCTCAACATTCACAACATCTGATCTCATTTATTTCCCCATAGAACATAAATGACATGAAATAATATATATGTCTTTATTCTATAATTGTTGCTTATGCCTTCTTGGAGAGAGTGTTGGTATCTGAGGTTCAAATTTCTGAAATAAAAGATGTCATCTTCTCTTATGTTATATATACCTTCTTTCCCCTCCCATATTTCAATTAATGATGCTGCATCCTCCTCCTCACTGTGACATGGACTTGGAACACAGACATATCTTGACCTCCCTATTTAATATGAGTCTGATATAATCAATTTCTCACTCCTATAAGATTTTCCTCAGTATGTACATTTTAAACCATTGAAAATAGAAAATTTTCTATTTGCCTTTACTGTACTACCTAATTCAGACTCCATTTCACTCTAGTTTTTATGTATTTGTAATTTAAAACTTTTTATTTAATTCAACATTTATAATTTCTATCAGCCCTAAATTTATATGACTATTCTATAAATAAATTATAAAGATTTATAGCTCTTTATAGTTATTCATTTTTATCCATCTGAAATGCTTCTTACTCATTCTTTACCTGTTAAAACTCTCCTCAATTTTAAAGGTTTTATTCAAAGACCAACATCCCTGATTCCTTTAGTCAGAATTTCTCCAGGATCTCACTCTCAGCAACTGTGCTTTTTAAATTCTATTTATCACTCAAGTCACTTGATTTGTTTTACAATAAATCACTCATGTGACTTTCTGTAATTTAATGTCACTGATATTTGAGACCTGTTTTGCTCATCTTACCTTCGCTAAGATGATAGGACTGAGTAATCATACTTTGTAGCTTACTAAATTTAGGAACTTTGTTTTATTTCTTTTATAATTTGCCTGACACAAAATAAACATTTTTTGAATATTTATTGAATGACTTAATGTATCATAATTCCTGGAAACTAGCTCAGTACTTTATAGATAGGATCTGTGTATGTTGAATTGAAATACAGAGCATTGCATAATATAATACCAAACCCAAAATGTTGCATATTTTTGTGTAAAAGAATAACATGACTAGGAATACACTGAATTAATTTTCCAATGCATTTAAAAACATTTTGAAATAACTAAGATCAACATCATCATTATTGTGAATATTATTTTAAATTGCTACCTTTTATTGAGTGCTAACTATATGCCAAACACTATGTTAAACGTGAAACACACATAATCTCATTTCAATATCGCAGTAATTATAGAATATTAGTATACACAATGTTTTGTTTACAATTTACAGATGAAGAATCTAAGGTCATGCAATGAGTAAATGTTGGAGTAGGAATTCAAACATTTCCATCTGCTTCAAAACCCTAAGCTCTTAACCAGTGCACTATATTGTCTCCAGTTTGTGTATTATACTCCAAATGTGTCTTTATTTTTTCTGACACAAAATAAATTGAAATGTTCTTTGTGAATCATTCATTTAAGTACTATCAGTTACCCTATTCTTGATAATAGTATGATTCAGAACTTTTAATAATGATTATAATTAAGCAATGATATCATTGCCCCTCTGTTTTATGAGACAATAATCCATTTCCTAAATGGCTAAACTCGAAGGCAAAGGCAGAGCAGTTTATCACAACTAGAGAATCAGATCACTGCTAAGCAAAACAGAGACCCTTGATATTATTACTATATAATGCATGTTTGAGGGTTAATAGCCCTTTATCTAAATTTTTTAAGGCGTTATAATAGCAACATTAAAAAAAGAAAGGAAGGATTCTGGGTGTATTGAATATGTCTGCTAAAGTCTCTCTATATGATAGAGAAAAATTACTTCCCTCAAATGAGCATTCGACTTGGAGTCATGATTATGTAGCCCTTTCTTATCTGCTATATTCCTTAAGTCATTTAATATCACTAAAATTCAATCTTGGTGTTTAAAATAACAGGCTCCTTGTTCTAATATCAAATAATTATATAAATAATAAAACCCTTTAATTCATATTTAATGATGGAAAGAAATGTATGCATTTATTTGATCACTTCAGTTTTCATATATATATATATATACATACATAAACAAGTGAAGTATTTTATTGCGTTGTATACAATATATGTTAGGAAAAAACAATTTCCATTTTCTACCTTAAAAAGGTACAACTTAATGCCTCTCACTTTCTTATCTCCTACATAGTCAATTTAAAAGGGATTTCCCTACATAGATATCTTCCCAAGAATCTGTCCTACAGAGGCTGATTGGCATGTCATATCTTCAAAAATATTAGAGGCATCCTCACATATTTTAAACACTGGTTTATGGATTTATATTAAAATCATCACTACTTCCAAAAGCATCTAAAACCTATAAGAAAGACCTGACTGGTAGCTAGTGCAAAAAGTGAAACAATGGTTCGATTGATCTTATCAGTTAACTGTTTTGCAAGTACAGATGCCCAATTTATGATGGGATTACATCCCAATAAACCCATCTTCAACTAAAAATATCATAAATTAAAAATGCACTTAATACATATAATCTACCAAACATAAAACCTTAGTCTGGCCTACCTCAAACATGCTCTGAATACTTACATTAGTCTACAGTTGGGAAAAAAAGCATCTCCCACAAAGTTTACTTTATAATAAAGTGTTGAATATATCACATAATTTATTGCATACCATATTGACAGTGAAAAACAGAATGGTTGTATGGGTACTTAAAGTACAATTTCTACTGAATGCTTATCGTTTTTGTTCCATTGCAAAGTTGAAAAATCATTAAGTCAAACCAACGTTAAGTTGGGAATCATCTGTATATAGATATAGCTTTAAAAATTTATAATTTTTATCACTTACATGGTTTTATGAAAGCAAATATCTTCTTGTATTTCTTATGTTCAATCACATGCCACTATCAAATTGCTATCCACAACCTCCACCCAGATTTTACACATGTCTTCTTGGACATATGTTAAAATTATTAAAATGATCATGGGGTTTGGGATATGCTATCCAAAAAAAATGATACCTTGGAATTTGAGAAACCAGCAGAAACAAGAAGGTCTCTCTGACTTTCTCCCATCCTACTTTCCTGAAGTAAGCTATAAAAGAATTCTCTGCCCTTTCCCTAAAGTAGGTCATAATGGTGGGGTTCAGGGTCAGTAATCTTGTCTGTTCTCGGCTCTTGGCCGAAGAATGACCAGACACACTGAAAGCAAGGTAAGCACAAAACAAGGTTTATTGAGGAGAGATTGATAGGATTACAGAGCCAGAACAAGATACAGGCTTTCAGAGTAAGAGCACAAGATACGTTCACCAGAGAACAGTGAATGGGCCTCTTAACACAAAAGCCTTGGTTATGGTCTGGGTCTGGTTTTATAGTGTCTGGATTGCATCCCTCTCCCTGCCCTCCCACTGTCCAAACGTCACCATGACCCACTTTGATGGACAGTTGGGAGTTATATGACCTGAATCTCACTGCAGGCATGTGAATATCCCATGAGCCCCTCTGAAAGCCCATGGGGCAGTGAACCTCAATGTAGGTTTAAGCTAATGATATGATGATGGGCTTAAGTTGTCCTAGGTTACCTTCCCGACTCTATTGTATCTATGCTGCTTGGCCTGTGGGCTAGAGAGTCTTCTGCATTCTTTTGCAGTTAGAGTGCTATGTTCTGATTGTCACATTGGTAGAGCATTCAGTCCTCTGCTAGGTGTGGCAGCCACTTGGGATGCCCTCCTTGTCCCCAGGAGAGGCCAGAGGTCCCTAACTGTCTACCTAACAATAAGACTTCTTTTGAGAGTTGCCCTCTCTAGACCCTAAGGAAAGGAATGTCTTTATCTCTGAAGACACAGGGACACAGAAAAGAATCTGAACAAACAGGCCTTGCTAAATTCCTCCCAGATTATTGCCATGAGATCATATCTTCTTTGTCCAATTATACTTCTGCACGACTGTCCAGTCTTCATCAAACCCAAGCATAAAAATATACAAATTTCCCTTCATTTTCTTATGAAGACCCCCATGTCACATAAAACTTATATTAAATATATTCGTATGCTTTTTGTACTTTTCTCTTGTTTATTTGTATCTCATAATAGACATCTCAGCCATGAACTGTATGAGGGAGAGAAAAGATATTTTTCTCCCTTCAATGGCTTGCAAGTCCCTTATATAACCTAGGCCAGGAATCAAGAAACTATACCATGTGGGCCAAATTCAGGCATTGCCTGTTTTGTAAATAAAGTTTTATCGGAATTCATCCATACCCATTATGTTATGTTTATCTATGGCTGCTTTAGTGCTATTCTTGGGGCACAGAAAATAACAATCTGTAACACAATGCTTTAGCATGCTAAAGAAAATTGAAAGGATTCAGAAATCAACCATAAAACCAAGGTCTCTCTCTGCTGAATTTCCTGCTTTGCCTTTGCCTCCTTATCTTCCGTCTCTCTGACCCTCTTTCTTTCCTGAGCACTGGGAGGGACTCTCTTTGGAATTTTCTTATCTAACTTAAGGCAGTCTTTCCAAAAGACACACAATTGTTTTAAGACTTCTTCCTTAGGAGTCTCATTAAACGATTAGGATAGATTAACTACTGGAGAAGAGAAAGACTGGGAGCCATCACTATGCCCAGAAAGACTTTTCATCAATTCTTCTGTGGACAGCAAGGAGACAGATTACCTGGGAAGCTATGCTTTGTCTGCTTAATAAGACAATCTTTATTCTCAATTTGGTTCTGCCTCTCACCTTCCCATAACTTGTCCACAAGCAATTGTTTGTCCTTCAGTCCCATTCAGCATCTGAAAAGAATGATTTACAACCCATTGTCTGGTCTTTAAGTCCATTTATTTACAACCCTTGACTCCCCTCTCCCCATTGAAGAGGGTGTTTAAGCATCAATCATCTGGTCCTTCATGAGTATTCATATGTTTTCTTGGATGGGTCTGGTTCTTATGCACCTTAATAAATTTCTTATGTTTCTTCTCTTGTTAACCTGTCTTATATTATAGGGGTGTCAGCTATTACCTCTATGATGTGGAGGAAAGGGATCATTCCTTTTCCACCCCTATGCTATAATGATGGTTAAGTAGTTGTAATAGAGACTCTATGGACCTCAAAATCTAAAATATTTACTCTCTGGCAATTTACAAAAACTTTGGCTAACTCTTGTTCTAGGGCAAAACTTCCACTTCAATTTTTTTTCTTCATATGTCTTAAAATCCTATCGAAATCACCTTGGAGACTAAAATTATGCCATTTCCTTTTCCTTTTCTATACTTTTGCTTATGTAAATATGATTTACTTCAATAGACCTATTCCCTTCCTCAACATCAGAAACATCGTCTTTAAGGCATAACTCCAATTCCACGATCTTACATCCTTCTGTTGAAAATGAGCTCTCCTCCTTTGAACTCCCACACATTTACTTTTGCAAATTATCATACTTGTTACACTTTGCTAAGTATAAGAATTATTAAATTTGTACATATGTTTCATATCCCTTGCAAATTCATTACCTCAATGACAGTCATTGTTAGAAATTAGCAATCTAGTTATCCCTATCAGACTCTAGCACGTAAGAACTTACTTTCAGAGCTAATAAGTATTACTACTTTAGAATTGACAGTATTTCACAGTAGACTGAGCTTAAGAAATGTAAGTAGGTTGTGTGGTTGATAAAACAATGGAAGGGGAGGGTAGAATGAGGTGTCAGGGAGATATGAGAGGTGTGGAAAGTATCTGACTATGTACACTATAATTGGAGTAGAATCAAAAGAGCTTGCCTGCTTCAAATTAAGACTTGGAAGTGACTTTCAGTTTCTCCTGACCATCTTCCAGGAGAAATAATTATTTTTAAATGTATCAGGTTATTTCATTGATTATTTAGAGTCTTAAGTAAGTAAAATGATTTTCTAGAAAACATTGTTATAAAAATTTTAAGTATACAATAAGGTAATGACAAAGATAGTGGTCAAGACTTAATCTTACCAAAAAAATACAGTGGACATTAAAACCTATTTCTGACAGAGCACTGCAGGTCATGCTTATAATCCCAGCATTTTGGGAGGCCGAGACATAAGAATCACTTGAGGCCAGGATTTTGAGACCAGCCTGGGCAACATAGTGTTTTTGTAGAGGGCAACATAGCATCTCTACCAAAAATAAAAAAAATTAGGCACAATGGCACATGCCTGTCGTCCCAGCTACTTTGGAGGCTGACTTGGGAGGCTCGTTTGAGCCCAGGAGTTTGAGGTTGCTGTGAGCAATGATTGTGCCACTGTGCTCCAGTCTGGGCACAAAGCAAGACCCTCTCTCTCTACAAAACAAAACAAAACAAAACAAACAAACAAACAAACAAAAACCTATTTCTTATTTCTTGGCAAGAAAGAGAAGACAGAGAACACATTGAATATTGCCTTTAGGAGATGTCAGTAAAAAGTGTACAATTTATTCAGCAAGGCTGCACTTGAACAACAGGGCAGAATTTATATTATGTTCAATTAGCTGGTGGTTTCCAAACAAATAATCTCACTGTGAGAAAATGGATAAGTTAAATACTTTCTAATAGACTTTATTTTTCAGAGAAGTTTTCGGTTTAGAAAAAAAAACTTGGAAAAAATAGTTATTTCATTGACATAGATGAAAATATGACATTTTATATGAACATTTATCAATCACTATGGTGAACATCGTTAGAAAAGTGAAGGATGAAGGGAAAATGGGCACAATTTCTAAGATATTTAGGCTTCAGTTGAATGAAGGTATCGTAGTTTGCTTTTCGTTCATACTATACTTTGTTCTTAACACTTATTTAAGACTATGATCCTCAATTAGATTATTTTTAGTTTGATTCTTCTTCTGAACAATTATATGCTTTCATAGCACAAGTGTATGACTTATTTCTTCTTGATATTTTTCCAGTAGCATTGTACATTGCTTGATATATAGTAAGCATTCATATTTTGCTTATTTGAGTTGAATTTAAAAACACAGCAAAGCCAATATTTTTATTTGCTTGGGTTTTAATTAGTTCCCACAGAAACTATTATATTAGCCCAGCTAAATACCTATTAGTGTGTTTTATATAAAATGGAATAACCTCAAGGAGCCAGTTTCACTTTCATTTAACTAGCTTTATTACTTTTTAGTGTGTAGTGGTAAGGCTTTAGGATAAAAAGGAGCCCATTTGATTTCAGGCTTTGGATTGCTAGCATATTAACAAACTAAAGGAATGTCACAAACATATGCAAAAGTATGTGTAATAAAATTGTCCTACACATTTAAGGTGGTGTTAAGCAAACTTTTATTTTTAATCTACTAAGTTTAGCCATTGTAATTTCTAATGGAAATAACAATTTGATAGTGAGCATAACAGTTTATATTATTGAAGCTCTTACTGATAATTCTCTTCCATCAATTTTGATAAAAATTATAATACAGAAAAATAGCATAAACTTGTCTAGTGAATTATATAAATGTGTAATCTTTCTTTCAATAAAGAGAAGTAGCAGTCATCTGCTAAATATTACTCCATTGTTCCATTTTTTTCCCACCAAAAGACAGGGTCTTTCTCTGTCATCCAGGCCAGAGTGCAGTGGTATAATCATAGCTTACATAACCTTGAACTCCTGGGCTCAAGCAATCTTTCCGCCTCAATTCTCCCAGTAGCTAGATCTACAAGTGCATGACATCAAGCCCAGCCCATATTTCCACTTTTAAAGTGACTTCCTTTCAACTGTATTATGTGTTCTTTTGGCCCTTCTTAAGAATTCTCATTCTGCTCTTTTTGACAACAAGAATGTAGACAATGTTACCATACCGGTTTAAAGTCTGTTGTTAGCTGTGCTGCTTCCACTTTGAGTCATCAAATAAGCTGAATTCATTAGGAATTTTTCAATTGCACATAAGCAAAATCTGATTTCAACTATTAATGGTTTAAAAAGAAGGAATTTAATATGACAGCAATGGTATAGAGAACACAAAGATACAACTGCAGCTGGCCATCAAGAGCAAATGGTACTAAAGACTACATATCTCTAATTCTAATGCCATTCCTCCTCTCTGCTCCGAGGTATGCCCTCTTTTCTCCTCTCCTCCCCTGTATTTCCTTCCTTTTACCTTGTCTCCCTTCCTCTCATGGCCCCTCTCTATGTTTTTCAGACATTTATTTTGCTCTTATATAGTAAACTAATAATTTGTGCTGAGGATTAGTATTATTGAATACCATCACCAACTAGAACATTGATCTCCATTTTTCCAAGTATGAGGAATAACTTTGTATTTAAAAATATTGTTCCTGTGTGATAAGTTAGGTCTGGGTTAGCCTATAAACTTTTTCTATAAAAGGCCACACATAGTAAGTGTTTTAGGCTTTGCAGGCCATGTTGTTGCTGTAGTGATTACTCAACTCTGATGTGACAGTGCAAAAGCAGTCATAGACAATATATAAATAAATGAATGTGGCTGTGTTCCAATAAACTTTATTTACAAAAACAGAAAGGGCTTCAGTTTAACCCACAGATCATGATTAGGCTAAACCACCTATTAATACATTATCTCTCCTAGTGCTCATTATTCACTATGGACTCAGATATTTGAAGTGGCTTATCGGGATTACTTGTTGCTGGTTATCTTTAGGGATTGGTTTGAATTACTCAGGTATCACTAACCCTCCAAATTTGGCTGAGCCATTTACCACTATAACAGGTCACTTTGGTCTTTATACTAGCCTGTTCTCAATCAACAGAGAGTTGAAGTGCTATGGATTCTTTTCTCACTGCTGTGATGTACAATAATGGCAAATCCCTGTGACAGCTTACTTCCTGTTATAGCTGGTTTAGAATTGTCGATGCTTTCTGACTTTCTTAGAAAGCAACAAGGAACATTTGATCTGAATTAAAAGCTTGATCTAGTATCAAAACTCTTGTCTTCTGCTTCAGATATTGGTATTTGCTGGGTGATGCTTCTTTCTTGTAATTAAACTTTTCTGCCTGCTTCAGAAATACCTGACTTACTATGTTTTCCCAACACGGGAGACCTGATCCATCTGTAATTTTGTGACGATTTTCTGGACCTCCCCTTAACTGCTGTCTTTAACGTCCAGTTTAGAAGATTGGTTGGTTTGTTGATTTTGTTCACTGTTCTCATCTATTACCTTCTATTTCTAGGCCATTCCCAGAAACTAAGACTACCCAGTAACCTTATTCATTCATTTATTTATTTTTGCTTCCTATTCCTGTTCTGTTTTATACCCAGGACAGGTATTAATGTGTGGAATTTTATACTCTAAAGATAGCCAGTAGCTAGATGAAAGCTGGACACACATTTAAATACATAATTCCTAATGTTCTGTGGCTCAACTGCAATAATGGAGATATAGAGAGGTCTGCAATAATGGAGATATAGAGAGGTCTGCAATAATGGAGATATAGATATATTATGATGCTGACCACCCCCACTTCCCTCTTCTGATATTCCCAAATCCCTGCTAAGAAATCAATCCTAAACAGAAATTACCTATTCACTACCAACTGGGACTGGCAACATCCTTAGTGCCAGGTTGACACCTGACCTAATCGAGTCAACATATAAGCTTATCAGTCACAATAAGCTTTTTTTTAAAAAAAAAAATTCAGGATATTATAAGGGTACAAACATTTTGGTTACATGTAATGCATTTGCCTCGCCCAAGCCAGTGTCCTTCCCCTAGACAGTGCACTCCACTTCCATTAGTTGTAAGTTTACCCCCTCCATTACCCCACCTGACCGGCAGCCAATGAGTATTACTACTATGTGCTGTGTGAACACCTTAGTGTTGATCAGTTAGTGCCAATTTGATGGCAAGTACATGTGGTGCATGTTTTTCCATCCTTGTGATACCTCACTTCGAAGGGCGGGCTCAATCTCTATTCAGGATAATATAACAGGTGCTAGTTCACCATTGTTTTTTATAGTTTAGTACTCCATGGTATACATATGCCACATTTTATTAATCCACTCATGTATTGATGGGCACGTGGGTTGTTTCCACATCTTTGCAATTGTAAATTGAGTCACAATAAGCTTCTGAAAAGCTCTGCCTAATAGGAAAAAGAAAGTAGGTAGTATCGGGAAAATTCTCCATTGGAATTTAACCAGAAATGTGCCTAGAGTATCATTCAGTTAATAGTAGGCTCAGAGAAGAAGGAGATTCAAACAAAACAGGCAGAGAGAATTGTTAAATCATATTAATGAAGCGCATTAAAGTGAAACCCAAGAATTCCTAATTCCTGCTCTGATTAAGGGTTGCCCATAGTCCCCCCACTCAAACCGCTTTGGATCCTGACTCTCTTCAAAGCCATAAACTCTATTTCTGTTTTGTTGAGTCCTTGGTTTCTGGTCAACTCTGGTTCCTGTGATTTTCAAGTCTCATTTATTGACATGTGCTGCCTCATAATAAGCCCATTATTAAAAATAATCTGAGTCTCCAATTAATATGTTCTAAAGAATATAACTAACACATTCTCACTAAACACAAACCAAAAAAAAAATATATATATGTATGAGAGAGAGAGAGAGATAGAGAGAGAGAGAGAAGGAAAGAAACACGTTTTTGTTCATGTGTAACCAGAGTGCAAGAGAAATATAATATTGTTAAAATAATAAGTTTGGTGATACCTATTTTACATTCTGCCTATGTACTTACGTTTGTACCATAAATAATATATTGAACAAAGTTAATAATATCACATTAGAGCTAAATAATGTTTGGAACACTCTGCCCTTACAAGGCTAATCAGAAAGCTTTATTAGGAATGAACAGAACAGTGAGGGTAATTAGCTGAGGATTACCTTTAATAGATATTAATTTCATTTAGATTTGCTAAATGTGGGTAATTTGGTGGGTGCTGTGAGTGATAATAGAAAACATGGAGAAGTTGGATGTAAGCAAAAGAGGTATTTTTTAATGAACAAAAGAGATTGAATTTTAATGAAAATGGAAGGAGTGGTTAATTTGTGGAAAGGTAATGTATTCCTTTTAACATATTGTGGTATTGTGTATGTAAAGTTCATAAAGACATGTAGATATAATCAAATAATTTAATTGAAGTACCAGAGTTTTATACCTTTAAAAGGTGGTATCTTTATTGTTTTGAATTGGAAATAAAGTTTATTCTTGAGGTACCGAAATAAAACATTTGTTTTACCATTAGTTTAGGCTTCATTACAACCTATGATGTATAATAAATATTATGACCTTGTCTAGAAATATTTATTAATTTTGAAATAGTTATTCAAAAGTAGTTGAGTTTTATAGTGATATGAGGACAGCATCATCTCTAGTTACTTTGATTTGAAACCATAGCATAGGTCAAAACTTTTTGATAACAAAATAAATATTTATTTTTCATATGTTAGTCAACGTTTTTTGTTAAATTGATTTCAGCGTCATCAGATTTTATTTACAAAATCATAATGTATTTACTGATTTATATATTGAATGCTTACAGAGTACTAGCCACATCTATTTTATCAATAAAAACTATAGCTATCTTTCATTGAATTATTAATATGTATCAGACAACATGTTGAGCCGTTGTATGTATTATCTCATTTAATCCCTATGACAACCTATATTGGAAGAAGTAACAAGATATGCAGTTGGTGAAAGAAATTTGTCAGAGGTAGCCAAGTTGGAGTTGGAATTCAAAGCCCAGATCTAGATATAATCACTTCAAACATTTTATTGTTTGCTAAAGTCAGTGTTCAGAGACCTACAATTTTTTAAGATATTATAAATTAAATAGTTTTCACATGAGCAAATGTATAATTTTCTAATTATGAGAGATTTGACTTTAACAATTCTACTTATAAAACTCAGATGCAAATAAGTTTGCAACAGCATCAATAACAAATTATCAGTGTCATACTACAGCCAGGTAAAGCGAAGCTACAGAAACTGGAGGTTATTAATTATTTGTCTGAGAAACTCACACTTACTCAGAGACTCTACACTGCATTATTTGCTGTTAAAAAAGAGGAGAGCACATGCCACCACATTTAGATGTGCCACTTGCTGACATCATTTTACATAATTAATTGCCAGGACCCCTCTGTTCTAAGCCAGTTAAAGGCAAAAACTATTTCTTTAATACTGGCATATGGAGTACTTGTTAAATTAACTTTTTCTCCATGCAGTCATCCAGAAATGAGAGATATAATTATCTTTGCTTTTCTTTATGAGTTTATGCCTTCATCTCCTGCAGTAGGTGGTCAATCGGACTTAAGTTTGAATTGGAAAATAAGTTGCTATGGAAAGACTTTCTAGTTACAAATTATGTTGTATAACTCAGGAAGACAGAAACGAAACCATTTTCATAATTATGAGCATATTACAGAATCTTTATTTTAAGATATCACATCTTAATTTGCTAACTAATCATCCAGCAGCGGCACTAATTGATGAATCATTATTTCAAAATTGCCATTGGAGAAGAAATTCTTTGGTGTAACTTCTTTTTATTCTTTCTCTTTCTGAGGGAAAACATTCAGATGAGGGAAACGTGGTGAGCACTTTAGGAGGACAAATCAGGGACCAACCAGTGAAAAGAACTGAGTGATTTATAGTTTTTTAGTATGCTAGGAAGCATCACAAAAACAAATGGGAAAAATCTTCTCCATAAAATCTTTTACAATCCATGAAATTCTTGTAGTATCCCTGACATTCTATATTTATAAAGTAAAATATTTATTCAACCTTTTTTTTCCTGATACTGTATGATAATGAGGAATTGGAGAGACTGATTTCCTGAATAATATGCCAAATCATGCAGAAGGGATTAACTAGTCAACCTAATATGTATTACACAGATTGTTGCATTTTAAGTCCTGAAAATTGGTGGTCCAACTATGGAGCCTATGGCCTGCTTCTAGTATTAGCTCTCAAGCATCTTCACATCCTTCTAGCAATGGGCAAGTCTTGTCAATTTTCTGAATTGCCATTTGTTTTTTGGTCGTTTCATCTTGCCAGTCTAGTTTTCTTCATTGCTTGCTCTTGAATAGATTTAGGCTTAATAATGATGTGTTAAATCTCCATCTCAGATTCTGCATGTTGAAAATTTACTTACAAATTTGCTTAATATATTTACCGATTTAATATTTTTATAGGCTAAAGGTGAAGGGAGAATACCCCCAACAAAGATAAAACAAATAAAGGGCAGGAAAAACATACTTTTGCTAAAATGGCAATATATGGTAACTTAATAGGTACTATTATATCATTAATTTTAATATTTCAAGGCATGATTTTCATATATATAATATTGTTTTCAATGCTTTGCTGGCATTTAAATCTAGCTCTTCTTTCCCTAAAGTTTATGTGATAACTGGACTATTTGTATTTATGAGACTGGGAAAGAATAATTAAAGAAGTTCTTAGAAATAATTAAGGATGGCTTTTCACATGGAATCTCTTCAAAGGTTCCATTTACTACAAAAAATAACCTGACATTTGCTCTAACTCTTTGGCCAGATCAAAACTAGAGGCTATATAGTAGCAGCATTTTGAAGGTGGTATGTACAAACGCAATTTGGTGATTTTGATATTCTGGTTTTCAAAATGGAGGTTTTTTTGGGTGGAATGTTTTCTTTTGACAATTATAAAGTGCCCTGACAAAGTGAGAGGCTAGAAACACCAAAACTGCTATCTTTGTACAGATGAAGTGTTGTACCTCTTGGCAGCCTCAAGTGTTGAAATCAGTTGCTTATTTTCCAAAGGGTATTAGCTGTGTGGATCAGATAACATCTGGGCTCTGACATTTGCTCAGGTTGAAAATTGGTTCTAACTGTAAAATTAAGTTTTGATCTTGATCTTTGAGTATCACTATACTTTTAGTCTTGGCTGCATCAAATCACCTTTCTACATGTAAACATTTCCTACATGCGTTGGAAGCATCACTGGAGAAAGCTTAGTGGATAGAGTAAAATGAATGGTCAAATACTCACAGGATAATCCTAGTAGAGGATTTATGGTTTTAATACTTCCCAGAGCATTAGTTTTCAAGCCTTTTGCAGATATGATTCCTTTGAGAATATGAAAGCTATAGAACCATGCTCTAGAAATATAAAGTGAAATACATATTAATATTAAATATTCTAGCATCTACATAAAGAAAATGTAAAACAGGTGAATTAAATTTAATAATATATTTTATTTAAATATATATAAAACTTGAGCATTTCAAAATGAAATCAATCTAAAAATAATTTATAAGATTTTTTCATACTAATTCTTTAAATTACAATATATATGTTACAATTATGCACATCTCAATTCAAATGCTAAATTTTCGTTGGATATTCTTGATCTAAATTTAGATCTCATAAGATTTACAGTTGAAAAAATATTCTCACATATTCAAGTGGTCTCAAACATACCTAAGGGTTTTCTAATAGCTCAGTAATTTAATTTTAAAAATTTACCTTAATATTTACATTCACATTGACAAAACATGTTTACATTTTTAAAGAAAAATCGATTTAACTTTGGAGCAAAAGCATATTGCTTTTAAGACTACATCTGTACAAATTAAGTAAATTCACTAACTTGTTTTACATGCCATAGAATTCAAATGAGTATTGCCTATGTTGAAAAGCAACTCTTAAGTTCATCAATATTGACAAAATGTTCTTCAAAGTATTCTTGTAGGTTCTTTATTTAATTTGTATTATATTACCAATTATGATTTTAAATGTCTACATATGTATTCATGGTAGAATATATTAGCATTATTGATTTCTATTATAAAAAGTTTCTATTTCAACATAAGTTATTTCATCTACCTAGCTAAGTCACAAATAAGCTTTAATTTTATTGAAGTTTGAAATTTATATCATTCATGTGCAGTGTGATATTGGTGAAGAAACATAAATCACACTATCGTAACTACGGTTAACACTACCATTAATCTTTGAAAAACTTTTTCATGATTCAGTTATTATTAGCAAAGAATCATTAAAGATTATTAAGTAGATTTTTTTCAATTTCTTTCAACAGTTCCATAAACTGACGTTTCATAGTATCTGCATGTAATAAATGTTTAACAACTGTATGCATAACACTTTTATAGATTCTGCTTCAGAAAACTGTACAGAGGATTTTCAATATGCATCCTACAGTGGAGTAAAGCAATAATGGAAACACTAGTCCCTTGTTTTAAAATTGCAATACATCCATATATTTCAGCTAACATAGCTAGAGAACCATCCATCAGGATAGAAATTAATATTTCATATTTAGCTAAATTATTCATTGACAGACATAAAAAATTAGGAAAAAAATGTACATCACAAATTTGATGTCTTGGACTCAAAACTGATGAGTTGTTTTCTTTTGTTTTTGTTTTTTATAAATTTGGAAACTCGTTGAAATAAAATGTATCCAAAGTATAATTGCCACCACCTTTTTAAATATGCTATATAAAGTTAAAGAATATTATTTTCAATTTTTCAAAAATTTTGAATCAACTGATCTTTGATATGGTTAGAAAGGTCTGGCATTCTATGGAAATTTGTTTCCCTCTTAACTGACTGTTTTACTTTTTGACAAATGACACTTTTAGATTTCTTGTTTCATAATTTTCCAAAAAAATTTCTATGGCTGAAGTAATAATTTATTTTGCCATCCCTCTATGATTTCTGGTTTCTATTTTGTGCAAGACATCTTAAATACCTTTCCAAAATTACCAGCTCAGAAACTCTTAAAATCATTTAAAGTGCTTTTTATTAGACATTGAATTCTGGTTTCAAAAAACAAATCTCATTGATGTTTCTTTTGACTATTGATGGAAAATTTCTTATCATACTCACTATATAATTGTTGATGTCTCTTAATATTCCCCACTTTTTTATCTTTATTTTTTACACAAACATTAGGAATTTTTTATTTGTTTTGCTTTCCTGCAGCAAATTGCATTTTTATTTAACATAAAATATGGTTTTCCTCTAGTGTCTGATGATGGTTTTGGAAGCATTTACCTGAAAGGGATTTCAGGCACTGGAAACTAAACTACTGAGTTTAAGGAATGAAAGACAACAAATATAGGCCAAGCAGTAGGTACCACAGGCAAATTGAAGAAAGGTGAAACTGCTAAGTTCACCAAAGTAACCCAAAACTTCCTGCTAAACAATGCTGTATTTTAAAAGTGTGTTTAAAAATTCTATTGTTTAGAACTAACAAAGGTGTTTGTTTTGTAGTGTATATTATTAATAGGGATCAAGTTGTGTTCTTGAAAGAAACCTTGTCCAAAATACTAATTATGAACATTTACACTTATTTTTTTATCAAGAATCACACAATGCCTTAAATATAGAGGAAAAACGGAAAATTTATCAGAAAGAACAAAATGTTTTGTGTATTATTCTTTTTAAATTGACTTACACTGTAATAATCACAAGTAATAGTAAATATCTTAGCCTTAAGAAGATAGCAAAATTATTTTGGTGTATTTATTCCTCCCCTTCACCCAATGTGCTATTCTTGAATGTTATGGCAATATAAATTCCAGGCCTGTCTCAACTCTATTTCTGTGTTCTTTGTATTAATAACATTAAATGAAGTCCAGATAAATATATAAAAGTCATTGTTTTGAAGTTTAAATCTAATATACATAACAACAAAACTTTAGAAAAATCAATCGCTGTGTGTGTATATGTGTGTGTGTGTGAGAGAGAGAGAGAGAGAGAGAGAGTGAGAGAGAGAGAGTGTGTGTGTGTTTAAACTCCTAGAAGTATGGGGTCTTTGGAGAAACTATCCAAGTCTTTGTCACAAACACTTTTAGCCAGTAATTGACCAGGAAGTTTTCCTTATGTTACCTAGCCAAAAGTATCCGTAAAGGCTTTTCAACATGCTGTGTTTTGTCAAGAGACTTGAGAAAGAACAGCACCCACAGTGTCTGTAAAGATCTGAGTAAAACTGACTAATAGAAATGGAGGTAAAAAGCTGTTTTATAAAGCAAAGTTATCAACAACTTAGAATTTGCTGCATTTAGTGTAACATCATGCATAAATAAATATTTAGTCTGATAGAGACCAGCATGGATCAAAATGGACCATAAAATTAACTTATCAGAGTTATTTGTTAAATAAATATTTTTCTGAGTGCCCATTGTGGACCTAGTGCTTCAGAGTATGAGAGATATTGAGGTAAATAAAAGACATAGTTCCTTTTCTCAAGGAGTTTTCAGGAATGGTGTTTTCCATTTTTTTCTTCAGTGAAAAATGCTGTTCACATATGTTAGCCCATGACCATAAGTGTAACCAAACTGGTTATAACCAAACACAATTGGGCTGGGGATTTATTGTGCACTGAATTATACTCCCCTGGAATTCATATGTTGAAGTCCTAACCTATAATGTGAGTGTATTTGGAGGCTGGGCTTTCAAGGAAGTAATTAAGGTTAAATCAAGTCATAAAGGTGAATCCCTAATCTGGGAGGACTGGTGTCCTAGTATGGAGAAGAGGCAGGCGCCAGAGATCTCTCTCTCCACACATGCACAGAGAAAGGCTATGGGGTGACACAGAGAGAAGGTGGCCATCTACAGGCCAGGAAGAGAACTCTCACGGCACAACACATCAACCCTGACAGCAAGTTGAGTTTGGACTTGTAACCTCCAGAACTGTGAGAAAATAAATTTTTGTTGTTGAAGCCACACAGTCTTTGGTTTTTTGCTATGGTACCCCAAGCAGAATAATACGACATGTTTGTACCACAGCATTTCAATAATTTATAATTACTGTGACTGTGAATATTAAATCAAAAAAAGCCCCCTACTAGATACATGATGAGTTACATGTCATATACAATTTCCAATGTACTAGCTCTAAACTTACCTCTCTCTTTCATACTCAGAAAACCATGTCTGAAAGAAGGTAAGGACAGTTTTATTGAAAAATGATATTCGATGTGACATTTTTATTGTGAAAATCAGCTGATAATGAATTATTCTAATTTGTTGTTAGTAACAGATATGAAATTTCAAGGTACCTCCAACAGTAATGTGCCTCCACAGTTGAGAATAAATAACTTGATAAATAGAGAATCGGGCAACAAAAGTGAAGAATATGGAGAGATGGCAGCAGAAATGCAAAAGCTGTCCAAACTTATATAACAAATAAGAATTGGTGCCAAGAAAAGAACCACATTTTAATTATGCTTACGTATTGCTTTGTTATATAATTTTAGGCAGAAACTATCTCTTTAGTCAATGATAGATAATTATATATGAATACAGTTGTTCTCAACAATTGTTTTTTGTCACTTATAAAATCGCTAGTAAATATTCCTTTCAAGGTAATTAAGTAGAAAATCTGAACTATAAACTCTGAGTCAGAAAAAGCAGTTGATATTTTCATGTCAAGAAGAATTTCGGTTTTATGATTTGAGTGCCAAAATTTTTGTAACCAGATAAACAAAAAACAGTAGAAAATTGTACTTAAAGGGTCCAATTCTTCTCAGTTGATATGTAACATTTCAGCTCTACTGTTAGGCTAGGTTGTAGAGCAAATTCATTAACTATCTTTTCCCAATATGTAGACCGTCCACTAGTAACAAGATTTAATAACATATTCTTTCTTAACCAGCCCTACTACTCTCTTCATAGGACAATTATAATTTGAGCATTTACTTGTTTTACATCATGTTTTCTTGAAGCTGCAAAATTAATCCAGTGGATACTTTAATGAGTCATTTAGCAAAATTATTTGCCTTAGAAGCGAATTGTCACTATCTGGAGAACAAATGATACTAACATGGTAAAAAAATTATAACATTGTATACAATATCGTTATTTCATTAAAAACTAAATGATAAATACTTTTAAAAATTAATATAATTAATAGAAGGCCTATTGCAATCAAATTTTTTGACTAAATAATTAAAATACAAGCACTGATATTTAATAATATGAAGGACCTAACACAATAGACAATTGCTACAAAATATTTCATCATTTTAAAAAAAGTCTTGTTTAAAATATAAGATTCCTCTTCATGACTCATGTACTTATCATGTTTTTGTTTGTTTGTTTGTTTGCTTTTTGCTTTTATAGGCAGGGTCTCTGTCACCCAGGCTAGAGTGCAGTGGCATCATTATAGCTCACTATTACCTTGAACTCCTGGGCTCAAGTGATGTTTTTGCCTCAGCCTCCTGAGTAGCTGGGACTACAGCTGTGCATCATCACTACTGGCTAATTTTTTTTATTTTTTCTAGAGACAGAGTCTCACTATGTTACCTAGTCTAGTCTCCTGGCCTCATATGGTCCTCCTACCTGAGCCTCCCAAAGCACTGAGATTACAGGCATGAGCCATCTTCCTTGGACCTTATCATCTTTTATCTATAATATCTTCTAAGTCTCTTTATAGAAAGATTCAAAGAAAGCAATAAAATTCAACTGAAACAAACATAAAATTAATTAATAATTTTGACACATCAGAAGCATTCCTTTCTTTAATGTCAAGTGCAATGAAATTATATCAGGTTGTTACATGACCTTTAATTAATTTAATACTTTATTTAAACGAACATGTGTACTAAATGTATCAAGCACTATGCATTGAGGAAATAGAAAACTAAGGCGTAATTTCTGCATTCAAAGAGCTTACCATCTAAGAGGAAAATCTTGTAAAAAAAAGATAATCCCAATACAATATTGGGTGAATTAAATGATTCCATGGATAAAACATGGAAAGAGTTCTTCTGGAGGGAGGCATTCTTGAATTGAACCAAAAAGATAATTGAGTAAAAGAAAGTGGATAGGCCCAAAAGTATCTTACATTGTTTTTTAAAAGATTTATTGTATTTGTAATTAACAAGCAAAAATTGTATATATTTGTGGATTATAATGTGATGTTTCAGTATATGCATACATTGTGGAATGATTAAAACAGGCTAATTAACATATCCATCATTTCACATATTTACTTCTTTATGGTGAGAAAATTTAAAATCCACTCGTTTAGCAATTTTGAAATATACAATGGACTCTTACTGACTATAATCACCATGGTGTGCATTATATCACCGAAATCTATTTCCCCTGCCTAACTGAAACATTGTGTCCTCTAGCTAATATCTTCCATTTGTCTGTCAACCACACTCTACTCCACCTTGCCCCCTCAGCCCTTGGTAAACCTCATTCTACTCTCTACTTATATGAGTATAACTGTTTTAGTTTTCACCTATAAGTGAGATCATACAGTATATGTCTTTCTGTGCTTGGCTTGATAGGGCTTCAAGCTACACTTTTGACTTCACTTAGGAATAAATTGGAAGCTAATATTTAGGGTCTTATTTGAGTTGGTATTTAGTAGAAACTAAAGTAGGGATACTCAAGATATGAACTTTTAACAATGGAACATATTACTCATGAAAGACATAATCATTATATTATTAGTATGATCAGTCATTTATATCCAAACTTGCTATATGTTTGTTTTAACTTGTGCTAAGTGCAAGTAGGACAGTCATAAGAAAGTAGCATTAAAAAGAACACATCTTCTGAATAATAAATTGTTTTGCAATTCTAAGTGGAATAAAATTCAGGTAGGTTAGGAAATTGCCAAAAGAATGCTTAGGGAGAATTTGACAAACTTCAGGTAATTTGGGTCTAAGTTCCAATTTTGCCTTATTCACATATGAGTGGTTTTGAAGTAGAAGCCAAGACATATGTTGTAAGGAAGTCCAGTGTTCCCCTAACAACTCAAAACTCTTATTACAAAACACTATTTTATTTTGAAACACAGGCAAAAAAGATACGAATAGAAGGGCAAACAATAACGCGTTGCATACTATAAATAATAAACAGGGACTTGGCTTACAAAGCATAAATGTAGGTTCTGGTGAATAGAGGCCTTTTCTCATACAAATTTTAAAGAAAGTAAAATATATCTTTCCATGTTTCAGCCTTTCTTTGCTGTATTTTTCTTTTGTACTTTTGCCACACTCTTTCATGGTCTATGAGTAACAACATAAACTTTAGGTTTTAATAGCCTTATTTTCTTGATCTGTAAACTTGTCATAAGCACCTCACAAAACTGTTAGAATTCAACACCTAAAACAATTCTTGGCATAGAAAATCACTCAAAATGATAAGTTCCTTTTCTTTCCTTCTATGGCCCTTCAGTCTTCTCAGAAGCCCAGACTACTAATGCTATCTTTTTCTTCCTCATTGTATTATTCATATAAAACTCATTCTAAAATAGAATAGGTAATAGGGAGTTATTGTCCAATGGGTACAGAGTTTCAGTTTTATAAGAGGAAAAAGAGTTACAGAGATGGGTGGTGGTGATGGTTGCAGGACATTATGAATGCATTTAATACCACTGAAGCATAGATTTAAAAATGGTTAAAATGGCAAATATTATGTCATGTGTATTTTATCACAATAAAAAAAATGGGAAAATAAGCCCTCATTTATACTAAGATGTAAGTGACTAAATTATACCTTCACCTATTACAAAATAAGGCAAAGATTTTGTTTTAGCATAACTTTTGTCTTGCTAAGCCAAACATGTAGCAGCCGTGTGACAATTTCTAACATCAGTGCACTGGTGGGGGAGGGTGAGGTGGAAAGAAGCAGAATAGATGCTCTGATCTCTTTTGAACATGTATTAATTGTGCTTCTCTCTATTCAGATTTTCATTAGAGGTAATTAGAATGCTATTCCTAAATATGCACAGCAGCTGGTATGCTGAGGTCTGGGCTCAGTTTGGATCATAATTTCTGATTCCCCTTCCTTGGGTTAGTGGCAAGGGGCTCAGCAGTGCCCCATTCTGCATAATCACCCTGTCTTTCAATTGAGATCATTTTCTCTTATACCTCAGTTGTCTGACCTCTCTGATGTCTGTTTATTTCTACGCACTGTATTTATATGTGATTACTAGCAGATAATGCAGTACCTAATAACACTTCTTTATCAGAGGGAAACTACCAAATGCAACCTAAAATATGCACTGCTTTCCTTTATTCCTGTGCCCACTCCCAAGTAATATACACAGGAACACACACACATACATTCACACACACATACATGCACTCACACATCCTCATATTATTGTATCTTCAAAGCTTTGCCATCTGGCTCATAACAAATAAAACAGATAAACCTATTATTCAATCTTATCACATCTGGTAGCAATAGTTCCAATTCAGTGGTGTTTGTTTTGAAGAATTGTGGAACAAAGTAACAAAACAAGAACTTTCACTGGAGGTAGATTTAATTGCTTTTTAGCTGCCTGTGGGAAATAATGCTATTTAGGATTCTAATCTCTCCACCCTTCCCAAGAACTCATAGAATTTTAAAATTGTTATTATTTTCATTATACAAATTATTTTACACTAGTAAGACAATATAGTATAGGCAAAACCAATACTATTTCATTAAAATTAAGATGGTTAAAGACATGAAGCCATCAAAATATTTGTCTTATCGGTCTTGGATTTCACTCTCAGGCAGAACCTGACCTTAGGCAGAATGATGAAGCCTGTCCTCAGAGATGCCTCCACATCTAGGGCTTCTCTTCCCCAGCTCCACCATCTGATCCCCACAAGCAAACCCCTGGCAAAGACTCTCTACTTGGACTTATGATCCTCAGTTGTTTATTTCTTGACATTTCCCCAGCTCATCTCCAGATCAGAAATTACATGCCCAGTATGTCAAGTCTTCTATCTGCTTTCTCAAAGTAAAAAAAATAAAATAAAATCGTTGCTAAAAAATTAATATCTACCTCTTTTTCAAAATATCTAATATTCATTTAAACAGATGTGATAGAAACATTTTTAAACACTTTGGGGGGTTATTTATTTATATACTATTCATCAACCACATCACATAGGTTTTCTACTTGCTCTAGGGCATAGGCAGTTGTGTGATCTCAGAGGTCACAGAAGCGTATGGTGATAGAGTAGATAATGTGGGATGTGAAAGACATTGGGGTTCCAGAAGGGGAAGCTCTGGTATGGTGATTAAATGAAACTTAACATCAATTGATGCTGAAACTGTCAATTGAGGAAAGTATGTATAATCCTGACGAGTTTATTTTACCTTCTTAAGATTCAGAAAATAGTTAAAATTAAGGCGTCCATGCACAGGGCGACTCTGAAGTTTAAGACAATGCATTTAAAGTTCTTCCATACATATTAGGCAACAATATAATTATCATAATAATTACAATTGCTGTGGGGTAGGAACATGAGAGAAAAGGCAGGTATTTCTAGAGTGAATGCTAGATAACAGGCATTTTATTGGGCAATTGGCAAATATAGTATTGTTACATCACAAATATTAGCCATATTCGTTTTTGTATATATTCTTTACTCTCTTTATTAAAGGAAAAGTACCTCGACTTTATATAAAACCATACAAAACACCCAAAGAAATAGCTAAATATCTATCAAGAGAAATAATTTAATACATATATATTTTAGCAGTAATTTTTTTTTTTCCTTCTTTGAAACCGTGTTAGACTACAGTAGGGAAAAACAAGAAGGGTAAATGGACCTGGAGAAGATGGTGTAGAGGGAATGAAATTTGTGACCTGGGGAGAGGAAGAAGGTCCACCTGTGGTGAGACCCATGGAATATAGTGGGAATCAGAGTCCAACTAACCGAGTGTGTACCCCTACTCATACACTGATGCGCCACTTGCGAATTATCCACCATTTAAACCCTTTACCATTAGAAGTCTGAACAAGAAGAGTTGGATTTTTGACACTTTGTGTGGGGATTATGTCTCAAAGAATCAACCTCAATCTATAACCAAGATAGAATTAAACACATCAGCTGCAAATATTCACTTTTTTTCTTTTTTTCCAAGACCTCCAAGGACCCTGAAGTTGAATATTCTGTTAGCTGGGGCACTGATATATACCCATCACTCATGTACATATTATATATTTGGTTTCCAGAATAACATTAAGTAATAGACAATATTAACCTAATCGCACGAGTAACTGAGGCTTAGTTTTCACCATTTTAAGTACCTTATTTAATGCCACATATAACAGTACAGATGCAATATAGATATGTGTCTAAATGATTCCTAGATGTATTCAGGATTAATCCTGCTGTACTGTTATTGTTTTCCCCAGAGAGATAATCATGACAGAACCATGGGAATAAGATAGGGAAGGACAAAAAGAAAGATTTTGACATTCAATATGATAATGTTATCAATTCACATTTTAAAATACATTCCATGCATGAAATATATATATATATATTTAAAAACAATATTTAAGTATTATTAAAGGCATAAAAAAGGCAAAGAGAATTGTTCAGGAGACTAAAGGAAAACAAAAAGAAAAACATAAAAGCACAACTTAGACAGCAGAACTGAGGAAGCTGAATACTGAGACACTTTTAGATAGCAAGAAGCTATCCAATTTCCCTGCAGAGAAGGATTGCTTGAGCCCAGGATTTTGAGGTTGCTGTGAGCTAGGCTGATGCCATGGCACTTTAGCCCAGGCAACAGAGTGAGACTCTGTCTCAAAAAAAACCAAAACAAAACATAAAACAATTTCCCTGCACTCAGCAGGGAATAGTCAGCAAATGGTGACATAAGTATGTCCTGAGCGATGTAGGTATGGTTAAGATGACAATGAAGCCAGAGGGTTTAGTAGGTCATTTTAGGAAGAAATACACTCTCCAGTGATCTCCTATCCCACTTTGCACAGAGAGCTGGTTCTCTCTTTTTGTTTCTGGTATAAGATTTCAGAAACTGTAAGATGGAGACTATTTTAATCCAGGAAATTAAGTCCTGTTGAAAATGGAGGACTAAGAAGAAGTTTACATAGTAAACATTGTGATGCTCAGACATATTTTCCCTAAAACACAAATTTCTGGAAGGCAAGTGGAAGGTTGAGGGATTCTTCTCTGAAGAATCTGACTAGCTCAAGAGAAAAGGCAGTATATACTAACATTGGAATTCCCCTAACAAAAACACCTACAGCTTACTAGCCTCACTCGTACACATAAAGCTTCCAAAGAGCTTTTCAGGCTCATTTATAAATATGAACAACTAGCCAACTATCACCTGAGGAAAACCTCTAAGAGACAGAGGAAAACCTCTGAGAGACAGAGATTGCAGAGGAAAGCAATCTGAAGGAAATAGAGACTTTGTCAAGAGAAAATAGAGGGGAAAGAAAGAGGCAATATGCAAAGAGAGGTCAGCAATATTATAAATGTCCAAAAAGCCTCAATCACACGACTCAGTCATTACACTTCTGAATATATAGGTGAGATAAATGAAAGCATACGGCCATGTATAGACTAGAACGTTAATTTTTGTAGCAACAAATTGTGATATATACATAAATGTCATACTCCATATCAATAAAAAGGAAAGGGTAGCGATGTGTGCAACTACTTGGATGAATCTCAAAATTATTATGCTTAGTGAAAAAAGTAAGACAAAAAGAGTACATACTACATAATACAATTGACATGACATTCTTGCAAAGGCAAATTAATGTACAGTTACAGAAAGCAGATCTGTATTTGCTTGAGGATCAGGATGGGGACAGCAGAGAGAGATGTAAAGGAGAGATTACAAAAGAGGCACAAAGAAACATTTTGGGGAGGGATGGAAAAGTTTTTTACCTTAATTGTAATGGTGGTTTAAAAGCTCTGTCAAAATTTATCAAGTTGCATGTTAAATACATGCACTTTAGTGTATACGAGTTATACTTCAATAAATCTCATAACAAGAAAGTTACATGAATTTTGATGTGAAAAATTTCTAAACACATAGATTTTCAGAAAAAGCATCAAATAGAAGATGGAGGCATATTTCAGAAATAGGTTGGTGTTATGGACTGAACTGTGTTCTCCCAAAATTCGTATGTTGAAGCCCTAATCTCCATTGTGACTGCATTTAAGGATAGAGTCTATAAGTTGCTGAGCAAATGATCATAGATTTGACTAGCCTAAGAACATTCTATAATAACCTTATCTATGATGCCTTCCTTTGTTGGAGTTGTAGTGATTGTATTTTAAGGGATAAAATACAGAATCTTATTTTTCATGTACCCTCAGAATCTAACCCAAAGTTATGTTGGCCTTATATTAATAGAATGAATTAGAAAGTATTCTTTTTGCTCCCTTTTTATCCCTGACAAAGTAAGGAGGCATTTAGGCATTCCTCAGTTTCCCCAATAATGTGAAAATTCCAGAATTAGATTTATTCTAAGTTGTTCTTCAGTATTTTAACTAATGTGGATAACTCAGGGATCTACTCCTATATGAAGGAACTTAATCACTGTCTCAGATCAAAATTTACGTTCTTTGTCAGATAATCATATTAAAGAAGAGAAAGCAGAACCCAAATGTATGGAAGTTTCCAAATAGATGAGTAAATTCTTCAGCAAGTATAATTAAGATGTAAACAAAAATGATCTCAACCTTGATATAATTAAACTATCAACAAGATAACTAAACAAGAACTTTGAAAGAAGATATAAATAATTTGAAAGAACTCTCCTCATCTACTCTGTATTTACATAATTATTGATAAAAGATTTATTGGTAATCATTCTGGTATTACATAGGAATACTTTATAATCTCAAAAAAGGTTTTACATGATGTCATTGAGAAAATATAAAATGTAAGAACAATATTAATTAAAAACTAATGCTAAGTTTATTGTAAATGACATAAAATAAAATAAATAAATGTTCACAACCTTAAGCATATTATATGTTACTCAAAGAGCCAGATGTGCAACAAATAATGGCAATGTGGTATGACAGATGCTATAATGAAATTATCAACGTCTCTTTGCTTCCAACAGAGAGTGATTAGGGACCTCTTCCTGTGGACATTAGACCAGGCTTTATAATAAGAGAGATAAATGAACTGGTTCTTACATGTCAAAATGAAAAGGAACATTTAAAGCACAAAAAAAAGTAGTAAAGACAGTCTTTTGTATATTACTCATTAATAGTGACTCTTTAATCAATTAATTGGCTTGAGAATTTATAATGTTTCTCAATCAAATCTTGTTCTTTAATTATTTTGTTGACAAAAATTGAGGATAGAAATTGCACCCACTACTTAAGTATATATAAACATGATAGTAATATACAAATGTTGCCCAATTTTAAAGTATCTGTAAGTCATAGGTGCTGTACATGCCATGGCTTGGTTGTTTTCCTACACTTTCAAATTAACTCATAGTGACTGGCAACTCACTTATAATAGCTCACATTCAAATAATATATATATATGTATGTGTGTGCGTGTATATATATATACACGCACACACATATACAATATATTGAGTGAATATTTCATGTTTATAAATTGCCAGCTTCCAATAAAATGGATTGTTTCAGTTTATATTTGGGTGGACAAAAAGTTCTCTCTGTTGATAGTTTCATAAATAATTTTGAATATAAAAGAAATGGAGTATTTTTAACATCATTAGAAAGACCCAATTTTCTCTCTCTTAAGCTTATAGCCTTTTAACCTAGCACAGATTTATTGGCAAAATGCTTTAATCTCACCACACTTTATTCTAGGAGTCAGAAAATTTTTCTTTAAATATTTGAGGCATGGGAAGGTGTATACACTCTGTAGAAACCCCTAAACTCTGCCGCTGTTGCACAAAAATAGCCATAAACAATACACAAATGAGTGATTTGGCTGTGTCTCAAGGAAACTTTATTTCTTAAAATAGGTGGCTGCCAGGACTTGACCATAAGGCAGGCTATAGTTTGCCAATTCTTGCTTTAGATTATTTAATTTTTTTCTCCCTACATGTGATAAATGCTAATGTATACTGTAGAAATAAAATCAGGCTCATCCAGTCCTTCAGGTAAGGGAAATTATCACAAAAATATTTGAAATTATATTAGAGAAAGACCATGATATGTTTAAAATCTTCATTCACTATGATGTACTTTAGACTTTAAATACTGAAAAGATGGAAATGTATCTTTTATAATTCTCAGTACTTTAAGGTATTACACAGGAATGCAAGATACTTTCAATAAAAGTTGTATATGATGTCATTGACAGAGTATAACATTTGAGTGCAATATTAATTAAAAATCAGTGCTAAGTTTATTATAAATGGAGTCCATCAAAAATCCATAATCTTTCTCTTTAACTTACTTTAGCTGAACCTGAAATTTCTACTTTGAATATTTGAGTATGTATGTGCTGTGTGGTTACTAAAAGGAGGAAAAAAAAAACAGAGAAAAAGAAAAAATAATCACCTTGGCTGGAATAACAGTAGCTCACATCAATTCTAAGAAATTGTTACATCAACTTTTCTGGCAAGACTCCACTGATGGTGTTTATTTTTCATTAAACTCTGATTCTTGACAGAAGAGCTTACCAGCAATAAAAATAAAAAAAATAAGAAATGAAATACAGAAAAAAATAACCTTGAGCCATCCTAGCTAGGTAGAACCATTCCTGCCAGAAAGATTAAAAACATACTTTCAAATCTTTATTTTTTTTCTAGTACTGAATAGTTGCTATCTAAAAACGATTTTGAAAATCATACAGAATGCATACATTTGGATTTGAGTGAACATTTTTAATACTTTGGTCACTGTCACATTAATTTGAATTTACTAAAATTTAAACTAAGATAACAGTAATAAGAAAAATATTGGAAGATGAAAAGAAATGGAAAAAGTAATCAATAATGTAATATTCACTGTATTAATAGGTGAATATGATACAGATAAGTTGATGTGAACATTTTCACATCGACTGTACATCTGTATAGTTAGATGTTGATAAAAACAGATGGTGTGGTGAGTTAAAACTGCTAATGTAAAATATGTGATATCGAGTGTAGGAGTTGAAAGAATTCATCTGGGCCAGATCAAGATGCCAAGGTAATAATGCATATATCACACTATGCCAGGAATACGTGCTATTTTTTTTTTCTTTTCTAAATAAAGCATACTTACACACACCCTTTGTCTGTTGAGTTGTCTTCCCTAAGAAAGATCTGATATGTCAGTTTAAAATCAGGGCATTTACATTGCACTCACAGCCTATAATCTCTGGGAGGTTTTCTTATGTACTGCGAAGAAGATGAAGGAAAAAAAATCAGGGAGAAATGGGAAAAATGAGAAAGTAAAAGAAGGAAAGAAAAATAATTTTTTAAAAAGACAGAAAGGAAACTTCACCCCTATGTCTTTTCTTTTTTTCTTATTTCTTTTTTTAGAAACTAGAGAACTAGATACAGAAGTTTCTTAAAGCGTGGGAAATACATTTCCTGATTGTGGTTGGCTATTATATTCTGAAGATTTTATTGGCCACATTTCTGCATTCAGGTGCTAGGTAATGACAACAGTTAAGACTTTTAGTTTTTGAAACCTATCAGGAGATCGTTCAACTATTTCAAGAACAAGAGATGAAACAGTCTGTGTTTGCCTAAGGTATGATTATATCCATGTAGATAATATTCCACATATAGCTAGCAAAAGTAATGAGCTCAGATTGTCCAGGCAATTCAGGCACTTATTTTCCATGGAAGGAGGATGTTTGATAATCTTCTCAGTCTAGACTCTGAAATCCTTTTGTTCTCACCCAGGCTAGAAGAGAAAAACATAAGAACGCATTGGCACTGGGGGATCTTTTGTTTCATGATGGATGTGTTCTTTCTAGGAAGAGGAGGATGCTGTTGGGCCTCATTCATTAAGTTGATGTAATAGTGGCATGAACTATCATCCGCAGAGATTTTCAATTGAGTGTTATACCACCAATCACTTGCTCACAGCCTAATGGAGTGTCCCTGACATAAGAGACTGATAAATTGCCCAGTGCCAATTAAAAACAGACACTTTCCCTGTCTGTCGTTTAGTTGCAATATTCTCCTTGACTAGATTAGGTTCCATAAATGTGACAGGAATGACGAAAGTTTATTTGTAAAATTCTTCACTTTAATTTTTGAAATTATGTAAGCTTCTGGGTTTCCACACTGGGTCCAGTGTCAGGAAGAACACTTATCAATGTCATCTGAAAGGCATTCTAAATAGATATTATTGTAAAAGAAATATTGAAGGACCCAAACTTTTAGAGTTTAAATCTCATCTTCACCATTCAATAGTTGCATGGCCTAGGCAAATTATTTGACTGTTTTATGATTCTGTGCCCTAATAATAATATTGTTATAAGTTTTAATATAAATTAAATATAAGTATTTAGAAAGGTTACAATAACATTACTAGTGCTCGGTATATGTTAACCATTATTATACACTTATACCAAATAAAAAAAAAAGAACTTAATTTGAAACAAAGTAAATCTAAATTCAGTTATCATTTTATTTAAAAAGCATTCCATGTACTCAAGCAAGGACTAGGTATCAGGGGTGTTTAGATGAGTACAAAAATGCAAATGCTTTCCAGGAATTTATGGACGGCTGGGAAGATAGATGCATATAGCAATGAAATACATCAATCATGAAAATATTAATGGATGCTAACATGGTAGGGTAAAAAGAAATTTATAATTGTATTGTTTATGCCTTTAAAATTTTGATTAAAAATACAACACTCTGTAATTTATATCTCTTTCTGTAGAGTTTATTACCCACGGCAGTGGTGCATTTTCCCAAGTGAATCTAATCAAAGGGAACACTTGGAGAAATTATTAATTACCTTTTCCCAAGGATCAAGTTTCAGTCTAGAGAACTGTGCTTTCATCTTCAGCTATTTAATGATGAATTCTCAATTTAAGCCCTGTTTGGGACACATGGTTTCATTTTAGCATCGAGAACTTCACATTGTTTTTCATTTCTCATTTTTCTCTTCTAAGAAAATATCAAATTAACAGTATTACCGGATTTTTGAGAGACTTCTGATTATTTGACTTATCTTCCCACCCATAAATAAATGAAAATTGCATAAAATATGTGAAGCACCTATTTTCAGGAATTAGACTATAGCTAACACAAGGCTGTGATCCTTGAGGGATGAGAAACACACCAGAAGAGGTCCATATTCACCTTGTTTTTGTTTGTTTGTTTTTTGCTGTAGGGCACTTTATAGACAATTGTAATTCCACTGGGCAGATGAGACAGGCATTAGTTTGGGGCTGCTGAGGTGGCAGCAATTTAACGTTTAAGGGTAATAGGAGAGAGCTGAAAAAAGAAGGCATTCTAGAAATCTGCACTGGAAACCTCTTGAGTCTTTAACCACATATGTTTGCATGCTCAGAACCAGATGCCTTGAGACCTGGAAGAAATCAGGTGCTGGAGGAGAAAGGACAGTGAGCTGGCAAGAGATTCTAGAGGACATATCATGTTGGGAGAAATGAACATTCTGAACAGTCAGAGTGACCAAGGTCAATAGACTTTGGTGAATATATCAGGAATTTAGTCAAGACCTCCCTCCATCCTCCCCTCCAGGAAAACAAAACCAAAACAAACAAAACAAAACAAAAAAAACTACACTTTAAGAATGGGACTACTATAGACCTACTATAATCAAACTTAAAAACAATCCTTGACAGGATAAAGCTAATTCCTCAGAAAATTGACTGCCAACAAGAAAAACATATATTAACACTCTTAAATGAGAAAAAAATTAAGACACTCAAAAATAGCATCTGTAGTGTCTAGTATGTAGTAAAAAGTTACTAATGGGAATAAGCAAGAAAAAGTGACTGATAAGATAATAAACAATAAAAGCAGAAGCAGATATGACAAGGACATTAGATTTAGGGGATAAAAATTCAAAGCAGGTATGAAAAAATTTGAAAAATGTGTTCATTATCTAAAAGGAAAAAAGAAAAATAATAATATGTGAACAATTGGAGTCACAGCAGACAAATGGAAATTATGATCATGAGCCAAGTGGAAATCTAAGCTCTGGAAAATAAAAAATATGAAATGGTAAATGCAGGGATGGGATTAATAGTAATTAAACAATAGTAATTTAAACATTATAGAAGAGATCAATTAACTTGAAGAAAGAGCAATAAACATTCTCCAAACTGAAGCAAAAAAAGAACACAAACAAACTAAAAGTGATGCAGAGAGACTCAGTGACCTGTGGGATGATATTTCAAAATCTGATTTGAGAGTTTGTCTCTAAACCACTATGCCCATATGAACTTAATGATAGCAATATGTTTAAATAACCTATTATATGTGGGTTGTTATAGGGTGTCTGTTTCTAAAAATGAAAATATAACACAAAATTTATAAAGTGATTTGGAAAGTGGTTTTAGGAGTTCTATCTGGTTTGGAGGCAAAAGGAAGAAGAATTACCTGCAGTCAATTGCCTGAATAGTTATTTAGGAACATCGATTGCACGATGCTATGGTTTTTAATCTGGGAATATGTTATTTTATAAGAAGTTATCTCTGTGTATCCCCATTTATATAGCCACAAATTTTGTTCTACAACAAGAAAAGATTCTATCTTTACATAAGTTTAGTCTACTAGATTTTTTTTTTAAATTGAGTAACCAGATTTAAAAATTTACCATTTACTTTTTAAACCTCATCAAATAGTTGGATAACTCTAGTAATCCCATTACATTTTAAAATAATCTCTATTTTCTTACATTTTTATATAACGCTTATGTTTTTTGAAATACCTGTCATATATGTCAACTGTCTAAAACATTACTATTTTAAATTCCATGGACATTTTGAAGTTTTCTTTTCAGATTTATTTTAGCTAAAGGCCATCACAGAAACTTTATGTTTTTATGTGTTGCCTTTCAACATATATTATTGTTTAATATTTGATGACTTGATTGAAAATTTGCAACTAGTATAATGCTAAAATTTTAAATATCTCAAGGAAAGGAAGCAATTGGCATTTCTCAAGGTCTACACTGTGGCAGACACTATACTGACTCTGGGAAAGTGATGGTGTTATTGCCATCTTGTGCAAGAGAAATATCAGGTTAGAATGGTTAAACAGAGTTATGCAAATAATAAGTGACAAAATAAGAATATGAACTGTAAGGATTGTACGCTTACCTCTGGGATGTTTTCTCAACGGGGAAGTGGAAAGTCATAGGTGACTTTGCCTTAAGGTTTTATAATGCAGTTACTAAATCATGTTATTTTTGTTACATGCAATAAAACCATTTTATTGGTTTCCTTTTGTCTACACCATTACTAGGGGATTGGGGTGACTTTAACTAAATTTTAGATAAATATAAACACTTTACTGCATTTTTTGCTATTCACCTTCTTCACAATGGCCTTTAAAATCACTAAGCTCAAAGTCATGCAGGGCACAGACCCATATAACACTAGATAGTTAAAAAGTTAGATTTAGTTCAAGGTGATCAAGTCAATGTTAATTTAGAATTGATATATAGGTCCAGGAATGTAAAGGTATGTTTCCAAAGTCACAAAGAACATTTTAGGTTACAGTTATGAAAAAAATTATTCAGAAAACTTCCTTGCATATTTCTGTTCCTTTTCCCCTTCTTTTTTTCTTATTGTATCTCATGAATCAAAGGAAATTTCCTTTGGTGGATTTCTTTTAACTGTTCTCTATTTGTAGCAATATTAAAAGGTGCTATGTGAAAAATAATTTTAAGAGTTATAAAATTTGGTAAATGTTAGCTTTAACCAAATCAAATGGATTTATTTAGGGAAGAGCAGAAGTCTCCTAAAATGTTTATGTGTATTGTGATTTTCTTAATCATATATAGAAAGCAGATTTTCCAAGTTTATTTGATAAATCACTCCCCTTGTGGTGGTTGGTCTTTTAAACTATTATTTCATAAACAAACTTTGGAAAGTATTTTTTGAATGGGTCTGTTTATTTTAATTCAAGGTCAAAGTCAACTCTCCTTTTAGAAAAGAAATTAAAACTTACAGAGAAAGTCTACATATCATCATTATTTTACATACATTAGTTTTATTTAATCTGCACGATATGATGATATATTATTAGTCTCAGTTTTGCAGATGTAACATCTGAGTAACAAAGATTTTTTATTTGCTAATTGTAACTTTTTGATGTGGCATATGCACTACTGCCTCTTTACCCCTCCCCAAAAAGTGGACAAGTTCTAAAGCAAAAGTAAATGAAAAGGTATTTTAGCAAAGTTAAAGTCTAAGCTGTGTGTGCAAACTATTGAACAATTGGCAGCTACAATATCTCTGTGATACTAGCTTCTGATTCAGAAAAAGTAAAGAGAAATAGGTATTTACTACAAATAAGAAAGGAAGACATCCCACTAGCAGTATATAAGAATTTCAGTTCATCCATATCCTTGATACACTTGGTAAATTTAGTCCTTTTAATTTTGGACATTGCAGTATATATAATATCCTCTTGTGATTTCATTTTGTATCTCCCTAGTTAGTAATGGTGATAAGTATCTTTTCATGTGCGTGCTCATGTTTCATGCTTTTCATGTTTTATTGCCATCCATTGTATCTTCTTTGGTAAAGTGTTCAAATATTTTGCACATTTTAAATTGATTTGTTTGTTTTCTTATTATTGACTTTTGAGAGATGTAAATAGATTCTAGAGAGAAATTTACTATCAGATATATGGTTTGTAAATATTTTATCCCAGTATGTGACTTGAATTTTTATTCTCTTAGTGACTTTCAAAGAGAAGGTTTCAATTTAGATAAAACTCAATTTATATATTTTGTTCTTTTGTGGATTGTACTTTTTGAATATTTTAAATTTTGTTTGTATGTAGAAATATGTTATTTTTATATTGCTCTTATATCTTACAAACTTGCCAATTACCTTCATAACATATCTCTGGATTTTGTAGTATATTCTACATAGTGTTGTAAATGAACATGGAAAGTTTCACACTGTGAATAAAATTTATTTCTTTTCTTGCCTTGTAACACTCACTATAACCTCCAGAATAATGTCAGATGGAAGTGATGAAAGTGTCTCATAAAAAAGAATTTGGCCCGGCACCGTGGCTCACACCTGTAATCCTAGTACTCTGGGAAGCTGAGGTGGGAGGATCGCTTGAGGTCAGGAGTCCAGACCAGCCTGAGCAAGAATGAGACCCTGTCTCTACTAAAAATAGAAAAATTAACCAGGTGTGATAGTGCATGCCTGTAGCCCAAGCTACTCAGGGGGCTGAGGCAGGAGGATTGCTTGAGCCCAGGAGTTTGAGGTTGCTGTGATCTAGGCCGACTCCACTGCACTCTAGCCCAGGCAACAGAGCAAGACTCTATCTCCAAAAAAAAAAAAAAAAGAAAGAAAGAAAAAAGTAAAGAAAGTCAACAGTTTTGCCTATACATGGTATTAAGGAAATTACATTCTGTCTCTCACTACTCAATATGTTCAAACAGATTTTGTTTCATGGATTTAATAAGTGTATTTACAAGCACCTATTTAGGATTTTTGTGTTCCTCTTATAATTATTAAATGACTCTCTGTTCCTGTACTTTGCTCTAAAATCTACTTCATCTGATGTGAATATAGTCACTCCATCTGTGTTTTAATTAGAGTTAGCAGGGTATATATTTTTATATTTTTTTAATATATTGAACATATTTTTAACAAACTTACAATTTCTGCCTTTTATATGATGTGTTTTGACCTCTTACATTTAGTATAATTATTGATAATTTGGGGGTTTAAAGCTATCAAATTCCTGGTTTTTTTCATGTCTGATGCTCTCTTTTTTTCATTCTTTTGAATAATTATTTATGATTCCATTTTATCTTCTATATTGGATTTTAGCTATATGTGTGAAAAACTTTATTTTGACTTTGCTTTTGAAATATACTTTACATGGTTATACCTGAGCTTAACAGATTTCTCCTGACAGTCCTTGCATTGTCTTTAAAGAGAAGTCTGCTGTCATTATTTCTTTCCCCACTATGCAATGTATCTTTTGGTTTTCTGGTGGCATTTCTCCTTATAAATAATTTTAGCTACTTGATTATGGAGTACCTTGGTATATTCCTTTTTTGTGTTTATTGTATTGGTGTTTATTGAGTTTGGAGAGTTTGTGAGTTAATAGTTATTGTCAAATTTAGAAAAATTTCAACTGTGATTTTTATATATTTTTGTGCCCTATTTTCCATTCTCCTTTCTCCTCTTTAGGGTCTCTAGTTACATATATTAATCTGGTTGAAGTTTTTCCACAGCTCACTAATGGCTTTGTCATTTTCTTTAGTTTCCTTTTTTTTTTTTTTTCGGTATTTCATTTTGCATAGTTTCTTTGGCTGTGTCCTCAAGTTCACTTATCTTTTCTTCTACAATGTCTAATATTCTGTTAATGTTTCATTGCAATATTGTATTTTCATCTCTAGAAATTTGGGTTGAGTCCTTCTAAAATTATCCTTTTTTCCCTTTAATCTATTTAATCTTCCCTGTATAATTGTGGACAAGATTGAAGAAATAATAGAGTTATAATATCTCTATTAACTTGGAGAAATAAGAGTTATTTTTTAATGTCTTTGACTACTAATTTAATCAGTGGTGTCATTTTGCAGTCTGTTTCCATGGAATAATTTTTGTTCTCATTATAAATTACATTTCCCTTTTTATTTGCATAACTGCTCATTTTTGATTGGATGCTAGACATTGTATACTTTACCTTTTTTTTGAATTTTTAAAAATTCAAAAAGTTTTTAATAATTTAATAATTTATTTAATAATTAAATAATCACTCCTTTTTATCCTCTTGAGTTTTGTTCTGGTACAAAGTTAAGTTACTAGGAAACAGTTTTTCATTTTGAGTCTTGCTTTTTGGCTTTGTTAAATGGACCAGAGCAATTTGTAGTCTAAGGAAAATTTTGTTTCACTAAATAAGGTATACCCTTCTGAAAACTCTACCCAATGTCCATGTATTATGAGATTTTCTACCCAGGCTGGTGGGAACAGAAATCTCCCACCCTGTGTGACCTCCAGGAATTGGCCTGTCTACCCCTTTTGGTAGATTCATTTTCTGTCTCATTTAGTTTCCTTATACACATATGCTAATAAGTGTTTATCTGATTATAATGCACCTTCTGCAGATCTCTGAAATTTTCTTTTTCTGTAACTGTTTTACTACAACATTCTGCCTGGGGAACACTAGCCACCTTGGTCTCTCGGGACTTCAAGTCTGTTCTCCATAACTTAAAGAAACTATAGTGCCTTGCCTCATGCCTCCTCCCTGTGACGCCACCTGTACATGTTCCCTAGGCAGTATCCTGGGGCAATTGTTTGGCTCATTTTGTTTGTTTCTCTTTTTCTAGGTATCATTGTCCTCCATTGCCTATTGTTCAAGTTCTTGAAACCATTGTTTCATTATATTTAGTTCAGGGGTTTTTTTTGTTTGTTTTTTCAGGGACATGATTCCAGGTTCTATTATTTTTTCTTGACTGGAAATGGAAGTTCTACCCTTGGATAATTTTTTATTCTCTAAAGTTGCTCTGTGTATTTTGATGAGAGAAAATAGAGAGATATAGCAACTGTTAAGAACATGTTTTCCCACAGTTTACTCTTATGTCTCCCTTCCAGGTACAATAGCTTTTGTGTATCCATGTAATCTGTGCGCTAGTTTTTTATACTTTGCATACTGAAAACCATTGCAAAGTTCAAAGTTTGACTTGTTTTTCTCTTCCATAGTCACTTATAGCATGTCTAGATATTTACATGGCCCCACATTAATTTCATCCAAACCTTATCTTTACTTTCACCCTATAGCTAATTTATGAGGTTATTCCTGCCAGTGGAGAATCTGCAGTCATGAAATGTATGATTCTGAAAAATGCTGCTTATCCAGAAATTAGCAAGAGCTTGACATTTTTTCCCATAATTTTCACACTGTAACGTAGTTTTGGGTAAATTTTCTTTGCCTCCCCCCAACTTTTGTGTTATTATTGGCATGATAACCCTTAAACACACTGATGCATGTAATAGCAAACAACATTTTATGGTCTTTCGCTCTCATTTTTGCTTTTAATTGAGAATGCTAACTACTTGTCTCTGTGTGCATATATATATAAATATACATACACACATATACACACATAATTTTATATTATACATATATAATATAATTTTTAAAATATATACATACATAACATAATTTTCGATCAGTGAACTTTTGTTTTTGTTTTCTACCCCTAGGAAAAATATCTTCTGAAGAACAACAGCAGTTTTAGATGTATAAGGTAAAAAAATAATGGCTATGTCAGTGCAAATTTCCACAATAATTCACCTTTTCTAGTGCACAGTAATTTCACAGCCATCTCAATTTAGAAATTTATGAGTAAAGCTTCTAAATCAGATTACAAAGTCTTGTCACAACTCAAATTGCTAAATGAGGAAAATATTTGCACTTGTGTCTATGATTTTCTGCTCTGGTGACTAAAATTAGCTTCATTTCATAAAATAGCATACTAGAGATTATTAAATCCATAATGTATCCTAAAACATTTAGATACCCAAAATAACTAAAAACAAAAACTATTTTATATTATTCCCATTATATGAGATTATATTCTTAGTTAAACGAACTAGCAACCTAATCTTTATATGCAGTGCATGCACATTGAAATAATTTCAATCATATGTTCAATAAGATTTAACAAAAACTGTTTATACTTTACATAAATGCCTAATTTTCTGTATTTTTTAAGGACCAGAGTTCAATCTTCATATTTTAGTAAATAAGTTATTTAAACAAATGAATATGCAACATAAATATTCTAACAAAAGAACTAATCAAGAACAAAGACTCAGGATAAATCAATTCTATACATATCAAAAAATTACCTGTTAAAACTGAAAATGTTTTTTAAAGTGGGTGGGTCTGTACTCCACGCACAAATGTTTGTACACAAACAAACATGCACGAACACACACATACACTCTCAGAATAGGAAGCTAAAACTGTAAGTTAAAGTGGTTAGGAAGGAATAGTAAACAGCAAAGTGATGATATTTAATAATTATGGAGAATGGAAGCCATTAAAAACTAACTGCAGGGCAGTAACTGCATTAAACCGTAGTCTTGGGGAATGTTTACCAATTTGGAATTTATTCAATCACTTCTCTGTAAGGTGTATAATAATTTCATTTCCATTGATCTATATAATCCTCCAAAATAAAGAGAAAAATGCAAAGGCAACCAATGAAAACTTTAATAATACAGTCATATAAAAGGGCTGAAAGACCTATACCCATTTCTCATCTTTTTTCATATTGTATTCAGGCAAATATATGTAACATTTATTATTTCAGCCATTCTATATGTGCTAGACACTGTCCTAAGCACTTCAAATATAGCAATTCTTAAAGAAATAATTTCTGCTTTCTGGGTCCATCCGATCTCATGGAGGAAGGAAGAGAGTGAATAAAAATAAACAAGTCAATTAAAGTGATATTTTGAGAGATACTATAACTGGATATAGGCAATTAATAACAAATTCAAGTTAGAATTATTTATTGAACAAATTATGTAAATACTTATATTCTTGTTATAGTTCTTTGATTGTACCCTGACTGATTCAACTGTTCCTGACAAATTCTTGTTAATTAAAAAAGTTCAGCATAAGGTACTAAAATGGTACTTTTTCAATCAAATTAAATTTAAAATGAATGTATATATCCCTTTACCTCATAATATTGTTGATTATGAAAGGAAAACAAACTGTGGCAAAATAGTTAAATATATTTTATCAATTTTTTAAATTCTCTCAAGATACAAAAAGGATAGCTGGCTAAAATGTATTATCTTTCAGATGGAGAGGGCTCCTCTCTGTGGACTGACTTGCAGTTCTTGTGAAGTATAAATATTGCTATAAATGAATGTATATGAAAGTCACTGAATCAACTCTTTACTGTTCAATATTTAGGTTAACCTTAACCTCTCCATGTTGCAGAATTATACACACAGTTGGTTACAGAGCTGGAAGTGGAGGTTGTATTTACTGACCATTGATTTGAAGACCCTTTTTTCCACTCTAGTCTGCATTATAAATTATTTTACTGGAATCAATTAATTTACTTGTTTAGAATCTAGTATTAATGAGGTGAAGTCATGGGATTAATACTATTTTATTCAGTTATATTTGCTTTTAAAAAATAACTGGACCAGAGAGTGTATCCTTATCTAGAGAATGGTCTTAGCACGCTGGCGTTAACTAACCTCAAGGGAGGAATGCATAATGCGGGTATGTAATACTGGGCAGACTCCTGTAGGAGAATGTCCTTCTGCCCTGGGCTACAGTATCAAATTCCTACAAGTGGTATTTCACAGACTTTCTGAAAAGACAACTTTCATTTTGACAATGCAGGGAGATTTAGGTTGCTCTTAAACTTCAGTTAAGGGGCTAATATTGTACTTAGGAATTTCCTCTTCCCCTTAGGTAGATAAATCCTGCTAAATCACATAGCAAAATGTGACCCTACAATATTTTCTCATTATGTCAGTAGCAAACTACTGATATCAGTCTTCCAAGCACAGAAAAAAATCAATATTCCTATTGGCTACTAAAATATGCCTGCAGACAATCAGCTTTTACTCTCTGATCCCTTACATTTTTTTTTTTTTGTATCTTTTCTTCTCACTCATCAAGCCCATACTTATACATATTTATGTATGCTTATAAGTATACATAAATATGTATATTTTCCCTTTATACATGTTTTGTGGCCTGTATTATGGAATCTCTTCTTATTTTTTTAACATTACAATAGTTATATTTTCTTATTTTTCTTTGGATTTTTTATTACTAGTCAAGTTAATTTAGACTAGTTTAGTTAATTTAGACAAGTTATTTGTTTTAATTTCCTCAGAAGTTTGCATCTGTACTCCCATAATATGCTGAAATAAAAAAAAGTGGGTGACAGACACAAACAGATTTTTTTCAAATGAATATAGAAAAATGGACAATCAATTTATGAAAAAAAAATGTTCAGTATCACTAATCATCAAGGAAATGCAAATTAAAACCACAATGAGATATCACCTTACTGCTATCAGAATGGCCAATACTAAAAAGTCAAAAAATAATAGATATTGGTGCCTATGTGTTGAAATGAGATATCTTACACACTGTTTGGCAGGAATGTAAACTAGTACAACTGCCATGGAAAACAATATGTAGATTCCTCAAAAAACTAAAAGTAGACTTACCACTAGATTCAGTAATTCCATTTTTTTTTAATTTCAGCATATTATGGGGGTAAAAATGTTAAGGTTACATGTATTGCCCATGCCCCCTCTCCCCCCTCAAGTCAGAGCTTCAAGAGTGACCATCCCCCAGACGTTGCACATC